>PYWC01000027.1:1122624-1234659 GCA_003182015.1 Tuber magnatum | reverse complement strand
ACCTCATGAACTAGACTATCTATGACACCCTTCCCATATGCATTGATCTCTACATGACTGCGGAGGCTACCGTGAGCAGTTTATCTAGTTACTCTTTTACGGGTCGTGGGCTTCCAGTGTCTTCCGCAGGGCGCGATAGTCCGGGAGTGATCCAATGGGCGCTACCCATGACCACTACCTTGGATCTACCTTTCCTGTGGTAGGAATCATGCTTTTAGTGTCTCTGCACTTCCCTTTCAGAGCCTATAGCGTTGGGAGCACGTTCAGGCTTGGTAGGTGTAAAACTCTCCCAGTCACCCTGGCACCACCCGGGACTACCTTCGGGACCCCCACGGTTAACACCCGTTAACTCCGTCAGTTCTGGTCCGTTTTACTCTGAACAACTTGGAGGAGGTACTCCACCTTCCACCCTATGCCCCCTTGTATGTCATGCGAACAGCTTACCGTCGACCGGACGGCAGCGACATATACAGTGTTGCAAGCATGTCTGTAAAGATTCCTCTTTGCTAGACTGCACACAACTACACAACCGTTTGCCCATGACGTCCGGGCCTCAAGGCAGGGCCGGAGGCGTATGATGGGAATAATGTCTTCAATTTACAGCTTCTTTGAAGCTACGTAGCTCGCCCAATAGCATCCCCCGGAATCCTAGATTCTAGTACCATGCATGGCTTCGCATGACAAACATTCCAGTCAATTTTCCCGAACTCCCCAAGGGACTTCGTATTGAAAGGCAGGGTAACCTGATCCCGAGAGCAGGGTAACCTTGTCCAGTAGACAAGTTAACTTTTCCCTGTTACCCTGCCTATCCCGTCGCCGGTGCTAGACCTTTCGGACCTGTCTTCAGTTACCCGGCCTAGCTGAGCAACTGCCCCTTCATGAGTCCCTAAGTACGCTGACCAGCCAATCCTGTTCATTCTCGGAGCCCGGGCCATCGGGTCTCCATAGGTCAAGTACTTACTTGCCTGCCGGTTCCTATCAGTTCGCCTCCTGGCTACCTGTATGGGTATAGGTTCCGTTTGCCATAGCTCATGTATGCTGGGTCGTTACAGACGGTGGGAATTGGAAAAAAGAAATAGACAAATCAGGAGATGTGGGTAGGATATCTCGCGAAATACGACGCCCTCATAGGAATGCCATTCCTAAAAAGACATAATGCTCTTATCAGGTGTGGGAATACAGCAGTCGAATTTCCCGATGACAAACTGCATGTGCTATGCAAACTAACCAGTTGGGAATTCTGAGCCGCTATGTTAGACACCACCACAACAACATTGTTGGAAGAATACAAGGATGTATTCCTGGACAAAGTCCCTGAAACGTTACCCCTGTGCATAAGATTGGCTACCACATTCGGCTGAAAGATCCAACCAACCCAAGAAACCAACCAACATACTCGGTCCCAGAAGCCTACGAGGAGAAACTCATGAACTGGATAAACGAGAAATTACGGGATAGAGTTATTGTACGACAGGAAGTTCCATGAGTGGCACCTATGTTTGTACAACCCAAATCAGATGGAAGAATCGGCCCCCTGGTAGACCTAAAAATCCGAAATGACAACCCCCTCATGGATAGTCCACCGATTCCAAACCAACAGCAGATCCTTAACTGAATAGGGCAAGCGAAATTCAGGAGTAAGATTGATCTAAGTGACGCATACTTCCAAACACGAGTCGACAAGGATAGCATTAAGCTCAATTCATTTAAAACCCCTTTAGAGGATTTGTCAGCAAAGTAATGCTACAAGGAGACATGAATACACCTGCAACCTTTATGCAGATAATGGAAGACCTCCGAAGCGAATTTCTACATCATTTTGTATGGGTATACATTCATGATATTCTCATATTCTCAGAGACGTCAGAAGAACACGGAAAACATATATGCTAGGTATGTGATTGACTCAGAAAGGCAAAATTCTATGCAAGCAAGAAGAAATCAATACTATTCGCAGACAAACTGGAAGTACTAGGGCACATAGTGGATAACGAGGGGATCCATGCCTCTTTCCAGAAAATATCGAGCATTGCAGGCTGGGAAACACCTCATATCAAGAAGGAATTGCAACGTTTTCTAGGAATAGTGAACTATGTGGCTCAGTTCCTCCCACACCATGCTACCTTGATGGCACCAACAACAGATCTGACGGAAAATGTGGAATTCGTATGGACGACCACTGATCAGACCACATTCGAGATAGTAAAAAAGCGCATCATCAACCACAAAATCATACGACCAATAGACATAAGAAGCAAGGAACCAATTTGGCTAATGACGGACGCCTCAGATTTAGGAATTGGAGCATGGGTGGAACAAGGACCCACATATGAGGTGGCTCAACAAGCCATGTTACACAGCAGGAAGCCCACCAATGCACAGATGAATTATGGAACTACCGACAAAGAGACCTTAGTGATAGTGGAAGCACTTAATCGGTTCTACAATGTAGTAATGGGAAACTCATTCACAACATTTACAGACCACCAACCATTAACACACCTACGAATGGCAACGAAGCTGAGCAGAAAGCAAGTTAGATGGCTAAGTGCCGGGGGAAAATACGACGCCAAGATAGTCTGCGCACCAGGAAGTACGAACTATTTCGCTGATGCCCTTTCCCGGATATATGAGGGAGGATTAGACTTGAACCCACTCTATGTCCATGATCATACAAAAGAAGCAAACGACATCTCAGATAACACAATCTACAAGCAAGAATCAAACACGATGGAACCGGAAGTAGATATCTCCCCTAGCTCCCCTCCTTACTCATAAACTGAGTACCCTAATGAGGCTCCTGTACCCTCTGACAGCCCATGCTCAATAACTGCAAGAAATGATTGGAGCGATAAGTGTACGCTGCGAAAAATGCCACCCCAAGAACTCCAATACAGCACGCTACACTACTAGCACTGTTATGTCGATCATTGCCCATATCATCAGACGGAGATCAAATTCACAAACAACCACCCTAGACGCAAGAGGAAGCCAACCCCTCACCCACTTAGTGAAGGACCATGCCCCCCAAGTACAGACATCGACCTGCGCACTGCAGAGTCCCCTGAAATCGAGTTGCTGGAATCGCAACAAACGATCGGCGGGAGACCAGATAGTGCTGCGGAAGGGCCGTCCACCCTTGCCCAGCCAATGCCCAGGTCTTATGAAATCCCGACACTGCTAAACGCGGAAGCCCCAGCTTTCCATATGCCATAACCAGATAGTCCGCCACTGGTTGAATCAGAGCAGCCAATAGATGACATTACCTATGAGACAATAGTACTATTCCGGATGCTAGGACCTGGTAGCCTGCCACCTATTAGGCGTGCAGAACGAGTAGAACGTCTAACAAATGAAACCATAGATTCTGTTGTACCCCCAACAATGAGTGAATATCGACAAGGACTGCACGATGTCTTGGAAAACAGTAAGGAGGAAGACCTACCTGAGACAACCAGAGCAAGCGAGATAGAAGATGAACGCGATGCCTTACAAACAGTCAATGAAATGATTGGAACATTCCCCACACATATGGTTGCAGCATACCGGAGAGAACCAATTTGAAAAAAAGTCAATGATAATATGGACTCCACAGAAGATTTGTCCTCCTACAAGGCTGCAAACGGAATACTGTACACAAGAACCAGATATGGGGAAGACTGCTTGTATATCCCAAAAAGCTCAGCCTATGGAAATATGACGTTAAGGGAGTATGTCATTAGCAAAATCCTCAACAAAGGCCAGCACAGTGTTGAACAAAGCTTATGGTACACTACCTGTATATCCCGAAAGGCTCCGCATACTGAAATACGACGTTAAGAGAATATGTCATTAGCAAAATCCTCAACAAAGGCCAGCACAGTGTTGAACAAAGCTTATGGTACACTACCGAATACCTATTTTGACCTGAAATGCGAAAGGACTTCAGAGCATATGTGGCCCAATGCCACACATGCCAGATAAATAAGGAGCCTAAAAAATTACCTGAAGGGGAGGCCCAGACAATCACCCTGCTGTCGGAAATCTTCAAATCGGTAGCCATTGATTTTCGGGACCCTTCCACAATTCATGGGGATACGACACGATCCTAGTTGCGATGGATAGGTTTTCAGGATTCACGTGGCTTATACCTACAACTAAGCAAGTAACAGCAATAGCAACCTAGGAACTTCTACGCAACAAAATATTTACACCCCATGGCTACCCAACATCTCTAGTAAGCGACGCTGACCCATGATTCGAGTCACATGTGTGGAGACAGCAGTGTCGATCGCTAGGCATTGGGCCTATCAAAGCGGCACCAGGCCATCATGAAACGAATGGACAAGTCGGAAGGAAAATTCGAGAATTAAAGACAGCTCTTTGAACACTAGTCAATGCAGGACAAAACAATTGCTTTGATGCCATACCAGAAACAGCAGCATACCTAAATGCAGGATGGTCAGAAACCCGCGGTATATGACCATATAAAGCTACTTTCAGAAAGAACTACCCACTACTCCTCCTAGCGAATTACAAGAACTCAGCAGTACCGGCCACCGACAAATTGCTGAATGGACACCAAGCAATCCGGAACACAGCATTTAATGCTACCAAATTAGCACGATTTAGGAGCTCAAGAACGGCGGCAAAATGGCGAAGACACCACACACCGATAGGGAAAGGTAACCTGTTATTGGTTTATGGAAGGCTTTTCGTAATAGAGTCGGGGTGACACAGAGAAACTGCAACTGCGCTGGCGAGGACCGTTCAACATAATTGAATACGATGACCACATGCAAAATTACATGGTAGAAATAGACAGCAGAATGTACAGCAACTGGCAAGCGACATTCTTTGCAAGTACCGTGAAATGATACCTCCATACCGACAATACCATCTTCTCTGGAAGAAGCCATGCAAAGCCACCTCTAATCAGGGTAAATGAAAAACCAGAATAGGGAGTGGAGGTTATACGAGACTACAGGAAGTGCTATGACCGCAACCAGTTTCTGGTCAAATGGACAGGATATCCGGAAACTAAAAACAGCTGGGAACCCCTCAAAGGATTAGAAAATGCAATGGAACTAGTAAACCAATGGTGGGAGGAGAATAAACCAGAAGATGAGCTACCCCCTACAATAAACCATGTAACTGTGGCATGGAGCCCAACCCTGCCAGAAATACAAGACCTCCTCCCAGATATGGATGAAAAGATACAAGATCGATTTTGGTTGGCCCATTTTGAGAGCGATTTCGAAAGCAGTGAAGATGAAAATCGGGTTATGGAAGATGAAGCAGCATACCTAGCTCAGCTGGCCAAGGCTGAGTACTAGGAATCACAGGAAAAAGAAACACACCATCCAACAGCCTTACGATGTCAAACTATGAGCAAGTATCATGAAGACTTCGCCATCAGCTAATGGGACTGTTGGTGAACCGTGATGTTATCCCTAGACGATACCTTACAGAGCGCTTATTCATATATATTTGCAACAAATGCCTAGATATAACATCCGAGTCAACGGGAAAGATGTGGGGCCAAACAGTGTCTGACATATTCCACTTTGGAAGCGGATATTACCTGAGTACAGAAAAATGTGAAATGTGCATAGAGTTGGAAGAAACCGAGATTAAGTACCACCCACCTTCCCCTGAACACCTAAGTGAGGCCAATACCTAAGCAAGGCCAACACTGAGACATAAGTACCACCTACCATCCCGCAAACTCCTCCGAAGAGAAAAAACTAGACTACAGGACCTCCAAAACCGAAGAAAATCTTTACCCTCTTACAAACCTTTGCCCTCCTACAAACCTTGCCCTAACTGAGAAATGTCGACCTGCGAAGATATAAGCATCAAGGGATGACACATTATTATGGACGAACTACTGCGTAGTGGGACCATTCTACTAGAGTCATACTGGGAAATATTTTATGTCGACTACTGCAACGATTGCGGGCGGATCGATATCGAAACAGAGGACTGGTAAGACCGGACAGTCTAAAACTACATTGACCTACTGCACTACAAAGAGTCAGGTTGCTTTGTGCGCGCAGCACCCTGCCTGAAGTGCTTGGAAAGATGGTTTGGAGGGGGCGGAATAGATGCTGCCAGATGACATGAGATTGTTGCAAGATAGCGATGACAAGGAGGATAGGTCCTATGGGGACTTTTAGGAGAATAGCAGGTTTACTGACTATTAGGATTTCACTAGGTTATTTTATTTGGTGAAATTGTTATTTTATTTTGGGAGTGCAATCGGTACGGGTACTAGGTTATTTTATGTTTTGTTTCACAGTATCATCTGATACTTGTATTGTTTTGTGTGCTATTGGTTGATACATACATTGTTTTAAGTTTGGTTTCACAGTATCGTTTGATACCGGTATTGTTTCGTGTGCTATCGGTTGATACACACCTTGTTTTATGTTTGGTTTCACAGTATCATTTGATACTTGTATCATTTCGCGTATTAGCAGGTTGATACACACAATGTTTGGAATATCGCTCATACTGGAGATAAGCGATATGCTGTATTTAAAGACCGCTGATTCCCGCAGTGGAAACAGCAGACTTCGACAGACAGTATCCTTAATATACTTGGTTGAACGGTTACTTCTTTGATCTCCTATTACACCTTGTTCAAAGCCTCCTTTAGTTAGCAGCGCTTGCTTCTCGTTGATCAAGAAGCCATCTGCTCCTATCATACTACGACGTGACTAGGGCCTGGCCTGAACACGTTACATAATATGTCCATAAGACCAGGTATGTTAGACTCTTTAGAAGGCATCTTTTTCCTCTTATTCATCAGATGATTTCCTTTGGTAACCAACTTGAAGATACTTTTTTTTTAGCAAGATAATGCTTCTATTCACAAGGCTTATAGTGTTATGGCTTGGTTTGAGAGGAATTGTATTGAATTGGTAGAACATCCCTCTTACTCCTCTGATTTAAATCCTATTGAGCATGTATGGGTTGAGCTTGAAAAGCAATTACACCACCAGTATCTAATGATTGGAGATACTCCAGGAGGAAAAGAAGCTGCTAAGAAGAGACCTGCACCAGTGTTACCTTTGGTTTGGGAGACAATTCCCGACAAGTTTTTTGAAAAGTTGTGGAAATCAATGCCTCATAAAGTAGCTGCAGTATTGGAAGTAAGGGGTGGTTATACAAAGTATTAGCTAGTTTTACTTATTATTTTATTCCTCCAAAATATAAACAGTAGTTTAATGAGATATAACCATTGATTGTTGAGGGTTGATTGTCCACTTGGTGTGCATGCTATTGACAACTCTACCCACTGTTGCCCTACCAGTCCCGTAGCGCAACGGCAATTAAACATGTGTCAGATCATGAACACTTCTGATGAGGTACTATAACTCAAACCGATAGCCGGTATGCTTTTATGAATATTAAACCTACTCTTTCTGCGAACACCATATGATGCTATAATATATTTTTTGCTTTTATACAATATATTCAGTAATATAATATTTATCATATTAAGTAATACTATTATAATACTTTGACATATTTAATCTAATTCTAAGCTCTTAAATGGTGATCCTAATACGTTATTTTGGGATTTGTGAAGTCAGGTCTTGGCATCTCAGGCAGCTCAGCCATATAATACTTTTTTTTCAGCCTGCTTGAAGTTTTGGTCAGTACAAACTATACCAGATTGTGTGAGGAAAGTAAATCTCCGAGGGGCATACCCCTTTATATAACAAAGAAAAATCCTCTGCTGATAAATCCCAATACTCCAAACCTCTTCCTCCTGTACAGCCACAATCTTTTGTCAGTTTCCATAAGGTTCCATCAAATAAAATCGCAGCTAAATACCCCTGCCTCTTACAATGCAACCATCACAACCCCAATCTCCAGAGGTGTAACCAATACTCTAATGCTGTTCAACCCCTGCCAATGGGCTGTGGTACTGGTGCCGGAAGATGTATATTGACTGGGAGTACAATAGTGGTTGAGGTGCTAGTAATTGATGTACTAACTTCTTTCATTCCAGAGACAGGAACGAGATTTGCAATAGTAGGCTTGGTTGGTACTAGTTTGTGGTATTGGTCCTAGGGTGTAGTACAGCTGGTTTTGATAGTGCTGATAGCAACTGGATTTCGCCAAGAGACTTGTTACATGAGAATGGTTTCATACCAAATAAGCATGTTTCCTATTGAAGGATCCACATATTCTAGTGAGAATGCTTTGTTCTCTGCAGTTGAAGAAATGTTTTCTGTTTAGTAGAAGTATTTCAAGAGTCTATCACATGAAGCCAGTAAGTATAAATTATATAGTTATAAATACACCAGGCTCACAATGTGTTCAAAATGTAGGGTTCATACAATTTTGATAACTCTGTGTGAAAATCTGGTGTAAGATAAAGTGTATATTATAGCAGTATACTAAGTGAGCAGTAGGCAGTATAAAGGTAAATTAGTAGAAATTGTTGTCCTTAATTCCTCTAGGTGAGGTGGGTGACAACTGGTATATATACAGGTCTATGTCTATTATGTGCTAAGAGAAATAATACCTTAAAAATAATATAAAAACCTAAGTGAAAATAGATTTGAATCTAAAAATCTGCCATTGAAATAATAAAAGTATGCATAGATCTAAAAATGGTATGAGGGAGTACTTAGAAAATATTATGAAATAAATAGGCAATAAAGATACATATATATATATAAAATAAGTGCAAAAACTATGCAAGAGCTATAGTAATTTGACCAGTATACAGGTAGTTTCAAAATACAAACAAAGTAAAGAAATAGGCAATATTATAATGAGAAAATATGCATATAAAATGAATAGAAATTTCACCAAATCAAAGAGCCAAAGCACTTTCCAGCATCTCCGCTGCTAAATACTGTGAACTAGCGGATGAAGAAAAGCAACAAAAAATAAATTACTAGTCAGATTTGATATGGTATAAGAATCATATCAACTTTATCAAGATACACTACCTGAGTTACTTTGCAGCCCATGTCTAGTGTTTTGAGTTTGTGACAATATATTCTACTTATGTTAGTAAAAGGATACGAAAGAACTAGATCACGAAAGGCTTTAGGGGATCAAACAAAAATGAAGCTGTTCAACAGATATTTTCACAATATAGCAACCAGTATGTCCTGCACATGTGATTATCTATGATTGAGAAACTTTCAAAGGCTAATATTGAAGTCAAGATAGGAAATGTCAGAAAAGAGATACAGGCATCCTGAAGCCATACTAGACTACACCATATTTGCAGAGGCTACATAAATCTCATCATACTAATTAACTTTTACAAGGTACTAGGGATTAGTTATATCATAATGTTGGAGAAGATTATTCCTCATATTAAGCAGACCATAGGAGATAAGCAGTACCTATCAATTCTGCAGAACTGGAATTGCTTCTGGTAGAGGAATTTGCCTAACTTGAAATTCTAGTTGCACACTTTTGGTCAAGAGATCGCTTGCAGATTCAGTAGGCCACTGTACTAGAACAAAGGCTTTCTGAAAGATAGGACCAAGAAATGATTAAATATCAATCCCAGTTAGTAGTGCACACTATTGGAGAGATCTGTAAAAGAGGTATATGGAACTGTAATTAGGACTTTTCAAGATAAGACACATCCTGAGCAAGGCCTAAGATATCAGTTAGCTGGTATTGGTTCAAGTGTTCGATATACTCAATAGTCAGAGATTTTGTAATATAAGTAGATACATTCAAGATTGCACGTAGTTTGGCAGCCAGGATATGCAGATAGTGAATATAGGAGTAGTGATCAGTCAGGTACATCTGGTTCCGACAAGAGGGATTTACTAGATAGTGAATCATCGGATTGATATGCAAATATTTAATAAGATATATTAAACACCTGGACATACTAATAAAGACTATATAAAGATTGTGATAATACTACTAGCTAAGTAAACTGAAAGTAGAAAACTGGTACTGGATAAGATATGTGAAGTCTGTAGTAAAAAGAGCAGTAGTAATACAAGTAGCAGTGATTGGAGCAGATACTATTGGTTCTATAAGCTAGTTAGAAAAAAAACCAAATCATTCAGAACCAATATACAAATGCCCACTGCTATCCTTATATTATGTGAACTATTCTACTACTGGACCAGAGCGAAGGCTATAATAAAAAGTAATAGCAACAGTAGCAGAAACAACTACATAGTATGAGAAGGATGGTTGGAGTTGGTACACAAGTGCTAGATAACAGGGAGATCCTAGGATTTTACCAGCATACTGTACCCAAAGGATTTATTATAGGATATTACTAGATAGCTCATGGCCATGTATGCATATTGGTCTAGTAAAGCAATATTTAGGGGATCAGGATTTTGTGACAATAGGGTACAGGCTGCAGGACAAAATTGGGCTACAGAGTAAAATATTGCATAGTATTGGGGTGAGTAGTGATCATGACACAGGAGCAGGAAGGTGGGGGCAGAGGTAGGGGTGTATATATGTATAGAATAGTACCAATAAAATAAGTCAGTGTCTAGACAGTCAGGATGCCCAAACCAAAGAAAATTGATCTGTCACATCTATAGTATTTGTTATAAACAGGGCAGGGCTAGTTTTAACAATGGCAGCATTACTATTCTATAGGCCCTAGGGGTATATTTTGTATGTCCTCTCTACCCCACGCTGGTCTGGGGCCTGACCTCCATCTTTCCCTGTAAGGGGACTCTTTTCTGGTCTCTCAAATTTGACAGAGGCCCATACAGGGCATGGGTCGAGCATGGCCTCTCACAGATGATAGAGTAGGGAAAGACTACAAAAATACCCTACCTCAGGATAGTGAGTAGTCCAGAGTATGGAATAGGACCACAGGCTATAGTTTTCAGAGCTCCGGAAGACCAATAACAAACTCTACATATCTGGTCACAGATACTATATGTCTGTGAAGAAAGATTTTTTTCTCCAGGCAGACAACAGGGTGTAGGACATGAATTAAGATATAGAGATAGGACTTGGGACACATACGATGTAGAGGATGCTGAAGACAAGTAAGTGGTGTCTGGATATAATACTAGTATGTCAGTGTTACACATAAGACAAACTGGCATAGCGTAAGGGGCATGTCACAGGATTATTGGCAAAAGGTTATGTATTTGATCCCAGGATCGATCGGAGTATTTGGAGAACAAGTTAATTTCTAGCAATATGACGCCCGCACAAAACCCTCAATTACGCCACTGCTGAAGGTTGCCTACAGAGGAGTTTGTACTAAGTTTTCAAGAGAGGACTCTCGGCTACCCTGTCAAGGTCTGATGAACTAAATTGGTCCATTGCTTGTGGAGATAAATGCGTGCAAAGATTACGTAGCTGTACTAAAGGATAGATGCCAACCAGGGGGAAGTTGGCTACTCTGATAGAAGTCCCCAGCTACCAGGCAGGCAGTGGGTCCAAATTTCAAGTCCGTTGGTAAAGGAATGCAGAGGAAAGTCCTGATATGAGGACGACACCCAAGAGATGATCATTCACACACACCCTGAGGCATGATAAGGTAGAGCCCAATGATGGCCTACCGCATAAAAGGTTAGCCCTCAGTGTGAGGAGGCCTAAATGCCATTGGCACAATAAGACAGGAGCATATCTCCTGCAGGTTGTCACAGGTGGACAGTATGCCCAGCTGCATTGATAAGTCTGTCATTGGAGCTGATTACTCCGTATGCAGAGAAAGAACCAGTAACCGTTTGCTATGGCAAAAGGATTCGAGTGACCATAGATAGAGAGGACTATGTGAGGAGAGGGGTGATCACACGCTCTCTGCTGTCTGAAGAATTCAGAGTCAAGCTGGGTAAAGGATTTCAGGGTCTGGGAAGTTTGCACCAGAAGAGTAGGGGAAAATGAGATAGCCCGCAAATACTCAGATATGCAATATAAATATCGTGATGCCTTTCATGCTTTTACAGAATCATCAGCGATGGAGAGGAGATCTTATCAACACAATCATTCTACGATACACTTCTTATTATACTTCTATTCTGAGAATTCAAGTGAGCCTTCCTAGCAACCACTTTATCACATATTGAGCCTTAGTCCAGACTCGCTTGTCCTTAGAGTTGGCTACTGCCTAACAGTCAGTTGTGGAGTTTTTCTTTTTACTGATAGAACAAGTTCTATAATTCCTGAAAGGAATAAGTACTAAAGGGTAATATTAGACATAGTATTTGTTATAGGACAGGGTATAGAGGTTTTGCCCATAGGGGCCCCAGCATTATATAGGCTCAGGGGTGTATTTTGTATATCCTCCTCACTCTAGCCCTCTCTGAGGCTAGACCTCAGTCTTTTCCTGAATGGGGCCACATATCTTGCAATCCAAATTTGACAGGGGCCCATTCAGGGCATAGGTAGTAAGAGGCCTTGTACAGGTATGATACCTCTCCTGAGTAGCAAGGTGGGTAAAGTCTATGAAAATTCTCCACCCCAGGCTAGTAAGCTGTCCAGAATAGGGTATAGGACTAGGGGCCTGTATTTCGCGGGGCCCTCAAGGCCCTGTAATGAACTCTATTTATACATATAACAATATTGAAATACTACTAAAGGTATATAGTAATAGCTCCTATGCATCAAATATTACTAACTGAAAATTCTTTATAGCATTGATTAACCAAATGTATAGATGTATAGTAATATGGTACTCAAAGAAACAAATAACAACTGCTCTCTTAACAAGTGAAGCAGAATACACTACGCTCATATTCATCTCAAAATAATTAATATGGGTCAACTATGAATTATGACATATTGTTAAATCCACAACCTCAATCATACACAGTGATAATACTACTCCCCTCAAGCTAAGTAAGAATTCTAAAGTCTCAGACAAAATGAAATATATCGAGATACAATATTACCATATTTCAAAAAATAGGGAAAAAGAAGATAGCATTATAGTACCTGTTGGAACAAAGGATAACCTGGTGGAGATATGTATAAAGGATAGGCAAGGTATTGTTCCAAGGTATTGTAGTTGTATTATAAATATAATTGTAGATGAAGTATTAAAATATACAATTTCCTTATCCTATGTGCTTGTATATTCATATTGGTAGAACTCATATATGTAAAAAAGTATGCCTTATAGATATTTCCTTAGATAGTTTACTGCAGACATGACTAGATTACTGGTATATATAGATTAGTTTATTTGATGTCTTATCTTCATCCTCCTTACCCTCTTTACATCTGGTTTTTGAAATATTGACTCTAGGAAATTATTATAATTTTCCCTGTACTCCTCTTATAGAGGATTCACAAGTAATCTTATCTCTTTTAATCCCACCCCAATGGCTGTTCCCACTCTAAGCTCTTGAGGTCTATCCTCTTAGACTACCTGTTTTCTCTTTTGTCTCGCTTCAATTGGCCCCTCCACTGTGAACATACACGTGCTCTAGTTGTAGCTAATGTCTAGGAAATAGTTTGTAGTAAGCGATTTTCAATATGCCTCAGTCAATATGCTCTCTCTCCCCCTGGCCAAATACTTTTAGCTCCAGATCCAGGAGACCACTAAGTACAAATATCTATACAATTCTAATAGCCTATTCTAGTACTTTGTTTGTTGCCTTCCCCCTTTTCCTCTCTTCACAGCAGGTTTGGCTAGCACTCTGCTACTCCCTCACTTAGCTAGCACCTTACTACTCCACTCATTTGGTTAGCGTCTTTTTGCTGGTAGTGTTTACTGTTCCTCTTACCTATGGCTGGAGCTGTTTGCCCCCTTAGAACATGCCCGCTCAACTCTATTCGTATAGCACTATCTCTGGTAGTATCTAGTTTTAGTTTTCTTTACTTGACAGTGGTTAGCCAGTGGCTTTCAGTGGCTGGGACTTAATCGTGTGTACTGCCCATATGCTTGTATAATATTTCCTACGGGTCAGTAGAGGAGTTCGTTGCGGGGCCCCCGGCCCTGTTTCCCATCCCGATGTAACGGCGGGGCCGCCATGGGTAAAACCCGTCCCACCCGCGCCCCATAATAAACACTAGTCAGTACACTCTGATACAGGTAATAATACCTTGGCCTCAATCTTGAGGGACCTAGTTCTCCTCTTGGTTATATCGATAGTCAAGTACTCAAGGCTTCTATTTGTACTACATCCTTGTCAGAGTTATCTAGTATCGTATCTATGCAGGTGATTAGATAAAGTAGTAAAGGTATAGATAGGAAGATACAAAGATGATGGTTTGAAGAGCTTATCCTCCTGTCTCCCTTTTGTCCCTTTTCTACTCACTCTTCCTACAACCCTAACCTTGTAACTCAAAACTATGAGTTATCCAACTTCCTTGTAATATAGTTATATGTACTAACTGCATCATATACATGAAACCCATAATTCACACTCTGAGTCATATTCAAAATTCATAACATCCTCTGACTCACAACTATGAGTCACTCAGGCATATCAATCAATCAAAATATATTAACTACTTCTAACACTGAGTTATATAAAACTCTATGGCTCTAATGTGAGTTATAGTATTAATCCTCCTAATACCTTATAACTCTTTCTCTCTTGAGCCTTCCATATCATAACCAATCAGTTCCTCCTTATACTATTGATAATATTAGCTCCTCTCTCCCACCAGCCTGAGTCCCATCAGTTTTCATCGTTTATTTACCACTTGTGCAAGTCCTGCTCAAGTTGTCTTCGGTCTTATTCAACCACCCTTTAGTACTCTTGCTCCTTGTTGAAGTTGTCACTTATTGCCTGCAAAGTGATGTTCACATATTCACTTATTCATATCTAGTTCTTGCTTCTTTTTTCCTGCATATTGATAGAGCTTCTTTGGTACTTGATGATTTTTTAGACTTCATCTAGTTATGCTCAGAGGTTTCAAATATATCTGTCTAGACTTTTCTTGTTGAAGATAGTCTCTGTATTTTTCTCATGCCACTTCCACTTCTGCCAAGATCTCCATATTGCTCAGTATGTCTTGGTCTTATACTGGTCCTTTCTCAGGAGCTTCTCTTTACTATTTCTCCATAGATAATATCCTACATTTATTTTCTCTATTTTGTGAGCCTTGTACTCTTCCCAGTAGCAGTTCTGCCATACAGCTTTTCCTATATTTCTTTTTCAAGTTCCTGTGCTTCCTAGACTTCTTTGGGAACCAATTGTAATATTCTTTTTTGTGAATGGGCACTCAGCCACTGTCATTATAGCATCCTGTCAAGGACATGCTATTGTGTTTCACTGTTTCTTCTACCTTCTATTACCATGTATCAAGTTTACCTTTCATTGACTTACAATATTTGGGGCTCCTACAAGTAAGCTCTTATATGAGACCAATTGTAGTATCCTAACTGTTTTGTAGTCTTAAGGGAGATAATTTGGTTTATGCAATTGGTATTTTGACCAACCCTTGGTTTGTGGAAGTATTGTTAGTGGAAGTGTTGGACTATCAGCTCTATGTTCTCAAAGTTTTCTGCAGGATACCAAGTTTTGTTTTGTGCCAAAGAGCAGCCTGTCTGCTTGGCTCAATATTATAATTGTCTATTGTCTAGTCCCAGGACAATGATTCTATTAGATTCATATTCTAGTTCTCTGTCTATTCTAATAGACAGAAGACATAGTCTTTTCTGTGAAGGGAATTGATTGTCTGTATGAGGTTCAAGGAGTGAGATATGACAGGTATTGTATATGGCTATTTGAGCCAGTAAGTTGAGCCTGTAAGCACAACTCCCCACTTTTACCAAGATTTTGAATGGGGCTATTATCTCATAGTCTAGTTTCTTGGATAGTCTTGTAGTTTATATATTGTAAGATAATAACTATGTTATCTCTCTCAATGTAAGCTTGAATCTGGTTTTTGGTGTCAATAGTAGTTTTTCTTTTGCTGTTATTGTACTATAATTATTTCTACTTGTGATATTTTGTAGAGTGGTACTATATCTTCATGATCCCTTGTCTTACCTTTGATCAGATAATTGACTACCTTGTATTCAGAGTTTTGTTCAGAGCTTGCATAAGAGATTGTGCTCTTGGCCATCTCTTATTTTCTATGATATTATTCTAGATAAACTCTGTCACTGGAAATACATCACAACAATTGTCCTACCAATAGTTGACATATACATGTAGTTATTGTTCCAATATGACATTGACTTTTTCTATTTGTTAGTCTATTTGCTAATAGAAAATCATGCTCAACCTTTGTTAGATGCCTAGTTTTTTCATAGTTTTCTTCCATACTTTTAATGCAAAGATGGATCCTCTGTCCTTGTTTACATCTTTTGGTACTCTATATAACTAAAAGTTTTACATAAGGAATACTAGAGCAAACTGCCATGATATCACAGCCTTTCTATATGAGAAAAAATAAACTTATTTTGTTCTAATAATCTGCCGCTATAAGAACTTAAATGGTGTCATAATCGTCTGATTCCATTAGGTTTATAATAAAGTGTATAGATATTGATTTCTCTAGTTTGCTTAGTACTTTATTCAGTTGAAGGAGTCCATCTACTACTGGATGTATGGTGCTCATCCTTTCACAGGTATCATAGTTATTAATATATATTTGGATGGTTTTTCATAACCCCAATCAGTAGAATTTCTACTCGACCTGTTTGGTAGTTTTAGCAGTTCCTCCATACCTACTAGCAGTCAGGTTGTGGTTGTATCATATCAGTTCAGTTCAAACATTTCCATTATTTGGTATTTATATCATTCTGTTATATTAGAGGTAGTTCTTCTTCTATTGGCACAACTCTAGTGCAATGTATTTTGCTTCATTTTCTCCTCTCTCTAATACTTCTTGAATTTCCTATCCATTCTTAAGAAGTATCAGCTTCTATACTTAGATGTTTCTGGTATCTTATCCTAGATTTTGATAGTTTTTTGGTAGCATGATCTATTGCTTTTCTATAATCTTTTTATCCTTATCACTTTGTGGTCTATCACTTGCCCTTTGTATTACTAAGTCAGACTTTTGATTTTATTTTCCAGGTTTCTACTTGATCTTGAATTTGTACAGGCTCAACTTTACCATCCTGTATATTGGTTAGTTATTTAGCTTATTTATTATTATAAATAGTACCAAGTTCTTGTGATTTATTAGAACTTTAATTCTATAGTTAGTATTCTGAACTTAATGTCTTTACTCTTTAAGATCTTAGAATATCGTCAAGAGATCTTTGTCATATACATTATAGTTACACTTAGCTGGTAACATTATTGTAATTCAGAAGAAGACTGGTCTCTTTTTACTGTTCTTGTAGAGCTGAGACAGAATTCCAGAGTAGACATATTTGGATACATCTGTTTAGATTAATGTTTTTCTCTTGTAGTTGCAATGTATCAGCATTGGTGCAGGTATTATCTAGATTTGTACAGTATCAAAGTCCTTGTTTTATTCCAGTCCTAAATGCCACTTAATGTCCTTTTTGAGAATACAGTCTATTCGTTTTACTGTAATGCTGAATTCTTATTTAAGCCATGGTGGAAGTTGCAGAACCCTATATGATACTAAATGTCTCTCCTTGTTTTCAGAGCTTCCCATTTCCATAACATTTAGGTTTTAACTAGGTCTGTCTATATCTCTTCTTAGTTGATGATAAAATACAAGAATTCTACTACTTCCTAGTAGAATTTGTATTTCATAGATTTGACCTTCATTACTGATCTTAGTATAGCTTGCATGATATTGCAGACATCCTTTTAATATTGGTCTAAATTTCTAAAACATATAAGTATATTATTTAGGTAGACCATACAACATGCCTCAAGGTATCTGCTTAGTACTCTCTTGATCTGTTATTGAAAGAATGCTGAGGCCTTTGTCATCTCAAATATTATAATCAAGTATTTGTACATCCTGCTTTGCAAGATGAAAGTTGTTGTCCATTCATCTCCTGATTTTATGTGAACATTATGGTACACCTCCTTAATATCAGGTGTGGTGAAATATTTGTTCCATCCTAATAGATTTGGAGCTTTGGGGATCAGGGGCAGTGCATACTAATCCTTCTTCATAATTTTATTAAGAATATAATAGTTGATATATAGCTATAATTTCCCATCCTTTTTAGTACAAAGAGGATTGCCAAGTCTCTCTCAGTGAAGGAGTCTCTAATTCACCTCCTGTTCAGATTCTGTTTAAGATATGTCTTGAGTTCCTGCAACTTGGTTTCTCTCAATGGATAAAGTATTTTATAAGTTGAATCTTAAAGTCCACTCACTTCTGATGTATTAGTAGCTCCATGTTGTCTTCTTCTTAGAATAACTTCAAATATTGATAGTACTCTTTTGAAACCAACTAATTCAAATATTTTTCTTCCTTTTGGAGTTCATGTTGAATTGCTAGTTCTGGGCTAATATTGATTTTGGCCAAGGTTGCTAGCTCTTGGTTCCACCATAGTTTAAGGATTCCTGTAATATGTCATGAATCTCCTCTCTTCTTATTGATTTCTGCTTCTCACAAAGGGGTTAGTCCATACTTTCAAACCCTTTTATTCCACTGGTGGTTGCTTCTAGAGTATCTACTTCTTAATGCTTATTATTATTGATATTTTGATAATTAACTATACAATTCTGTTATCTTGTTCCATCCCATATTCTTTCTTGACTAGGTTTGCTGGAACTACCTTTATCTCGCTGATATAAGTAGTATCTATTACAACTATATTAGTTATAAGTTGGTGTTTCACTACAAAAGTGCTGTGAGAAGCAATTCATCTATAGATGTCTTAATGTAGCCTGATAGTGATTCCCCTCGCAATCTTTGCCTACTCTCTGGCAAGAATTGTTTGTTATTTATTGGTGTACAGATCATATTTGACCACCTTTGCTGAACCCTTAGTAGGCACTCTGGCCTCTGGTAGTAACTTCTTGACTTCCATTTTCTGACCCACTTGGCCACTTTGGGCCTGAATTCTCTGACCATTCAGGGCCTTGATTTGGGAGAATATCAAAATGGAATTCTCTTTTAGAGCTTCTGGTTCAGGAGTTGTATATACTATAGATGAACTGTAAGGACACCTTGCCATGCATCATTCATTTGCAAATATAATCTTATTGTTTTTCAACTGTAGTCTGGGAGTGTGTTGTCCTAGCCATGGTATTCCTAAAACTGCCTCACAGTTTCTTAAGTTGGCCACCTGGAAGATTGCCACTTTCCTATAGCTACCAATGTCTATAGGTACTCTTATTGTATAGGTAATAGGTCCTATTGTACTTATCTTCCTCTCTTCTAAGTGTATTTGTCTATTGTTTTTGGCCTAAATAGTATCGTGACTGTGTTTGTTGTATATTCTTTCATCAATAAAGTTTACCCTTGCTCCTGTATTGATTGTTGTATATATTATAACTATTTCTTGTTTGCAGTATAGTAATATCTTAACTATAATATGATCATGTTCATATTCTAGAGTTTCTGTATGCAGTGCTATATAGTAATTTGCTAGGGTAATGTATTTTGATTGCATCCTATTTCTCAGACTACCTATTGCCGGAGACAGCACTCTTTTACCACTTCTCTATCTTCCATATTGAGCTTTATTTTGCAGAACCTTGTTGTTGTATTGGGTCATTCTTTGCATCTCACTGGCCCTGTCCTGCCCAGTTGTATTCTATTTCAACTATATCTTGATAGGTAGCAGTTATGTAGTACATAGGTACTTATTCCGCATCCAAGGCATAATCTGACTATCGCTCTCCTTTAGTACTCCTGTCTGGACAGGTCAAGGTTTCATCTCCTACAGGTTGTGTCCAAAGCTATTATATCACTTCCTTGAGCAATGGTAAGTAGGGTAGGTCTTCAGGTCCTATCTTGAGTGCCAGGTACATTCTTATACTCAGTTGTTATCCTTCATATTCCTTCTTGCAAATGTTTGACCATGTCCAATTGTTGTTCCTTTTCTATTGTCCATATCACGAAACTTCTCAAGATTATTAATTTGGTATCCTTTTCAACTTGTGCATCTTACAGTCAGTAGTGGCATACTCATAATATATGACACCAGAAGGTGGTCTGGTTGCATTCCACTTCAATAATAATCTATTCAAACCTATTCCCAAAATTTATCATGTTTTTCCCACCTTGTTATATGATATCCAGTTTGAGTCATACTGACTTCTCCATATTGATATCTCCAAACTGCTCATGTAGTACTTTCTTAGAACTTTCCTATATCTCCTATTGCTTTTCTGAGATTCTTTCAATATAGGGAATTATGTATTTTTCAGCTATTTGGCAGAGCAAGGACTCAGCATAGGTGACCTTAGTCTAATCGCAGTCTTCCTTACACTCTTTAATGCATAAGTATCATTTAAGTTGTGAGAGGAATTCCAGGAGTTTCATTTTGTCTTTTGTAAAGACACCAGGTTCGTTTCCTTTTGGTCTACTACTCCCACTGCTTCTACTTCCTGGTACTATCTCAAGTACAACACTTACTTGTACTGTAGTCATTTCTACAGTAGAGGATACTGAGACTGTCATTGCTAATCCTGACATCCCCTGATCTTCTTCTTTTTTATCAGCTGATCAGGTTGCTTCATGTCGTTACTCTTCTGGGTTGATAGGAATTGCTAGTCAACTTTCCCCTTACCAGGATCCAATTAAACCAAGGGCTACTTCTACTTCCGAGAGTTTGAGATAGTTATTGATTTGGTTTTCATTATGGCTCTTCACTTTGTCTTATTATTGGGTGTTGGTACAACATGGTATTGCTTTGTATTGTTTTGTATATTTGTAAGAGACACTACCAAATATATTAGTTCCTACTAGTCAGTAAGCTCTACCACAAGCAACAATACTTTGCCCTTGATCTTGAGAACCCAAGTTCTCCTCTTTCTTATATTGACAGTCAAGTGCTCTAGGCTTCTATTTGTATGGCATGCATATGAGAGTCTTCTAGTAATACACTCATATAGGTAATTAGGTAAAGTAATAAAGTTATAGGTAAGAAGATACAAAGATAATAGCATGAAAAACTCATCCTTCCAAGCCTCTTTGGTCCCTTTTATACTCACTCCTCCCGCAACCCTAATCCTGTGACTTATAACTCTAAGTTACTCAACTTTCTTACAATATAGTCCTTTGTACTAACTATATTACATGCTTGAAACACATGACTTACAACCTGAGTTATATGCAAAAGTTATAATATCATCTGACTCACAACCGTAAGTCACTCAAGTGTATCAATCAATTGAAATATATGAGCTACTCATAATCTTGTATCATATGAAACCCTATAACTCTAATATGGGTCAAAGTGCAAAACCTTCCAATACCTTATAACTTATTCTCTTTTGAGCCTTCTATAATATAACCAACCAGACACTCACATTACCATTTGGGATGGTTAGTGTCCTATTAGTGTGAGTTCAGTGGTTTTCTTGTAATATGTTTCTTTATAAGACACTATAGTTTGTTAAGATTTGGTTTTTTTTTTTTTTTTAATTTGAGGCTTTTGTTTCACCAAAGCTTAGCTGCTGCATGTGATATCTTGTCCCAATAGTAAAATAAGAACTGAGTTAAAAAAAAGAAAAAAAAGAAAATTTCCTATGTTATCTTAGAGATTTAGTAGCACAAGTGGGGAATATCATCTTACAGTCTAAAACTATATTATGTTCAACTCTCACTTCTAGGTCAGTATCTAAGACAAGCATGAGAAGTTACCAATATTTTCATTCATTCCCCTCCACTGCCTAAAACCCCCACCATTGATCATTATCTCCATAGCAATTATTTTCAACATTTTCAACAAAACCAGAACAAATGAACCCGAGTGATATCCTATGATTACAACATCCTCACTTGATTACCCAGGATTGACGAGGCAACTTGATTCCATGTTTATTGAAGACGCCAGCGGGGAGATCATCCTCCTTTTAATCCCCTTATACCCGACCTTATAATATCACTGGACTGGCTAGTCTACACGTATATTGAGATGCTACACCTCTCGTTGGGGTTCGAACGCCTGCTTAGTTGAAAATATGTAGCGCCGGGTTCACCCAGGGTCACCGTAGCAGGAACTCCGCCTCCCGGAGCGCGTCCGTTGGCCACTGTGAAATTATTAGAGAGGGGAGTAGGATAAGGGGTGTGAGAGGCAACGGTATCATCGCGCGAGTACTGCTTGCAGAGAGGGGAAGAGACGCGTGGATTTCGGACGGAGAGGGCAGGAATGTTAGCAATTATGGGGCGAACCATAGAGTGATCATCATGATTAACAAAGGCGACCGCTGGGCGGAGAGGAAGAATAGTATAGTCCAATAGACCCCAGACAGGGTAAACCCGTCATCTTAGATATAGGGCGGCAGTTACCCAAGTCCTGCTGGTAATGGTTGTGGCTTTCCGGAATTGTCCAATGAAACTAGCCCGAGCTCATAAAGTGCAAGGAGAGCACTCGCCCCACCAATCGGGTGCTATTCTAAGGCTGCAGCGATTGTGGGTGGAGCATTGTAGATTTTTCAGCCAGGCGAGACCGGGCGTAAACAAGAAAACAAAGGAAAGCTTACACGTGATTCACGATGAATCTGGCACGTGTTGTCATTACCTAATTCGTTCCAGGAGCGCAGAAAATACAATGCGCATCTAGTGAAAATTTCGTAAAGGCGAGGTGGGCGAGATGGGGTTTTTTTGATTATCCTCGAGATGAGTTGCACCTTTGCTGATTGGCCAGAAACGAAGGTCCACCGAAAATCCTGACATTATCTGCGGTATCTCCTAGTGACAAACCATATTCAAGCACGGTACCCCCGAGAACAAGCGGTCCAGTAACGCCAGGTGGAAGGGATAAATGATCCACCGTACTGCACCTTCGGTACAGCAGTGTATGTAACAGTCCCATACCCTCCGTGGTTCCCTTATGATAATGCTCGAGTATCAGCACTCTCTGCAATCGTTGAAGCAAAAGTTTCCTGTTGCTAGTCATCGCCGCGTGATTGTTTACGTTTCCTTTTTGTTCCCCGTATATCTCTCCGCAACAATCTCCCTACAGACATGGCCTAAGGGATACCTAATCCCACAGATGATGGAACATTCCCCCTTTGCCTATGGAACCTTATGCTCAACCATTGGTCCCCGCTTTTTCTCATCTTAGCTATGGACAGTAGGATAGTTGGATATTGATTTTGAATTTAGTTTAATTCACCAAGTTAGAAAACTCGTGCTCTTTTTACTCTCGCATTCCGGTCGTGGCTACAGTTCCTGGAAACAATTATTGCATAACTTGAGCTTTTTAGATCGCTCTTTTCGGATGTCTTTCGAGATGTGGTAAACATCTATCGCAACTTTTTTTCTTACTAAACATCGGAGAGGGAGGACTAGCGAAATGTTGCCTAGAGCAAGCGGTACTTGGGCCGAGTTGTACGAGCCCAAGCACATCTAAAATCATATCTGTAGTGTGATAACCTAGGATGGGAAAATACCACAACCCAAGAGCAAGAGGTACGGTACAAATGGTTGGGAGATGTCTCTCCATATAAGGAGTGAACTTGGGGATAGTTTACTATCAAAAATATCCCTATTCCGTACCAAAGCATCTCCCTCGGTGCTTATACTGTAAAGTAGAACGCGGAGGGTCGGGCTGACAGATTTCCACGCTCGAGATGCCGCTATCGGCAACTACACTTGCCTGAACAGGGATATTGGGACTACTTTTATGGAAGCCGGAGATTTGTCGCATGCGGGAGTCTCTGACTCACAAGCCACATTCACTCGTTCAAGTGATGCAGCGAAGCATGCAAGCCTGAGACACCGCCAAGCATAATATAGGTACATTTTATTGAGCAAGCCATGTGCGACTTGGTACTTGTAAAAACCTTAAGGTGATAACTTGTGATGATTAGGAGTCACAACCCACCTTCAAGTGGAGTATCTGCCTAGCTACAGGTAGCTTAGTCCAATATACAAGTCTTCGCTTGCGCCCTGGGTTGTTGTTATAGTGGGGGCTCAATCTCGGGAGGCGAGAATAAGAGAGTTTTCGTGAGTATTAGTTATCGAAGCCCAGCCAAAAACTCTGGCGAAAATGCATGAGTTTGGGCAACCCTGCGGATGTCTTCACGAGCTTCTATCGTAATAGGTCTTTTCTCTGCTGCGTTTAGGTTTTGAGAATTGAAGGGCAAGGAACTCGGCAGAGCAGTAGATGCTTCTCCTACACCAAGTCTAATACCGAACGGCGAGCCCCCCCCCCTCCCGATATCGTCCCAAAGCATTGAAACAAGTTCTTTGCGAGTCCTTCCGGCGCCCCGTGCCAATCATGATTGTTGGCTCAAGGCTTACTTTTGTAAGCTATCAAAAGAGCTCGAGAAAAGGGGTGTGGTGATTTTAACACCCTGTACGCAGGCGAGTGTTTGGGAGTATTGCTATGAAGGTGCCGGGCTACAGTGGCGACAGTGACGAGGAACTCTACTGGAAAGACGGGAACAAGCGAAGGCTATTCAAAGCGGGGAGAGATCCGCAGCAATCCCAAGCGAGAGCGTGCAATATTAAACATTCTAGGTGATGTCTCAGAAGTCTCAAGTATTGTTTTCAGGAAGTCTTCCAGTGATTTATGATATGCGAAAACCAGAATTCAATCCCGTGTATTGTGACAATTGATGCCACCCACAATCCTCCTAATCACAATCCCCTCTTGAACCCTGCAACCAGCATTGGCGCGCTCTCCAATGGATCCAACTGCTCTTCGCCGTCACTGTTGCTGTCGCCATCACGGGAACACACAACCCTGGTCGGAAGTGCATGCCCGGCCGTCCCCCCAAGAGCGTACTGATCCCTGACACCCCACGGGTAGACCTTTCCCTCCTACGGCAAAGCTAAACTGTGCATACCACCAATCGCAACGGCAACAATTCAATCCTTCTCCGGGAGATGGTGATTCAATCTAGGACGTTTGACAACCTTTAGGTTAACCTCTGGCCCAAGACCTAGCCCGGCGTTACCAAATGCATATATATTTAGTAACTGGGTCGGGGGAGGGTCAGCGATGGCTGAGATGGCTGAGGTAGTACCTGTGCTGTACTCCCCAGCAGATATTCTTCATGCTGTCACGCAT
Organism: Tuber magnatum; assembly: GCA_003182015.1. Taxonomy (NCBI): domain Eukaryota; kingdom Fungi; phylum Ascomycota; class Pezizomycetes; order Pezizales; family Tuberaceae; genus Tuber; species Tuber magnatum. The sequence continues at coordinate 1,209,662 of PYWC01000027.1, read as the reverse complement.
CCTCGGCACCTGTCCATCAACAGCCAGTTGATGAGGCGAGTTCAATAGTACCCTCTTTCGGAGCGCCGCAAATCTGTGGCGTGCAGCATAAGATGTTCGATTGAGCATACCCGCAGTCCGGCTGATGCCTACCTGCTGGATATATCCCTCACGCAGCCGCAAAACGTCGCGGACTCCCCATGTATGTCTCGGTGCTACGGTTGAGCCACATTTATACACGACAGAGCCTGGGAACTTGAACTGGACTCGCTTGGAATTCTGGCACGATACCGGTACCGGTGGTGGGTATCTAGCTGCTGTAGGACGAGGGCTACCATTCCATTGTTCCAACGCCGGTGGGATCGGGCAAGGGTGGTAGAGAACCTATTTCGGTATCGCTCCCAACTTCGATCTGGGCAGCCTCGTTGGTTGGTGGCAGTAGAGAGCGAGGGACCTCTTTACTAGTATCCATCTGGGTACATATCTTGGCGCAGCTCCCTTTGTCGCATTGGGCCTTGCTATCAGGAGAAACCTTGCCTCTCACCCGACAGGAAACATTTTGGTTTCAATCCCTCCCTATTCCCACAATCCCTACCACAAATTCCCAGCTCAGAAAATCTCAATACAGCCGCCGCCGTTACCAGATCAGACGCATGTCCTGTGCCCCACTGTACTCGTTCAATATTACGGTCCCCGGTGAAACTCTCAGCATCCTGCAACTCGTCCAAAATGAACCTGACGCTCCCAGCTGGACATCTCAAGGCCTCTAATTTAAAGCTCTGTGATGACCATGAGGTCTCAACAATCCCGCGGGTGAACCTGGAGGCCGAGAATTCGGAGCACTATTCACAGTATCAAGACCCTTGGGGTGGAAATTGGATATACCAGTTGGGGGAGATGTTCTTCAATGCAATAAAGCGTAAGGACAGGAATCCGAGGGCTGAGGATATGCGTACAATCGTTTCGATCAATAATGCTATTAACAAGAGAGTAAGACAGCGTGGAAGGGGATTAAGCGATGGGAGGCTGGTAGGGTTCCGAGAAGTTGGTTCCCGGCTCTAGCTACTCGACACTAAGCATTCACTCGGGTTTCATGAACTTATAGATGTGGTAGGCAAATACTTGCCTCTGTCTCGGGGGACGAAAACTCATACCGAAAGCCCGGTTCCTGGTCCTATTAGGGTAGCGACTCCTTCCCTCCTTTACCTTTCAATAGCAAAGGCGAACTTGCTACCACGCACCTTTCACCCGCCATTACTGTACCGTTGACCGCTGCAGGAAGATCGACTACGTTATTGATTTCTACCGTGGAAAGCCCAACCCGAAAGGGGCAGGGGAATTGAGCTTTTACCAAGACCTGTGTCCGAAGTTACCGCCGGTGGGTGCATGGATGAGGATGCAGTGATTGGCAAGCTCGTTCATTGAGGACGGTTATAGGAAATCTCCTGGTGCTAGTGAGCAGGAAATTAGGCTCAGAAAAACAAAGAAGGAAAGAAAAAATAGAACGTCCGAATCTTTCTCACTGATGACCAAAGTGCAAGCGGGAATTGTTTGGCAAGTTGCAAAAATAAAGTAAGGAGATACAGCATGGCCAAATGGCGTGGGCACACATCCAGGAGGACTCTATATCGAAACTTGGGCAAGGTGCCATCGCCTCGCCATGCACTGGAAGGCTGGGTTGGGGCCAGGTTGGGGCTTAGCGTTGCTCCCCTGTTGACCACCCAGCTACAGTAGTTTTGTCGTACCCCCGAAACTGCCTTCAGTAAATTACCTATCAAGCCAAACCGAACCAAAACGAAACCTATCACCAGTGGCATTCACAAAAGCACTCATCAGAGGCTATTGCGGTTTCCTGAAAATCACCCATCTCCTAAGAGGCCATTGGCAACTCTGATCTCATGGTATATTCTCTCCACCATTATCAGTGATCCTTAGGTATATTCCTCAACCTCAAGTTAAACATTGCTCCTTCTGTTCCCAACCCCCTCCACTGATCCTACTCTCCTACTTCTACATACTCTCATTCTCGCTATTCATCTAAACAACTTCCTACAAACAAACTTTGATATTTGATTGAATTTAAAACCTGATTCTCTTTGCCAGTGAGGTGAGCAATGTTACAGAGACACCATTCACCTCCACAGCAAGGGCTAGGGGAAAGGACTCAGAAACCTCAGGTGCCCTTATGCCACCCCTATTAACAATAAGGACTTGGTGATTTGGCAAACAGGATCGAATCTTGGCTTTTGGGAAGTCTTGAACCATATTTGCAACACATCTAGAGCCTTTTTGCAAAGTGTCTAATTTTCTATGTTTAAGTCCATGATTAGACCTCTGATGTCCTCCCTCAATGGAAAACAATACTTGAAGTACGCAGTCAACCCACATGATTGACCTGGTACTACAAGTACTAGTACTAGTACTAGTAGCCTATTGGAGCAGCAAGCCCAGTCAAGCGTGTACTGATTTGAATACAAATGTCCTGGAAAACTAGTCAAGGCTGTAACCACTGCTATTCATTTTGACTGCTGTGCAGAGCTTTTCATATTTCCACCACATCACAAACAATGACTTCAAGGTGGTTGAGTAGCAATTAAAGGCAGTCCAGTTAAGGTGTGGTGTATATTCCACATTTGGGAATTCCTTAAATACAGCTATCTTATAGATCATGCCTGGACTGGAACATGAAATGGTTACAGGTAATCGCTGTTGGAAGATTGCTAGCAAGATGATATCAATTCCTGACCATAATAGGCAGTTCCCCTCCTATTTCGCATTGCTCATAGTCGGTAAAAGCAAGTGTGATGTGCCAAATTCTTTTTCCCAGCAAGGAAAGATCCTCCTGCCAGTCTACAGCAATAGACCCAACACTCTAAGTTAACAGGAACAATACAGTTAATACCAACCATCCGTCTCTCTATTCTGTGAGACCTAGTAAGCTATATTGTGGCTTTCTCATTGCCATTCAGATGATCTAAATTCCAGTCCCACAGATGACTAAGCTTTTAGAACACCAAATACCAGAACCCAAAACAAGGGAGAGGCATGAAGCCAAGCAGCGATTAGATCATGCCATGTAATGGCTGGAGGAAGAGCCAACCGAGAAAGCTTTTACAGCCACTATTATCTTCAATATTAAACCATTATCTATATGAATATGTCAACTTCAGACACGTCATCAATAGCACAATTGTCGAGAGACTTTCATCCTCTATGGTGGGAACAATTTGATTCTGACTAAGGTCCAAGAAGAAGCAGTTTTTCAGTTCTCCTCCAAGCAATTGGATATGGCCTTAGGAGCTATGCCATCCATCACATATGCAGCTGTTTGGAACTTATGTCAGCAGGAGAAACAGAATCCACCAACCCTTGCCTGGTTTCACAATTGGTTAAAGTAGCACCCAGGGCTTCATACCATTAAAACGAAGCCCATTGCCAATGTCCAAGTTACCAACCATTCTGAAGAGGATTTGGAAGCCTTCTTTACCAAATATCAGAATACTATTGTAACGGGGGCTCCCCTAGGAAGATGGATCCCAAGGGTGCGATGGCACCAACCAAGTTCAAACTTAGCACCAGATGTACATACAATGCAACAGTAGTGTAAGCGGTAAAACTTAATATCATTAAGCCTGACGCTTCACTCAATTAAGGTCTCGAGAGGATTGATTGTTGGAGTAGGAGAGTTCTCGCATAGACTTTCAGGTAGTTTTGTCTTATGGCAGAAACTCCCCCATCAGTTTACTCCAACTATTTGAGCAGACCCTTCTCCCCTAAGGGTGGTCCAACACGTCACCTTGCACACCCTTCGGGCATGCATGGGTCGACACACTCCAGTCTGCATTCACCTTATGTGGTTATCGTTTCTGCGGCACATTGCTATTTTGCCCACGGGAGTGAAAACTTCTGCACATCAGCATCTTGCCAGTGGCTAACAGTCAAGATGCTGCATGAACTGGACTATCTATAACACCCTTCCTGTATGCATTATTCTCTACTTGGCCTCGCAAGCTACTGTGAGCGGTTTATCCATCTACTATTTAGGGTTCTTGGACTTCCGGTGTCGTCCGCAGGTTACGGTAATCTTGGAGGGGTCCAATGGGCGCTACCCATGACCACTACCTCGGATCCACCTTACCTGTGGTAGGAATCATGCTTTTAGTGTCTCTGCACTTCCCTTTCAGAACCTATGGCGTTGGGGACACTTTCAGGCTTGGTAGGTGTAAAACTCACACGGTCGCCGTGGCACCACCCAGGACTACCGTCGGGAACGCGACGGGTAACTCCTGTTGACTCCGTCAGTTTTGGTCCATTTTACTCCGAACAACTTGGAGGAGGGACTCCACCTTCCACCCTATGCCCCCGTGTATATTCTCCGAACAGCCTAGGGTTGACCAGATGGCAGCGACGTATACAGTATTGCAAGCAGGTCTCCAAAGATTCCTCTTTCCTAGACTGCACACAACTATACAACCGGTTGCCCATGACGTCCGGGCCTGAAGGCGTGGCCACAGGGGTATGATAGGAACAATGTCTCCAATTTACAGCCTCTTTGGAGCTGTGTAGCTCGCCCAATAGCATCTCCTGGAACCCCAGATTCCAGTATTACATGCAGCTTCCCTTGGGAAACATTCAGGTCATTATCCCCAAACTCCCCGTGGGACTTTGTATTGAAAGGTAGGGTAACTTGGGACTTTGGGCAGGGTAACCCAAGCCCCGTGGAAGGGCAACCTGATCCTCCGGGTAGGGTAACTTTGTCTGGCAGACCAGATAACCTTTCCCTGTTACCCTTTCTATCCCGTTGCCGGAGATAGACATTTCTGACCTTTCTCCAGTTACCCGGCCTAGCTGAGTAACCGCCCCTTCAGAGGTCCCCAAGAATGCTGACACCGCTTCCCAGTTGTCCCCAGGTACTTAAGTACCTGGCTAGCTAATTCTGTTCACCTCTGAGCCTAGGCCATCGGGTCTCCATAGGTCAAGTACTTACTTGCTTGCTGGTTCCTACCAGTTCAACTCCAGGCTACCTGTATGGGTCCAGGTTCTGACTGCCATAGCACATGTATGCTGGGTCATTACATCACTCCCCTCTTCTTTACCGTCCGTGCCAGATTGCCAGCATCGTCTCTTATTTCCCCGACTCGATTCCCCCAAGACCCTGTGGTCTCTGGGCTTGGACTGATATCTTTGGTGGAAATCCAGAATGGCCTGGAAGCATGTCCCTTCCAGTATCTCATAGGGCTCCGATGAATTCTCCTCCACCCCATAGCCTTCCCATGAAACCAGGTACTGGACAAAGCGGGACGGAAAGTTCACTTTTGCTCCACCGTACCATCAACTGTCCACAACAGCTGCGATAATGTAACTTGGCTCATTGTCCACAAGTTCCAGGATAGGGACCTCTTTGATCCTACCTGACCCCGGATCCTCGCGATATGGTTCGAGTAACATCACATTCAAAACCGGGTGGATGATGCATCTGGTGGGCAGTTGGAGTTTATATGCTAGGGTACCCACGTGACGTTTGACCACAAAAGGGCCAAACATCCGGTGGTCCAGCTTCTCCATTGGACATTTCCTGCGGATGTTCTTTTGGCTCAAAATCATGCTGTCTGCTTTCTCTGCCCGCTCAGCGGCCACATCCTCCAAGGTAACATAGTCCACTGATGGCAGCCTTTTCTGGTCATGCCATTTCCTATGTCTTTCCTGTGCCTGTTGAATCGTTTCTCGAATCTCTTGTCAGGTTCCTTCCCATTCCTTAACTATGAGCTCACTGCTAGGCTGTATGCCCTGATTATCAGATACAACGCCAGACCAGTATGTCCATGGGTTGAACCCATAGTTTATCTCAAATGGTGAGAACCTGGCAGATGCCAATGTCGATGTGTTGTATGCATACTCCGCAAGGGGTAGTAGCGAAACCCAATCATCCTGTTGGTAGGAATAGTAACTGCGCAAGTACTGCTGCAGTGTCAGATTAACCCTCTTGGTTTGTGCATCAGTCTCAGGGTGGAATGCAGTCGAAACCTTTAGTTTCACCCGCAGCAAGTGCATTAGACTCATCCAGAACTTGGATGTGAATCGGCTATCACGGTCGGAGATGATTGACTCTGCGAGTTCATGAAGGCGCCAAACTTCCTTCTGGAATACCAATGCAAGCTGCTTGTTTGGTACCTCTGTGGTCAGGGGTATGAAATGTGCCATTCTCGAGTCTCTGTCCACTATGACCCAGATCTTGGTATATCCTTTGGACTCAGGCAGTGCTACAATGAAGTCTATTGAAATTGCTGTCTACGGTCGCATAGGAACATCAATAGGTTCCAGCAGAGGAAACTTCTGGTGCCTGATGGACTTATTCCTTTGGCACGCATCACATGTCCGCACGTAGTCGGTGATATTCTCATCCAACTTATTTCAATGCAAGTTAGCCCTAACCCTGCCAATGGTCTTGTAAGTTCTGAAGTGTCCCGCGATTCGGAAGTCATGTTCATCCTCCATGATTGTCTGCTGCACATTCTGACCCTTGGGAACATACCAGCTGTTCTTGTACAGGAGTAAGCCCTTTTCCATCGTGAAGTGTCGGTCGACCTATTTGTCACTGGCAGTTGTTGCCTGCAGGATTCCTAAATATTCCTGGTCTTCCTTTATGGCTACCCGTAGCTGATCTAAAAAGGAAAACTGGAGCCAAAATCCTTTGCACACCTGCAACACTTGTGGTCACAAGATGTCCCGTTCCTGGCTCCCAACCCCCTGTCCAGGGTGAAAAACCAACTGTGGTAGAAAATCACTTCCTCCTTCAGGGGGGTAGTGCCTATGCTGCGACAAAGCATCTGCCTTCCCATTCAACCATCCTTCCCCATAAACCAACTTGAACTTAAATGGTTGCAGGAACTCAGCCCAGCGGTGTTGCCTACGGTTGAGGACCTTGGTACTATTAAAGTACTCCAAATTCTTATGATCTGTATAGATCACCAATTGGTCCATTACCGAGCATAGTCAATGATCCCATTTCTCGAATGCCGCCACGATGGCAGTGATTTCCTTGTCATGGACATCATAATTAATCTCTGCTCGGTGAAACTTCCGATGATGGTAGGCCACTGGATACCATCTCTTATCTTCACAGAATCGGGAGAAAACGGCTCCTAATGCAAAGCCACTAGTGTCGGTTTCCAGCTGGGTTGGCCATTTATACTCAAAATGTGCTAGGATAGGTTTGGACATGAAGGCTTTCTTCAAATGGTTGAAGGCCTGCTCCGACGCAGGTGTCCATTCCCATCGGACACTGTTCTTGGTCAGGTCTATTAGAGGTTTCGCTATCTTGCTAAAACCTTCTATGAAGCGACAATAGAAGTTGGGAAAGCCCATAAAGCTTGGGACACTGACAACGCATGTCGGAGGTGCCTAATCCTGGATTGTTTGCATCTTTTCCAACAACATAGAGATCCCCATGTCTGAGATCTTGTATCTGCGGAATTCAACCACCGGTTGGTAGAAACTGTACTTCTTCATACTTACGCATAGTCTGGCTTTGTGGAATTATTCCACCACGCATCTTATCATGGCAACATGCTCTTCACTGGTTTCAGAGCAGTTATAATTGTCATCCATGTAGGCGATGACCACTTTGTCCACAAGGTCCCGAAAGACCTCATTTATCATGCTCTGGAAGGTTGCCAGGGCATTATACAACCCAAACGGCATGGTTGTGTATACATACAGTCCATATCTGCACCGGAAGGCTCTCTTCCATTCTTCATCTTCTGGGATCCTCCGAAGGTAGTAGCTGTTCTTCAAATCCAACTTGGTGAATACAACGGCTTCTCCTAACCTATCTCACAGTTCATTCATCAATGGTAGTGGATACTTAATGTTAACCGTGATTTGGTTCAGCCCTCAGTAATCTATAATCAGTCTTAATGTACCATCTGGCCTTGGTACGAAGAGGATAGGGGCTGCTGCTGAGGAACTGGATTGCTGTAGCTTTCCCGTTCGTAGTATTTTATTGAGATATTTGCACAGCAGATTAAGCTCCTTTTCCGACAATGGATAGATAGGCCCAGACGGGGCTTGAGTCACGGGTTGCAACTCGATCATGTGGTCATACTTCGCATGCTCTGGCAGTGCATGAATCGTTTCTTGACTGAAGATATCCCCATAGGCCTTATACGACGGGAGGAGCTTAACAATAAGGTCGGCACCTTCCTCATCGGAGAATTGTACAATTCCCAACAGGTACATATTACTAGGGTCTTCGGCTAGTAACCCTTCATCGGTTATGAACACTAACTGCCCCTGCTCTGCTAGGCAGTTGGCCTTGCAGAGATCTGAGTTCCAGGTTAGTGATCCTGTCTTGCAATCAATGTCGGGGTTATGGTCCTTCAATCAAGACATAGGTAGTTACGCATCCACCTTGGTATCGGGCATATCCGTGACCTCAAAATGCATCTTATTATGCTAGTCACCTATTTTCATTTCTAATGGTTTGGTATAGTGCAGACCTGACCCAGGAATGTGAATACCGCTTGCATGGCTTATCGGCACACGTACCTTTCGCCATATACAAGGTGCTTGGGTTTGCTTAATCTAGTGGCTACTAAGCAGGGGCCCTGTAGCTCCACTATCGAGTAGCAGGAGCGCTTCCATGCTTTGCTGTCTAGCTCCAATGTTCTTGTCTAACTTCATCTGCAGGTGAACAGACTCAGGGTGACGGGGCAGGTTGTCACGTTTCTGCCTCTTCCCTGGTTTGAAGGGCTCAGTCATGTTGGCTTAACGATTTTGGTCTCTTGCCTTTCGACACAAGAGTGGCCACAATGGGTCAGTAAATGTTACAGGATCAGGATTCGTTTATCAGTAGCTAGAGTGTTTACTATCACACCAGCATGATTTCGGGTACCAAACCCTTCTCTGGTAAACTTGGAAACAACACTCTTTATTTTGATCAAGTCCAGCCTGAACCAATTCTGCTTGTACTAAAGATAATAATTTCCCCCAAGGTGGGTAGAGGTCCCCTGTGGGACCAGTTCCAAGGGAAGCATCTCTGCTTCTCCAATGTCGCCGGTCTCCTGTAGTAAGACCTCACCCAGGCTTAACGGAAATAATGTACTATGACTTGCCCATCCAGCTAAGCAAATCCTGAAAGAAACACTTAGAACTAGAAGCAAGGAAATAACTAGAAACCCAACTAAGGAAAGATAGCCCCTTCCACCAAGCGCAGCCCACAACATCTACCTGCGCACACCCATTGGGCGCAGTCCGTATCAGGGTCGTTCATGCAGTAGAGGGGTACGTATCCATCCCAGAAGCCACTCCTGGGGTTCCTTACATCCATGCCTCATGGGTCTATGGATATGGGTTAGTAAGATTATACCTTAAGCAGAATGGGTTGTTAACTATTCTGAGCCGTCAGTATCAAGCTCTATAATTTAAGGTGATGCCTGTCAGACTTCAAGTATCTTTGACAAGGGAGCAGGAGGGGGCGCTTCAATACGCTTTAGCTGCTTGTCCGTTCCTGTGGGCTCGCTTACCGGGGCTGACCGTTTCAACCCACGAGCCGGTTGGGATAAACCAACGACTGGGGCCGCCACTTTACACTTTCTCCAGAACTGACCCCTCTGTCCGCACTTGGTGCACCAGTTGTGCTTCCTCTGGTGTTCCGTCAATGTTGACAGGATTTCCTTATACGCTATTGCATACTCAGAAGTCGCCGGCTTTGCCTGTTTCCCAGCGTTGAAATTGATTGGTTTGGCAGACCTCTGGTTCTGTCTGCCCCAACCTTTTTCCTTCTTCTTGAACCCGCCAGCCGTCGAGGATCTATCCTCCTTCTTATCTGCAGGCTGTGACTGTGGGGCAGGGTGGATGACACGGTTATGGAACTGGTTGTTGTCCTCTAGTATATGCCAGACATTGCGGAGAAGATCAAGGTACTTGTTCATGTCAGTTGGATGTGGCTCCTTAACGGCCGATGCATTCCAAACCTCTAGCGTGATGCCTGATTGAACCTTGTCTCATAGCTATACTAGATGTGTATAGCTAAGCTTATAGATGTAATCACTTATCTCATCCAGGTATTCATCGATATGATGTGGCTTCATCACAAGGTCTCGCCACCCAAGAAGAGAGTGATCTCGCGCAGCCTGGTGTCCACCGAAACTTCATTCCAGCCGCTCTTGGAACCCTTTCCACATCTGGAAGGGGTTGCTATCATTTATGGGAATGCCAGTGCACTTGGCGGGTTCCTCGTTAATGTGCCCATGCAACCCCAGATACCATGCCCAGGCTGAGTGTTCAAGAAGGAGGATTACCAAGTTTATCTTACCCATATGGGTTAACTTGCAATCCGAACAGTATTCGAACAAGTCCTCTACCAAGGTCAAGAATCTTCCGAGCTCCGTCACTTTGCCCTGGAATAGAGAGATACCATTCAGCTTTTCTGGCTTCTTCTGCCGGTGTCCTGGTATAGGCCTAGAAGCCGAACCAGTATCCCTCCAGGCTTTCCCTAGCCTCTTGGCCCAGCGATCCCGCAGTCGCTTTTTCTCGTTACTCCAGTCATCCTTGCGAGTAGCAAGGAAGGGGGTCAAATCGGGGAGAGAACCTCCGTCATTATTATTATTTGCGCTGTCATGGTCAGACCCCCTGGATCTCCACCTGCTCCCGCCATGCCACCTCTGGGGGGTGCATATCCGTCCCCACTACCTCCAGTATTCCTGGTATGGGATTCCCAGGGTCTATCGTACCCATCAAAATATTCCTTCTGGCCATCCTGATTGCCATCCTCTCTGGGGTTAGGCCCTGATGGTCCTTATGCCGCTGGTGGAATAGGGCGTCGCCCACTGTCAGAAGTTGGGTTAGGCGCCGCCTTTGTTATTCGCAGAAATGACTGCAACTCTAGACAACTCAGGATTTGCATTGGGGGGCCAACGTGCCTCCATGACCCACAATACCCATTTGTCGGTGGTCCGTCTCCTTCCTTGTACCGTCTTCTGTGCCTCAGCGAGGTCTGTGGTCCCTTCGTACACCTGTAGGGGTGGTAATTAATCCACCCCATTCTGGTTTCTTCCGACTTACAACCCAACCGACAGAACTCATCTTGGCCCTTCGAACCGCCACTTGTGATGGTGTGGAGACTGGAGGGAAGACTTGGTTTTGGGGGTGGCGAGGGAATAACCGGTACCCAAGGAATGGAGCGAGCAGGTCTCCCAGGTCCTGGTATCGGAGTCCCCCGGGACGGAGCTAAGGGTGTTCGCTCTTCCGGGAGTCTTAGTTGTTCATGGAATCCAGGTGAGGCTGCAGGCACTGGCCAGAACCCTGGGGTAGCTGATACTGCTGGTGGGAAGGCTGCGGCAGGAAAGGTATCAGGAGTGGGCAGCGAAACTAGCAGAGGTGTGGGTCTTGGGGTGGTGATGGGTGGTATAGGGGTTGCAACTGACGGTGTTGCGGGAGGAATGATAGGAGCTGGAGTTGGACGAGCAGTAGGGTCAGGCGTGTCTGGGGCCATAATGCCGTTTAGCTTGGATGTTCTTTTTCTTACTGAACGCCCATCGGTAGGCCCGAGTGTGGTGCTGCCTGAACGGCTGCAGGCGATTGAGGGCAGGACCGTCAGCGAGCCTGTAGATGCTTGTGAGAAGGAGGAGGTATAGCTGTAGCTGTCACCCTTCAGGCTTTCCAACATTCGTATACCGATTGGACCCAAGTACGCACTCCATTGGTCCTCTCTGGCTCTCATGGCCAACTCTATGCCAAAATTCACGCGCTTGGTCTGGACGAGCGGGAGTGGGGGCAGGGCCTCTAACATCAGGACAACATTCTAAGTATCAACACTATACCCTCCTTCAAAAGACTTTTCCAATGGTGCCATCCGAGTCATCAAAGGGTGCTGATCCCTTATGATCTGGAGGAATGCCTCCTGCTGCACTTTCATCCATTCCACTACTGCCATCGTGATCTGTGTTCGGAACACCTGTTGCTGCTGGGTGTTCCAGTTCCTCAGTTCCCGCTTCGCCTCCACGATCGACTTGGATACCTCCCGGACGATGTAAGGTTGACGAACTCAAGGGAGAACTCGCTAAATGTGACCCCTTGCGGCGGGGGACGCGTCATATTGTGGACAAGATTAGGGTCTTGAAAAAATGAAAGGGCTGCAGTGCAGGAGTCTGTAATCGTAATATCAAGGCATTCAATAGGTAACTGAATAGGGGCGGCATCCAACAGTAGCTGGTGGCCGTCCCAGTCAATACCGTGAACATCCGCAAAAAGCGGTGCACAAAATGTAGTGGTGGTGTTCTCGTAAAGGTCAAGGTCTGAATCGGAGCTGGATTCCATTCTGGTTAAAGTTCAGTACTAGCCATTGTGCTTTCGACCCTGGGCTACTTGTTCTGGACAAAACTACGAGTATTGACGCAAGGTCTGTGCTGAAGATCGAAAGCAATTAAGGAGTTAAGTGAGGAGCTCACTTAACGATATACTGTAACGGTGGCGGCCCTGGGAAGATGGATCCCAAGGGTGCGACCGCACTGACCAACTTCAAACTTAACACCAAATGTTCATACAATGTAAGAGCAAAGTAAACTGTAAAACTTAATATCATGAAGCCTGACGCTTCACTCAATTAAGGTCTCGAGAGCATTGATTGTTGGAGTAGGAGAGTTCTCGCATAGACTTTCAGGTCATTTTATCTTATGCCACTAACTCTCCTATCAGTTTACTCTAACTGTTGGCGCACACCCTTCTCCGATATGGGCAGTCCGACACGTCTCCTGGCCCACCCTTCGGGCATACATCTGTCGACACACTCTAGTCGGCGTTCACCTTATGCAGTCATCATTTTTGAGACACATTGCCATTTTGCCTGCTGGAGTGAAAACCTCTGTGTATCGGCATCTTGCTGGTGGCTAACAGTCAAGACACTGTATGAACTAGAGTATCTATGACACCCTTCCCGTATGCATTGATCTCTACTTGGCCCCGCAAGCTACCGTGGGCCGTTTATCTATCTACTATTTACCGTTCTCGGACTTCCGGTGCATTCCACCAGATACAGTGATCTGAAAGGGGTCCAATAGGCGCTACCCATGACCACTACCTCGGATCCACCTTACCTGTGGTAGGAATCACGCTTTTAGTGTCTCTGTACTTCCCTTTCAGAACCTATGTTGTTGGGGACACTTCCAGGCTAGGTAGGTGTAAAACTCCTACGGTCACCCCAGGACGACCCAGGACTGCACTTGGGACCCCCACAGGTAACTCCCGCTAACTCTGTCAGTTTTGGTCTGTTTTACTCCGAGCAAGTTGGAGGAGGTACTCCACATTCCACCCTAGGCCCTCCTGTATATCCTGTGAACAGCCTGCGGTTGACCAGATTGCAGCGACGTATACAGTGTTGTAAGCAGGTCTCCCAAGAGTCCTCTTAGCTAGTCTGCACACAACTACAGAACCATTTGCCCATGATGTCCAGGCCTCAAGATGGGCCCGCAGGGGTATGATAACAATAATGTCTCCAATTTACAGCTTCTTCGGAGAAATGTAGCTCACCCAATAGCATCTCCCGGAACCCCAGATTCCAGTATCATGCATGGCTTCGCGTGACAAACATTGCTGCTATTTTTCCCGAACTCCCCACGGGACTTTGTACTGAAAGGCAGGGTAACTCAGGACTTTGGGCAGGGTAACCCAAGCCCCGTGGCAGGGTAACCCGATCCTGAGTGTAGGGTAACCTTGTCTGGTGGAGAAGATAACTTTTTCCTGTTAACCTTTCTATCCTGTTGCCGGAGATAGACATCCCAGACCTTTCTCCAGTTACGTGGCCTAGCCGAGTGACTGCCCCTTCCAAGGTTCCTAAGTACGCTGACACCGCTTCCTGGTTGTACCCAGGTACCGACGTACCTGGCCAGCAAATCCTGTTCATCTCGGAGCCTGGGCCATCGGGTCTCCATAGGTCCAGTACTTACTTGCCTGCTGGTTCCTACCAGTTCACCTCCTGGCTACCTGTATGGGTGTAGGTTCCAACTGCCATAGCTCATGCATGCTGGGTCGTTACAACACTATTGGAATATGGTATCACCCATGCCAAATAGGTCTATAATATGGATGAGTCCGGAGTTAAAATTAGCTGTCCTACTAGTAAGATTGTCATTGTTCCCACCGATGTAAAGGAACCATATAGAGCCAGTCCCAAAAACCGCTCATTTTTTACCATCATTGAGACAATCTGTGCCAATAGAAATGCTCCCCCACACCCTATTGTTATCTGTCCAGGGGAGAAGATCATTGAGAATTGGATTCAGGATCACTCGACCCGAGCAGAGGCTATTGCCATTTTGCAAACCAGTTATACCAATGAGAGTATTGCTCTTCCCTGGTATGACCACTTCATCCAGAATATTGACAGATGACGCGATAAGCACTGATGTACTCTTCTTCTCGATCGTCATATCACCCACCATCAAGATGGTTTTCTTATCTAATGTCACGACAACCACATCGTTCCCATTGAGTTTCCCTTTTGTGTCACCCATGTCCTACAACCTTTGGACGTTAGTGCCTTCTGTCCTTGGTAGCCCTACTATAACAAGGCTATTCACAATACTCTCTATGCACTAGATAATAAATATACTATGTTCTTCTTCTTCTGTGACTTGAGCTCTATCCGTGAGCAAACCTTCCAGCCATCCACCCTTAAAAACCCTTTTAAAGAGTCAGGAATGTTCCCATTGTCATTCAAGAAAGCCTTAAAGAAGATGCTGCATTATGACAAAAATGGAACAGCAGTGATAAATTCTCTCATCAATTCTGTTAGCAGTCAAAGAGATGGTGAGAATCACACTGGTGTATCAGTTGATGAGAGGAAGAGTTAGAACTTCTGATGCTTCCCAGCACCTATTGTAACTGCCAGAAAGGACTTGTTGAGTGGGTTGAGCGTGCAGAAACCTTTTGTCCATTATCGAAGGACCATTCTCAACAATGAGGTAAAGACACTCAAGTACTTCTTGCCCGAGGTGAACTCCAATGAGAATCTTATCACAATATCCAAACAGGAGTCCAGGAGGAGAAAAAGCGTAAAAGCAAGTCCAGCAGGATTGTTCAAAAATATGCTATCATTACCATTGTAGCAGCAAGACGAAGGAAGATGGAAAAGGAGGAGCAGGAGGAGGCAGCCACAATTAAGACGGCTCACAAGAATATTCAAGTTGCAGTGAATAAAGCTAAAACAGCTCTCAATCACTATGGTATTGATGCCCACAAGGCGGAGAAGAAAAGAAAGCAGCAGGGCAGGAATATTCTAACTAGGGGGGGAATTGTTCCTGCTGAGCTGGAAATACCAATTCATGATCTGGAGAAGAATCCTAGTGCTCAAGATCTTGAGTCATTGGAATGACCTCCTGTAACGACCCACCATACAGGAGCTATGGTAGCCGGAACCTACACCCATACAGGTAGCCCGGAGGCGAACTGGTAGGAACCGGCAGGCAAGTGAGTACTTGACCTACGGAGACCCGATGGCCCGGACTCCGAGATGAGCAGACTTAGTGGACAAGTATTTAGGTATATGGCTACGCCCAAGATTGGTGTCAGCGTACTTAGGGACCTATGAAGGGCCAATACACAGCTAGGCTGGGTAACTAGAGAAAGGCTGAGTGTGTATATCCCCGGAAGTGGGATAGACAGGGTAACAGGAGAAAGTCCACTTGTCCACCGGACAAGATTACCCTACCCTCAGAACAGGGTTACCCTGCCTTGAGGCTTGGATTACCCTGTTCAAGGACCTGAGTTACCCTACCTGCCAATACGAAGTCCCTCGGGGAGTTTGGGAAAAATGACTGGAATGTTTGTCACACGAAGCCATGCATAATACTGGAATCTGGGGTTCCGGGAGATGCTATTGGGCGAGCTACGCAGCTACGAAGAAGCTGTAAATTGAAGACATTATTCCTATCATGCCCCTCCGGCCCCGCCTTGAGGCCCGGACGTCATGGGCAAACGGTTGCGTAGTTGTGTGCAGTCTAGCAAAGGAGGATCTTTGCAGACCCGCTTGCAACACCGTATACGTTGCTGCCGTCCGGTCGACCGTAAGCTGTTCGCAGGATATATAAGGGGGCATAGGGTGGAAGGTGGAGTACCTCCTCCAAGTTGTTCGGAGTAAAACGGACCAAAACTGACGGAGTTAACGGGAGTTAACCGTGGGGGTCCCGAAGGTAGTCCCGGGTGGTGCCGGGACGACTGGGAACGTTTTGCACCTACCACGCCCAAGGATGTCCCCAACGCCATAGGCTCTGAGAGGGAAGTGCAGAGACACTAAAAGCATGATTCCTACCGCAGGTAAGGTGTATCCGAGGTAGTGGTCATGGGTAGCGCCCATTGGATCACTCCTGGACCACCGTACCCTGCGGAAGACACCGGAAGCCCGAGACTCGTAAATAGTAGATAGATAAACCGCTCACGGTAGCTTCCGGCGTCAAGAAGAAATCAACGCGCATGGGAAGGGTGTCATAGATAGTCTAGTTCAGCAAGGGGTCTTGACAGTTAGCCACTGGCAAGTCCCCGATGCGCAGAGGTTTTCACTCCGGCGGGCAGAATGGAAATGCGCCGCAGAAACGATATGCACATATGGTGAACGCCGACTAGAGCGGGTCGACACATACATGCCCGAAGGGGGTGTCAGGAGACGTGTCGGACCGCCCTTAGCGGAGAAGGGTGTGCTCGAATAGTTGGAGTAAACTGATGGGGGAGTTTCTGGCATAAGATAAAACTACCTGAAAGTCTATGCGAGAACTCTCCTACTCCAACAATCAATCCTCTCGAGACCTTAACTGAGTGAAGCGTCAGGCTTAACGATATTAAGTTTTACCATCTACTTTACTCTTACATCTGTGTGAACTTTTGGCAATAAGTTTGAAGTTGTTTGGTGCGGTCGCAACCTTGGGATCCATCTTCCTAGAGGTGCCCCCGTTACACCTCCTGATCTCTTGCAAGCTCTCTTGCTGCTAGAACCCCCATCTCTTTGTTCTTTTGGTATTACTGATCCTCAATTGCTGGCTCTTAGTAGTGAGGTTGAAAATGGGTATCTAGGTCAAGAGAGTCCAGAAACTAGTCACCCTGAAGATGATTCCTCAGATCTGAGCAGTGAATCAGACTCTGGTTTTTCATGTATATCAAATGACTCAATCACTAGAAATGCTAACTTTGTAGCATTCAATTAAAGTTGTGGTTTATAACTGTTGTTATGTAGAACTATAAAAAAAACAAAGGTTGGCACATCACACTTGCTTTTACCAACTATGAGCAACACGAAATAGAAGGAGAACTGGCCATTAGCATAGAGATGATTTCTACACTGGGTGCAACATGATTCCAGGTCCCAGGAGTCTGCAGTAAGGCAGGGGACCAGGGTATGTGGCCTGAGATATGGGAGGGGAAACAATCATTGTCTTCACTTATGAGCAAGGTCGGATATTCAGAAATGATAGACATATCTTACTTAGATGTGGTCTGGTGGCTTTAGAATTCAGATGGTCGATCATAGTTTGTTATTATTGTAAAAACAGATTACAATCTGTTTAATATTTCTATTGAATATTGGATGATGGGTCCTTCCACAATAGGGATTGGGAATACCTGCAACCCTATATGGGTACAGGATTTTGATATTGATTCAGCTGGGACAGTCACATCTCCACTTTGATCTACAAAGCTACATATTCATTACAATTACATCTTCAATCAATCTCCCCCCAACCCAAAACCTATGATACTCACCTGTTTCAAACTTTTCTTGCTTGCATAATGAACATTCAGACTACTGCAATAATAGACAATTCCAGCCCTTATTTTAATTCTCAATTGTACTGTCCATTGTATTGACAACTTTGCTTATACAGCCAATAGACCTCAGTCCTGTATTTATAGACTCATCTGTACTATAACATACAAATCCTCATCTGCCTATTAGAGGTAGCTCATCAGGCTAGGTATTTAATTTCTGACCATACCTGCATTTTTGCTATTCTTCCTGGAACATTCTCTGTCATTCCTAAATCAAGCCATAGATACTACAATAATAGCAAAATATTACTCTTCTATTTCTGCCTCCCTTTCCCTTTTTTCTATCATCACATGGCAAACAGCTATGCCTATACACAGCCAATAGTTTTCTTCTCAACCCCTTAGTCTCTTTCACCCTTAACTGTTACCTCTCGATCTTTATTATCTTGGCCAACAAATTGTAGGAAGCTGATCTCATAAAAGAGCTTAAGGAACTTACTCCAGAGTACTGGGTGAATGCTGATATTGGTTTTTAATACCTGATTGAGCTTTTAGACTTATATAGTCTTTCTAGTAGAAGCAACAATCTACTAATCAGATGTTTTAATGTTGTTTTTAGTTTGCTCAAGAGCATCAAGATGGATTCTTGGTTCTTTGAGATATCGCCTGAATTGTCATAAATCCTATATCTTTGTATTGTGGGGCTCATCGTATCTTATTCTCTACTCTGCTTTTGCCTGTCATTTACATATATATCAGTATTGCATGATTTAACTTATCCAACCTCTTTTTTCTTCTTCTTCCATTCTTGCAGCTTAAATCAAAACCTCTTTTACAACCTAGAATATTCTTTCTACTCACTGGGTTGATTAATATTTAGACGATGATGATGAATGTAATCCAGATGAGAAGAACTCTATCAGTTCCAATCGGTGTATCATTGGTCCTGATGGGACTCTCCCCAACTGTAGCTATGATAACCCTACTAACACTATCCTTCAATTCCTTGAAGAACCAATTAACATACTCCTCTAGCACAACCTGTACTGTAACTGGTATATGTACCAGATTATGTTTTATATTTTGTTTCCTAGTATTGCTTGATACTGGTATTGTTTCATGTCATATTGCTTGATACACATAACGCATTATATTTTGTTTCATAGTATTACTTGATACTTGTATTGTTTTATATGAACATGCTCGATATACACAAGATTTGAGGTTTGGGTTCACAATATCACTTGATACATATATTGTGTCATATGGTATTGCTTGATACATATAATATTTTATTTTTAGTCTCATAGTATTACTCAATACTTGTATTGTTTCATGTGGTATCGCTTGATATACATTATATTTTATACTTGGTTTTACCGTATTATTTGATACTGGTATTGTTTTATGTGGTATCACTTGATTCACGTAACGTTTTATAATATCACACATCCGAGATAAAAGCGATATATTATATTTAAGTAGCACTGATTTCCACGATATAAACAGCTGACTTTGACAAACAGTATTTCCAATATACATGGTTGAATGGTTACTACTTTGATTCTCTATTACACCATCCTAAAGACTTCTTTAGTTAGAAGTGCTCACTTCTAGTTGAACAAGAAGCCATCTACTTCTATTGTACCACTATATGAAAAGGACCACACTCCGCATACGTTATAATTATTTAAACATAGTAAGTGGTCGGAGAGATATATGGAACAGACCTGATCAGCTTATGAAAGTCCACTTAGAAGGCAGCAGTGGGGAGTGGCAGAACCGAGAAGTATTTGGCTCTACCAGCAATCACCATTGAGTCATTCCAGGCTTGAAGTAGGAAGCAAGTTCCACAAGAAGGCCCAATCCAGAGAAGGAAACTAAAGAAACTAACAGGACCCAAGGGCGATTTCACAATCGACCAAGCAGCCTGACAGCATACACAGAACAAAGACGAAAGAACCCCTAGTGAATCTACAGAAAAATTAGTCAAAAAGGTATCTAGTATATCCAGAGGGTTTCCACTAAGCCCGCACAAAGGAAAAGCATCCGCGAAACCACTTAAGAGAGTAAGCCCTACCCCACGTACTACATAAGAAGAAAGGGCGGAAAACGCGGAACAGACTTAATCACCTAAAGCACTAGATGACTCGCCAGACAACTTATCAGACAAGCCATCACATAACAGTTGGAGCTGTAACACTTGGAAGCCAACATGTCAGAAAGTGGTTCTCCCATACAGCCAGGCCTGACAAGGGCTAAAGATCAAACCTGCACTTTTTCCCATATTCTTAGCTGAATAAGAAGATCTCAAAACCCATGGTGTTCGACCAGTGTGTTACAACTAGTTCCCATTATCTCACACTGCACAAGATTGACAAGATGAAGGAAGTAAGTAGAGCTTACAATGAAAGCTTCTGTACAGAGAAAGTAAAGGAACTATACTACCAAGTAGTGAAGCACTGTGACAGTGGAGAAAAGATATAAGGAACAACACTGATGAAGTACCTGAGAGGTAGGTTTCAGTCCTTATGAAACACCCAAGAACTTTACGAGAAGTTGAAAGACATTCAACAGGTTCGCAATTGAAAAATGGAACAGGTAATACTGGTAGCTACAGACCTACTAATATACCATAGAGGGTTAGCAGTGGGACAGTATCGCAATACATGCTAAGACCAAGATTGGATGAGACAATGCACCCAAAACTTGCAACAGGAGGTAGAACCCACAGAAGAGGGGTGGTATGGCTACGACAAGATAGTTAAGAAACTGGATTAAAAGGGTAGGATCCTTTACAAAACTGAAGTTTACTGAATGCACCAATCCGAGCAACAAACCAACAAGAGATCCTTTTCCTGGAACAACAGAGAAAAGGACAAGCCATGCTATGAGAAATGAAAGGAAAACAAGAATAAGAAAGAAAGGAGTCAGGATGAAGCCATCTGTTTTGAATGGAGGAAAAAGAGGAACTATACAAAGGATTGCTATGCTAAGAAAGAAAAAGACAAATTAGCAAAGAAGAAGAGTAGCACAAACCAAGTGGAAACAAGCATATACGACAAAATTGAGATAACCTAGATTGCAGTAGAAAGCTTTCAGATACAACCATCAGTGATAATAATTTCTCATAATGCAATAGAAGGTACCATTTATATAAATGGCCACCCAAACAGGATGTTATTCGACATGGGAACAATCGGGTACAATACAATCAGTACTACCTTTATCACATTGCATGGGATATGCACAGACCCTCTCTTACAACCAACAGCAAACATGGTGATAAAAGGTTCCCACTCCTCAAGCTATAAGAAATAATATATTATACCTAGTTATGGGTCACCCCCTAGTCATATGTCAGTTTCAGCCTACATGTAAAAGCATTAAAGATCAAAACTACCAACCCAATCTTTCCTCCTAGGACCCAATATTTTATATAATAGAAGCTACAGACCTAGTTCTTGTCACTGTAAAGTATAATGCAAAAATATGGAAAGATAAACCTTTGGCACTATGTAATAATTATTTATCACTCTGGTACAAATACTTGTTATTGGAGTTCCGGGTTAGGAAGGTTCCCAGAATTAATATGCAGTGCTTAGGCTATAGATCTCAGGTTAATGTAGGCAAAATATCAGGTCCTGGCAGCAAGTATTTAAGGCAGGCTATGCTGTTCTACCTTGTATATTTTCCTCTAAGGTTTCACTCTCAAGACAATACTCTTACGGCATATGAAATTTCAACAACCAGGCATCCAACTCCAATCTTTCTAGGCTCCCAGGAGGGCTGACAAGGAGAGCATCGTTCGAGCTGCTTTGCAGAGCAGAATTGGCGATTCTGAGCTCTTAGTATGCAAAATTGCTACATTCTTTAGTCTTTCTAATACAACTTTGCAAAACTACCTTGAGTGCAAGACTACACCTGCCCCAGAGGCTCGACGAGTAGCAGCAACTACTTACCAAGGTTTGTTACACATAAGACGAACTGGCATAGCGTAATGGGCATGTCATGTGATTATTGGCAAAAGGTCACGTGTTCGATCCCAGGGTTTGTCGGAGTATTTGGAGAATGAGTTAATTTCTACCAATATGATGCCGGCACAAAACCTGCATTTACGCCACCACGGAAGGTCGCTGACAGAGGGGTTTTCGCTGAATTCTCAAGAGAGGACTCTCGGCTATCTTGACAAGGTTGCACGAACTAAATCGGTCTGTTGGTTGCGGAGATAAAGGCATGCAAAGATCTCTCAGCTGCGCCAATGGATGGATGCCAATCGGGGGGAGGTCGGCTACTCCCATAGGAGTCCCCGGCTGCCATGAGGGCAGCAAGACTGAATTTCAGGTCCGTTGGTGAAGGAATGCAGAGAAAAAAACCTGATGAGAGAACGACGCCCAAGAGACGATAGTTTACCCACGCCCACAAGCATGACAAGGTGGAGTCAGTTGAGGACCTACCGCGTGAAGAAACCAACACTGAGCGCTACGAGGCCTGGCAGCCGTTGGTGCGATAACATAGGAGCATGCGTCCTGCATGTTGATGCAGACGGATGAGAAATCCACCTACATTGATAAGTCTGTCGTCGGAGCTGATCACTCCATATGCAGAGAAAGGACCAGTAGCCGCTTGCCACGGTGAAGGGGTTCAAGGGGCTATGATTAGCACCAAGGCAGCGAGGAGAGTGGTAGGACAACCTCCCCACTGCTCGCGGAAATCAGAGTCAAGCGGGGTAAAGGTGTTCAGGGTCTACGATATTCGTATGCGGAAACAGTGGGAGAAATAGATAGCCCGCGAACACCCAGACGCGGAATATAAATATCGAGGTGCCTCCCATGCTTTATAGATCATCAGCCACGGAGAAGAGATCTTATCAATATATTCATTCTATGATATAAACTACCATTTCATCTTGACATTCTAAGTGAGCCTTCCTAGAAATCACTTTGTTATGTATCGGGCCTTAGTCCGGACTCGCTTGTCCTTAGAGTCGGCTACTGCCTAACACTATATTGATATCTTCTACACTACCGAGGCTCACAACCACCTCTTTCAATAAGCCTGAAAGACAAGTTATCTAAAGCCCTCAACCATGTATCTCAACTTAACCTCCAACGAAACCCACACCTTTGCGAGACCGAGTTTGATCTCACCATAAGCGAAGTCTTTGACGACGAAAACGTTCTTTTCTGGTTCACTGATCACGGGATCAAGAGGGCCCTTAAACACCTCACACTCATAGAAAGACAAAAAAGGATGTCGCAACCAAGGATCGAAGAAGGGTCAGAAGATTCTAGGGACACTGACATGCTCCGGGCGGAGAAACAGCAGCGGCTAATTTCCGTATGGGGACCGGGCCAAGATAGCCCCTATCCACTCCCACCACCACCTCCCGGAGATGACCTCCTACCGCTACGCCTAGGTTCCACCCCCACACCACAGAACGCGTCAGGGCCATCAGTACTCCGAGGACCGACGCAAAGCGTCACCAAAAGACGAAGCAGGCAAAGGTCACGCTCTGGGACCCCAACCCCCTTAGGCACTACCGATTTAGATGCTTTCGCCACATACGTTCGAACGCTAATCGGACAGTTGGACCGCAGCGTCACCCAAACCCAGAATGACCAGATTGTCGCATACGGGACACTGTCCGACGAGGGGAAAGAGACGGCAGAGGGCCTTGCTCATGTAAGAGAGTGACTGCTAAACGGGGAGAAGTTGGTTGGAGAGGAATTGGTGCTTTGGCAGACCAGGAGTAGAAAACTGGAAGGAGGGGTAGTAGCCGAGATCACTAGGTTTAAGGGAGTGATTGAAGCGGCACTCGCTCGCATGCATGAGCCATTGGAACAATAGGTAGCGGTTAGCGGCCCGCTGCACCAGGACCTGGGACGCACCATCTAAGAATCGGTGAGTAGAGACCAAGAGGTCTACACAGGCCTCAATAGACTCCGGAAGGAGTTAGACTAGGAACGGCGACGTCGGGAAACCCGGGAGTTACAGTTTGTTATCGAACTACAGACGCTCGACAAAAAGGTAACAACGGGGCTTAGGGACATGCAACAAAGCATGACCCAGATGTTCGCCCAGTCAACAAGAGAAATAACAGCACTGGTGTACACCGTGTGGGGCGCGCATCAGGGGAGGTCGACCCACGACGGGGAAACCGGGCGGGGACGATCAGGGCCGTCCCAACAAGACATGGGAAAGGAACGCGCGCAACAGAGTACCCGGCTAGAGACCATACATTGTGGCCGAGGAGACACCTCAGCACCGTCCAATGTTGCTGGGGGGGCGGGAGACCCAGACCCGGGAGATGACGGATCTGATAACTGGGGAGAAGGACCTAGCCGCTGGCCGGGGCCGTTGGCCCTGGGAAGGCCAAGGACGGCTAAGGAAGAGGAGGAACATCAGATGATGTTGCAGTTGGCCAAGGAGTTGGCCCGACAGACTGCGCTACATCAGCAAAAGCCCGCCGACCCCCCATTCGTATACGAAGCAAAGTCCTACCAAGATACAAAGACCTGGCTGCACGCGTGCCAGGACTACTTTAGCCGAAATCCCATGCTATGGATGGAGGATCAAGATAGGATTATCTATGCCTTGGGAAGGACGAAGGGTGCTGATGTGACACCCTTCAGCAATTGGTATACGAAGAGCATAGAAGGGCTCGAAGGGTATGCCGCTCGTCCTGAATTGCTAACCTGGGAACAGTTGCGGCAGGAGATCATCGTCCGATTCTCACCGATCAATGAGGACCGGAAAGCTTTGGCATAGATGGGAAAAATCAAGTACGGGAAGGACATCGACAAGTGCCTTCTCCAGATGGAAAACTTGAACATCAAGGCCAAGCTTCAAGGAAAGGCGTGGAGGAAGATAGGCGAGGACCGACTACCAGAGGGGATACTGAGAGGGTTGTCTCATAAATGATACGACACCGACGCCGAATGGGTAGAGCACCTTCGAGCGGTCGGAAACCAGGAAGAGGCGTTCCGCAACAGTAAGCGGCAACGGCGAGACAACCTTCCCAATTCGTTGTGTTCTTCCGGGCCCCTAAAACAATGCTGGGAGGACAGAGAAAAGGAGCCGAAGGGAGGAAAGGAAGAAGGGCGACCTAGCAAGTTCCAAAGGAACATGGTACCTGGGAACTTCAAGTCAGCAAGGTTGGCCCAAACCAACAAATCGACCAAGCTCCCAGGGGTAGAGCATACTGACTGGAAAAGGGCTCACGAGGGAATACCGCAAAATTTGGTCGACCAACGCCGCGAAAATAAAAGCTGCACCCGGTGCGGACTCACCAACCACAAGTGTAGGGCTTGTAGGAAGGGAGCCGTTGTCGCAACAATAGGATAGCGGAAAGCTACAAAGTTTAGGCCGCGAAACATGGAGGTTCGGAATACCGCCCCAAGGCCAGCGGTGAACCAAACCCATGTACCACCAGCGCCTAGACTTTGGGAGTTGTCGGATCAAGAAGGGGGATAGATCAGACAACCGGGAGCCCTGTATAAAAACCACTAGCTACGTTCTGAGCTAGGGCAACGGCTTAGTCAAGAATGACGTCGGACCGCACTGACTGGGGTCTGAGCGTGCACAGGGACAGAAGTGTGAAGGGTATACAAAAACGTGTATAACGGAGAACGTTAACCCATCTCAAGGGGATGGAATCAAGAATGACCCCCGACCTGGACGCGGGACGGCAAGACTTTATACTCCTCCCTGGGTGGAGAAGGTTCAAACCCGGCACATGTGAAAAGGGGGCTGTTGCGGGGGGCAACTCAGGGCGCCCTAACTCTTTTCTCCAACGGTCATGCATGGGAAATGAGTCAGGATAGTGCAGGACCACCTGAAGGCGCTCACCCAGTCCCAGGATGGCACCACCGGCGACGGCGAGTGGGTAGGCTGCAGGTTGCTAGGCCAGACAAAGGACAGCGTACTCGCCTTAAATCGTACGCAACGGCAGGAGTCGAACACCTAAGGCTGGGTTAGAGAGGTCGCTCCCTCATCTATGCACTGGTGGTATAGACCGGTATGATTAAATACCGTTATTGTGGGGAAGAAGACAAGAAAGAAGCCACACGCCAAAGGGACTGTGTTTGTCTGAGGAGGCCTGAATGGCCGAAATTGTGCGGGCACAATAACAAACACCCAAGATTATTGAATGCCCCAAAAATGACCAGTAAACGAAGACAGGGTAACCCTACGGGGGAACCGAACAGACTGAGAACCCAAGTCCCGACACCAACACATTACGAGTGCCCGCAGGGCACAGCATACCTACGAATACAAGGGGAAGCAGTACCGATTCGGGTGTTATTAGACTCGGGCTCGCAGATCTTTGTCATACGAGACGCGCTAGTCCAAAACCAGGGACTAGCAACGATAAGACGGACCAGGCCAGTTAGTATAACTGGGTTTGACGGCGCACAGTCTCAAAATGCAGGAAGGTGCTATACAACCCCTATCATGCTAGAAATTGGGGCTAACCGACATTGTTCGGAAATTACCTGTGAAGTTATGAGCCAGGGGATCCATGACTTAATAATACCTTTCAGTTGGTGGCAGCGCCAACATCGCCTATCATTCATTGAGGATGCGAGCCGTTGGGAATTTCAGGCAAAGCAGTTTAAGTAGCACCTGGAACCTGAGGATGAAGGAATCTGTATTGAGTGGCACGAGACAGTAGCCGTGGACCCTGCAGCCAGATACGTGGGCCGAATCGCAGGCCCAGACGACCCCGAGGCAGTAGTGATAGAGACTCTGCCAAAACCCTCCCGGGAGTATGCCGATCCCTTCCTGCCTCAGGTACCGGAACGACCCCCAAACCACAATACCTTTGATCATGCGATCAAGTTAGTTAAAGGCGAGAAGCCCCCATGGGGGCCAATATACCCGTTGTCCGAAAAGGAACTACAGGCATTGCGAGAATACGTAGACAAAATGCTGCGCGAGGGAAAGATAACCCCAAGCCAGTCACCCGCAGGTGGACCAATATGATTGGTGACAAAACCTGATGGAAGGTTGAGGCTATGTGTGGACTACCACGGGCTGAACAAGGTCACCATCGCCAACAAGTACCCCCTACCGCTCATGAGTGAACTCAGAGACCGAGTAGTCGGGTCGCGTATCTTTACCAAGTTGGACCTAAAAGACGGGTACCACCTGATACGCATAAAAGAGGCGGATGAGTGGAAAACGGCCTTCCGCACTCGGTACGGTCATTACGAGTATGGAGTAATGCCGTTTGGGCTGGCAAATGCACCCGCCACCTTCCAAGACATGATGCACATGGTTCTGAGAAGATTACTAGACTTGGCAGTAGTCAGATATATCGACGACGTGCCAATTTACTCCAAGACCGAGGAGGACCACATCAACTTGGTGAAGGAGGTATTAACCGAGTTGCGGAAATACCGCTTAGCAGTGTCTATCACTAAATCAGTATTCCACGCCAAAACGGTGGAATTTCTGGGATACATAGTGAAGACGGATGGGATCACCATGAGTGATCGAAAGGTCAAAGCTATAAGGGAATGGAAGAGACCTGAGTCCATAAAGGACATACAAACTTTTATGGGATTTGCAAATTTCTACCGAAGATTCATTAAGAACTTCTCCGGAACTTGTAAACCCATAATGGAACTATTGAAAGGCGACCCGAAGGGCTTCGCCTGGGGAAAGGAGCAGGAGGAGGCTTTCGAATTCCTGAAGGAACAGTTCGTAACTGCGCCAATCCTGGCACACTTCCACCCAGACAGAAACACGGTAGTGGAAACGGATGCTAGTAATTTTGCGCTAGACTGCGTCCTATCACAATACATTGAAAAAAGGCTGCACCCTATAGCATTTCACCCCCGAAAGCTCAACTCGGTGGAACGCAACTACGACGTCCAAGATAAAGAGTTGCTCGCCATAGTTGAGGCATTCAAGGAATGGCGCCACTACCTCGCAGGAACAAAGAACCCATCACGTTGTTTACAGACCATCAGAATCTACAATACTTCCTTACGACCAAGGCCTGGAGTGCCAGGCAAATAAGGTGGGTACAGAAGTTAGCAGATTTCAACTTCAAGATCCTGTACCGACCAGGGTTAAGTGGCGGGAAACTGGATGCACTGAGCAGACGGCCGGAGTACCGTCCCGAGCGGGGAGCTGCGCAAAGCGAGAAGCTCTCAATTCTAAACCCTGCACATTTTAACCAGATTATGGTTATAGTGGTAGGACAAGAGGAGGGACCTGGCATAAGTCAGAAGACACCCGAACCGGAGTACATCCGAGCCATGAGGTTACACCTGGAGGCTCGAATTCCGACAAGGGGCTCAGGGCAAAGCGGCAGGACATGACATGTACGCGCTAGAAGAAGCAGTAGTACTTGCTCGCGGCGAAGCGACAGTAGCCACTGGAATAGCCTTAGCGTTACCAGCCGGAACCTACGGCAGAGTAGCTCCAAGAAGTGGCCTTGCCACCCGCCATGGCATCATGGTTGGGGCGGGAGTCATTGACAGGGACTACCGAAGGGAGGTAAAGGTGTTAATGTTCAACCTGAAGGACCAGGACTACCACGCGGGGAAACGCGAACGAGTTGCGCAGCTCGTAATAGAAAGGATTCACGATGGCAAACTCCACAATGTGATGGAACTGGAGGACACCAAGAGGGGCCAGGATGGATTCGGAAGCACGGGAACCAGTGTCGTCGAAACCCAGACCAAAACGAGTCAACTAAGGGAACAAAGCAGGCTAAACCAATACTTCGATGGATGCGATCAGGGACGATATAAGGCCCTGACAACGGAAGAAACCGTACTGACCAATGCAGTGGTTGTCAAGGCGACGGCAAAGAGGTTTGACGGCCAATTCCTAAGACAGGTGGAGGAGAAGGGAGAGGCGGACCAGGACTGGAAGGTGAGGAAGAAGGAGTTGGAAAGACTCCGAGATGAAGGAAAAAGTATGCCGATGCATTGGTCTATGGAGAATGGCCTCCGGTATTACAAGGGACAGCTGTTCATTCCAAAGGATGAGGCCCTGCAAACCCTGATTGCTAAAAGCAGCCACGACTCCAGGGTCGCTGGGCACTGCAGCCAGGAAAAGACAGTGGAAATCATAACAAGGGACTTCTACTGGAAGGGGCTCGCGGAATGGGTCAATGA
The DNA here is from genome assembly GCA_003182015.1 of Tuber magnatum. Taxonomy (NCBI): domain Eukaryota; kingdom Fungi; phylum Ascomycota; class Pezizomycetes; order Pezizales; family Tuberaceae; genus Tuber; species Tuber magnatum. The sequence continues at coordinate 1,180,791 of PYWC01000027.1, read as the reverse complement.
CTACGTGCGGTCATGTGATGAGTGTCAACACAACAAAGCGCCACGGCATACAAGGTACGGGTTTCTATAGCCATTAGAAATACCCTGCGCGGTGTGGACCTCTATTTCTGCCGACTTCATAATGCAGTTACCGGAGTCAGACGAGAACACTCAAATCATGGTAGTAGTCGACCTCTTCACCAAGATGACCCACTTTATAGGGCTAAGGGAAAATGTGACGGCAAAGGACATAGTCCAGATGTTCCTCCGAGAAGTGTGGAAACTACATGGCCTGCCGAGGGAAATCATCTCAGATATGGACGCAAAGTTCGCAGGAGAATTTTGGGAGTCCCTCTGCAAACTCTTAGGCATTAAGCGGAAAATGTCAACGGCATACCATCCTCAAACAGACGGGCAGACAGAGAGAACCAACCAAGTGCTGGAAGACTATCTCCGAAGCTTCATCAACTACGATCAGGATGCCTGGCACCAACTGCTCCCGTTGGCGGAGCATGCCTACAATAACTCCGTTACGAGTGCGCACGGACTTACTCGGTTCTATGCGAACTATGGATACCACCCACAAACGGAGTGGGTGAAGGGGCAGGAAGCTCGAAACCCAGGAGCCACCACATATGCTCGCTGGATGAAAGAAATACATGGACAGGCGATGGCCACATTAAAGGCAACTAGAGAAGCAATGGGCAGGTACCATGACAAGAAGGTAAGGCCACAGCCGAACTTTCAGGTGGGCGACTTGGTAATGCTTAACGGCAAGAACCTCTGTACCAAATGACCCTCCCGAAAGCTTAGCCCAAAATTGTATGGGCCCTTCAACATCCTGGAGCCACGCGGCAACCGAGCATTCAAGTTGGAAATCTCAGAACGCGGGAAGGTACATCCCGTCTTCCATGTATTATTGTTAGAGCCTTATCAGACGTCCGTTCGACCGGCTCGAGAACAACCTCCCAGAGCGCCAGAGGAGATAGATGGCGACTTGGAATGGGAGGTTGAAAAAATAGTCAAAAGCGAGGTCATTTCATACACTCACAGGGTTCACGGACGCACAAGGAGGATCCGTGGACTTAGGTACTTGGTAAAGTGGCGAGGGTGTTCGGAGGATGAAAACACCTGGGAGCCACCTGAGCATTTGGGACATGCAGCGGAGTTGGTAGAAGGGTTCCACAGAGAGAACCCAGAGATGCCGCAGATATAGAGGAAGGATGGCAAGGAAAGGTTTTCCTAGGTGTGGCCAAGCAAGCGCGCACAGGTTTTTCACCCTATCTTGCCGAGTCCTTAAAGAAGTTTAATTTATACACTATTAGAAGAATAGAGTTCTAGAGATTTGGGCCGAACTCTTAGAGAGGGGAGCTCATGTTACACATAGGACGAACTGGCATAGCGTAATGGGCATGTCACGTGATTGTTGGCACAAGGTCACGTGTTCGATCCCAGGGTCCGTCGCAGTATTTGGAGAATGAGTTAATTTCTACCAATACAACGCCGGCACAAAACCCGCATTTACACCAACACCAAGGGTCACCGACGGAGGGGTTTTCGCTAAATTCTCAAGGGAGGACTCTCGGCTATCCTGACAAGGTCGAACGAACTAAATCGGTCCTTTGGTTGTGGAGATAAACGCATGCAAAGATCCCTCACCTGTGCCAACGGATGGATGCCAACTGGGGCGAGGCCGGCTACTCCGATAGGAGTCCCCGGCTGCCATGAGGGCAGCAAGACTGAATTTCAAGTCCGCTGGTGAAGGAATGCATAGAAAAAAACCTGATAAGGGAATGACGCCCAAGAGACGATGGTTCACCCATGTTCAGAAGCATGACAAGGTACAGTCAGTTGAGGACCTACCACGTGAAGAAACCAATACTGAGCGCCACGAGGCCTGACAGCTGTTGGTGCGATACGATAGGAGCATACGTCCTGCAGGTTGATGCAGACGGATGAGAAATCCACCTACATTGATAAGCCTGCCATCGGAGCTGATCACTCCATATGCAGAGAAAGGACCAGTAGCCGCTTGCCACGGTGAAGGGGTTCAAGGGGCTATGATTAGCACCAAGGCAGCGAGGAGAGGGGTAGGACACCCTACCCACTGCTCGGGGAAATCAGAGTCAAGCGGGGTAAAGGTTTTCAGGGTCTACGATGTTCGCACGCAGAAACAGTGGGAGAAATAGACAGGCCGCGAACACACAGACGCGGAATATAAATATTGAGGTGCCTCCCAGGCTTTATAGATCATCAGGGACGGAGAAGAGATCTTATCAATATATTCGTTCTATGATACAAACTACCATTTCCTCTTGACATTCTAAGTGAGCCTTCCTAGAAATCACTTTGTTCCGTATCGGGTCTTAGTCCAGACTCGCTTGTCCTTAGAGTCGGCTACCGCCTAACAGTTGAAGAGAGTGTTATTATTCATGGGATCAAACATTATGATGACAGAGGAATACCTCTTCACCTAAGACATGTTTAGGATATAGTGTACCAGTTGCAGAAAATAAAAAGAAGAACAGGAGAAATTGGGAAGCATTGGGTCAATCGAATTCGTTATAAGACATCCAGAGATTCAATCCAAGATTCGGAAGACCTTGGATAAGCAGTGATCCCTTACCACAGATACAGCAATCTTCCAAGAACAGTTCAATTGCTACTACAATTTGTACTACAAATATTATATCCAGCTGAAAAACACCTGGCATACCAATAAGAAGGGATTTCCAATGGGTTTAGGAGATGGTGGAACAATGTTATGCTATACTGGTAGGAAGCATCCAAGGATTATGCAGGATGGGAAGTGGTCCTGGGTTACTATAGTGGAAGCCCATTCTGGCAAGGGAAAGTCAACTCTGTCTCTTATTATTTATGCCTCCAATGTACATTTGATGGAGTATTATAGTAACATCAACTATGCCAAGAATACGAGCACCTACTTTACATACTCGAAGGCAGGGTACACCGCAACTGATATCGCATCGGACTTGTTGGTAAACATCCATGACGTATGAACAAGGGCAGAAAATAGAATCCATGATTACCAAATACTGGTTTTGAATGGACACAGCTCTCATGTCAATAATATCAAGTTTATTGAATACTGGATTACGATGAGCATCCACCTGATATGTCCTCCTAGTCATACAACCCATGTGGTTCAACCTTTGGACATTGGAGTCTTCTCTTCTAAGGTAACAAGTTGTCAAAAGGGGTTGTAAGACTGTCTCCCCAATCAGGGACCTAATAGGGTAATGCATAAACGTGAGTTTTATCCAATGTACTACAAGGCCAGGGTTAAGGCCATAAGTGAGAGGAATATTCTGTCAGCTTGGGGGGCAAGGGGCATGATCCTGTTCAATCAGCGAAGAGTTTGGAGCCAGTCCAAGCTTTAATTGTCCACTTCTCGGTCCAAGCCTGTGAATGAACTGCGTTTGGGACTTGGTTCCCTCCCCACACATGCAGAGACATCATCCGAACTCAATAAGATCAGGGAGGAGACCAACAGCAGTGAATTCAGTGATGGAGGTCGTACTCTTTTAAACAAAGGTTTAGGCCTGGGTAGCAAGGAAAATGCCCAGTCTATTCTCAATGCCGCAACTATTACTAGACTTTAAGCTGTCCAGCCAAGTACTATGGACCGCCACCAGATTAAGAGTGGCCTAATTCTCCATATCTTGGTTCTTGCAGAGCTTTATAAAAAGCATGAGAGTGATAATATAAGCAAAAAGGATTTGGCTACAAAGAAGAGGATCTCACAATAGCAGCTGAAGACAAAATTGCAGGTTGTCACTTCTACTAGAAAGGCCAGGTTCCAGCCAAAGGATTTGGAAGATTAAGAGATGATAGAAACACAGGAGGATGAGATGGACTGTGTGTAATGACGCAGCATACAAGAGCTAGAGCAGCCTGAACCTACACCTATACAGATAGTGGTTAGGCAGACTGGTAGGAACTTGCGGGCAAGTAAGTACTGGACCCACGTAAACGCGATGGCCAGGGGTCCGACATGAGCAGAAATGGTTCGCAAGATACTTAGGCACTTGGCTACATCCAGGAGCCATGTCACGGTACTTAGGGACCTTTGAAGAGACAGTTAGTCTGCTAAGTCACGTAACTGGAAAAAGGTAATAAGCGTTTATCTCTAGTGAAGGAATAGACAGGGTAACTGGGTAAAGTCATACTGTCTAGTGGACATGGTTACCCTACTCTGCGGATCAGGTTACCCTGCCATGGGGCACGGGTTACCCTGTCTAAAGTGCTGAGTTACCCAACCTTTCAATACAAAGTCCCTCCGCGAGTTTCAAAAAAATGACAGAAATGTTTACCATGTGAAGTCACACATAATATGGGAATATGGGGTTCTGCAAGATGGTATTAGGTACCCTACACAGCTGCGACGAAGCAGTAAATTGGAGACATTATTCCTCCCATCCCCCTCTGGCCTCACCTTCAGGCCCGGACATCATGGTGAAACAGTTGTATAGTTGTGTGCAGTTCAGCGAAAAAGAATCTTTGGAGACCTGATGGCAATGCCGTATGGGTCGCTGGCGTCCAGTCAACGATAAGCTGTTTGCAGGATATACAAGAGAGTAGAGGGTGGAAGGTGGAGTACCTGCTCCAGGTCGATTGGAGTAAAGCGGACCAACGCTGGTGGAGTTAGCAGGGGTTAACTGTCGGGGCCCAGAAGGTAGTCCTGGGTGGTACCAGGGTGGCTGCAGGAGTTTTACACCTATCCTGCCTGAACGTGTGCTCAATGCTATAGGCTCCGTAAGAGGAGGGCAGAGACACTAAAAGCATGATTCATAATAGAGGTAAGGTGGATCCAAGATAGTGATCCTGGGTAGCACCCATTGGATGACTCCTAGACCACTGTAGTCTGCAGAACTGACTGGAAGCAGGAGAATCGTAAATAGTAGATCGATAAACCTCTCACAGTAGCTCCTGGGGTTACACAGAGATCAATGCATATGGGAAGGATTTTATAGACAGTCCAGTTTATCAGGTGTCTTGACTGTTAGCCACTGGCAAGGCACCAATGCGAAGACATTTTCATGCTGGTGAGCAAGATCGAGTTGCACTGCAGAAATGATAACTACATTAGTTGAATGCCAACTAGATATATCAACACATGCATGCTTGAAGGGTGTGCCAAGAGTCATGTCGGACCAGCCTTAGCGGAAAAGGGCGTACTCGAATAGTTGAAGTAAACTGATAGGTGAGTTTCTGGCATAAAATAAAACTACTTGAATGTCTATGCGATAACTCTCCTACTCCAACAATCAATACTCTCAAGACATTAATTGAGTGAAGCGTCAGGCTTAACAATATTAAGTTCTACCCTTCACTTTACTCTTACAATTGTGTCAAACCTTTGGTGACAAGTTTGAAGTTGTTGGGTGCACTTGCAACCTTGGGATCCATCTTTCTAAGGGTGCCCTCCTTACAGTATATTGTTAAGTGAGCACCTCGCTTAACCACTCTCTTAACCATTTGTTTGGGTTTGCAACTGACACTGTATGAATACCAGTAATCTAATCTAATACAAGTAGCCTGCGGTCCAAAGTGTGATGGCCAGCACCGACGTCCAGACCTGTGCGAACTGAGACCCTTACCCAGATTAAGATCTTGACCTTGAAGAACATACTGCCCACATGTTATGTGTATCCGTTTTCATGGATGTTGGTGGTATTCAATTGGACACTCACTAGCTGCTCTTGGAGGCCACCCCTATTTAGTTACTTGGTGAATCTATTGATCTCATGATTACAGACTCTCATACTGTGGTGCTTTCATTTTTGCTAGATTCGACCATTCTCCACAACACGGGTCCTCCCACGCCTCGAGATGTCCCCTTTGGCAAGGTCTAACATGAGTTAATCAAACCTTGGATTATCTGGGAGGTATCTCAGTCGATCAACACAGCAAAGCGGGAAATGAAAAACTAGAACAACTAGTAGCAGAAGGTGTTTCCAAGACAGATTACTATAGTGGTAGTGGAATGGATAAAAGTGCAGCAGGAGGCATACCAGTGGATGCTGACAGAGTAGTAGGCATTACAGGATCAGATGGCTGTATTGGAAAAGGTCTTGGAAGGAGGTTGTAGTATTGATGCTGAGAATAATGTGCTCTGGATAGAGGCTGTACTCCCATATCCACTTGTCTATACCAAACCTGAGGACTTTGTGAGGAAATTGGCCATGAGATCCAGAGATAGTCAGGGGAGGGTGTATCTTGCCTCAGTTGGGATGCAGATGCTGTTAAGCCTCAAAGGTGATGGCTACAGCTATACCTCCTCCTTTACAACAGCATCAATAGGTTCTCTGTCTATCCCACCGTCAATTGCCCACAGTTATTCAGGCAGTCCCATGATCAGACCGACTGACCGGTATCGCATAAAGGAAATAATGTCGAGACCAAAGGGCATTACAGCACCAGACACCCCTGACCATACACCTTGTCCAACTCCTGCTCCTATTAGCCCTCTGAGGTCAGCGTCAGTTGCAACTCCCTTACCTTCCATAGCTGCTCCAATAGCCCCACTTCTACTAGTCCCATTAACTGTCCCTGACCCCTCTCCTACCATAACCTTCCTGCCTGCAGCATCGGTTACACCAGGATTCCGTCCACCGGGAGCTACATCAACTCGATTCTTTGAACTGGTACCACGCCAGCAAGAGCGAGCACCCAAGGCTCTGGTAAGTGGAACACCAATCCCCAGAACCAGCAGACCTACACACTCAATTCCTTGGGTGCTGCTGATTACCTCAGTCCTCTCAAAACCGATCCATCTATCCAGTATCCCCACTACGACAAGTGGTGGTTCGGACAGCCAAAGCGGGTTCTGTCTGTTTGGCTGCAAATCGGAAGAGACCCATATGTGGTGGATTCATTACTATACATATGGGTATGAGAAGGGAGCACTGACCCTGGTGAAGCATAGAAGAAGGAACAAGGAAAGCGATAGATGACTGACATGTGGGTATTGTGGGTCATAGAGGCATGTCGGTCCACCAATGCAACCACTTAGTTGCTCATACTTTAGCAGTATCTGCAGGAAGCTCAGGCGGCTTCTAAGCCAACCCCTCAGAGTGGGGGACACCCCATTCCACCACTGGCATCAGTCCCATCAGGGGTTAACCCACCCAGGGGTGGGAATCAACATGGCCGTGAGAAACAGGTTGATAGGTACGATAGATCACGGGAAAGCCACGGCAGAAATGCTGGAGCTGGTGGGGACAGATATTTGCCACCCAGAGGTGGTGTGGCGGGAGCAGCAGGAGATCTAGGGAACTCTAACTATGACAGTTTGAATAGTAATGATGCCAATTCCCTCCCTAATATGACTCACTTCCGTAGTGCTTGCAAGAATCATTGAAGCGATGAAAAGAACGGACACTGGGACCACAAAGCTAAGAGGCTATCCCACTAACTTTGGAGTAGATCGACCTCATGGCCATACTCTGGACAGAGACAAAAGAAGCCACAAAAGCAGAGTGGCATTCCAGTGTTTAAGGGAAAGGTCGCCAAACTCACCAGCTTCTTGATGCTAGTAGAGGTTAAGTTTTATTACTTTGCGTGATGAAGGTTGACTGATATCAATAAGGTAAACCTGGCAACAGCCCTGTTAGAAGACTCCACCTGGGTATGGTACTTAGGACTGCACCCCTATATCAATCGGGAGGCAGCCAAGCTTACTGGAATTCCTGTTAATAACAGTAACCTATTGTGAATGTAGAAAGGATTCCAGGAACAGCTCGAACGAAGTTTCAGCAGTGATCAAGCAGAATTAGACTGATCCCTTCTCGAGAGATGAGACCAGATGAGGAAGCCACATCATATTGATCCCACTCTGGAAAAGATAATGGGTAATATAAATAAACTTAGACATACAGATCCAATATAGGTACAAGACAAGATACAGTCGGGCATTACGCAAGAGGTTCTGATTGCATGGGCACTCACGGAGCCCCATCCAACTAACCTGGATAAGTACCTTGATCTTCTTCCAAAGGTTAGACATACGCTAGAAGAGAATAACTGGTTTAGTAATCACAGTGTCTACCTGATGCTACAGTCTCAGCCAACCGAAAAGAAGGAAGATAGGTTATCGACCATGGAAAGATTGAAAGGGAAGCAAAGAGGTTCTGGGGGACAGAACCTGAGGTCTGCCAAATCTACTAATTTCAACACAGCGAAACAGGCAAAGCAGGTGACTTCTATGTATGCAATAGCACAAAAGGAACTTCGGTCAAATTTGACCGAGCGTCGAAGAAAGTACAAGCGATGTACCAAGTGCGGACAAACTGGACACTACGGGAGAAACTTTATGGCTGCGTCGCAAGTCATTAGTTCACCCAAACAGGCTCGTAGGGTGAAATATTTAGGTACAATTAGCCTGCCTTCAGGTACCGACTAGCAGCCAAAGCGTATTGAACCACCACTTCTGGCTTCCTCATTAAAGATACTTGAAGTCCCATTAGTATCACCTCATATCATAGTGGGTGATATTGACGGCTCAGAATGGATAAGAACCTATTCTGCTTAATGTATAATCTTACTAACCTGTATTCATAGACCCCTGTAACCACCCAGCATACATGAGCTATGGCAGCCGGAACCTATACCCATACAGGTAGCCAGGAGGCGAACTGGTAGGAACCGGCAGACAAGTAGGTACTTGACCTACCTGGACCCGATGGCTTGGGCTCCAAGAATGAACAGAATTCGCTGGTCAGGAACTTGGGTACCTGGATACACCCAGGAGCGGTGTCCGCGTGCTTAGGGACCTCTGAAGTGGCAGTTACTCAGCTAGGAAGAGTAACTGGGGAATGGTCAGAAGTGTCTATCTCCAGCGACAGGATAGACAGGATAACAGGGAAAAGGTATCATGCCCACTGGACAGGTTACCCTACCCTCAGGATCAGGTTACACTGCCCAAGATCCTGAGTTACCCCACCGTTCAATACCAAGTCCCTCGGGGAGTTCGGGAAAAATGACCAGAATGTTTGTCATGCGAACCCATACATAATACTGGAATCTGGGGTTCCGGGAGATGCTATAGGGCGAGCTACGGAGCTCCAAAGAGGCTGCAAATTGGAGACATTATTGCTATCATACCCCTCCAGCACCGCCGTGAGGCCCGGAAGCCAAGAGCAAACGGCTGCGTAGTTGTGTGCAGTCTAGAAAAGTGGAATCTTTGGAGACCTGATTGCAACACCGTATATGTCGCTGCCGTCCGGTCGACCGTAAGCTGTTCGCAGGATATATAAGGGGGCATAGGGTGGAAGGTGGAGTACCTCCTCCAAGTTGGCCGGAGTAAAATAGACCAAAACTGACGGAACTAATGGGTGTTAACTGTGGGGGTCCCAATGGTAGTCCCGGGTGGTGCACAAGGGGGGCGACTGGGAAAGTTTTACACCTACCAAGCCCGAAAGTGTCCGCAGTGCCATAGGCTCTGAAAGGGAAGTGCAGGGACACCAAAAGCATAATTCCTACTAGAGGTCAGATTCATCCAAGGTAGTGGTCGTGGGTAGCGCCCATTGGATCACTCGCGGACCACAGTGTCCTGCGGAAGACACCAGAAGTCCATGAACCGTAAACAGTAGATAGATAAAACGCTCACGCTACCTTCCGGGGCCAAGTAGAAATCAATGCACATGGGAAGAGTGTCATAGATAGTCCAGTTCATGCGGCATCTGGACTGTTAGCCAGTGGCAAGATGCCGATCCAAAGAAGCATTCACTCCGGTGGTCAAAATGGAAATGCGCCACAGGGACGACAACCGCATAAGGTGAACGCGACTGGAGTGCGTCGACACATGTATGACCCAAGGGTATGTTAGGAGACGGGTCGGACCGCCCTTAGCGGAAAAGGGTGTGCTCTAATGGTTGGCGTAAACTGATGGATGAGTTTCTGGCATAACGTAAAACCACCTGAAAGTCGATGCGAGCACTCCCCTACTCCCACAATCCCTCCCCTCATGACCTTAATTGAGTGAAGCATCAGGCTTAATGATATTAAGTTTTACCGTTTACTTTACTCTTACATCTGTGTGAACTTTTGGCGATAAGTTTGAAGTTGTTCGCTGCGGTCGCAACCTGGGGATCGATCTTTGCCGGGGTGCCCCCATTACAGTATATCGTTAAGCGAGCTCCTCGCTTAACTCCTCCACTGATTAATTGTTTCCGACTTTCAGCACTGGCCTTGTGTGATTACTGGTAACCTTGTCTAGAACAAGTAGCCCTGGGTGGAAAGTGCAATGACTAGTACCAAACTTCGAACCAGAATGGAATCCAACCCGGATTCAGACTTTGACCTTGACGAGAACACCACCAACACATTTCGTGCATCGGTTTTTGTGCATGTTCGCGGTATCGACTGGGGCGGCCACCAGATGCTCTTGGAGGCCGCCCCTATTCAGTTACCCATTGCATGTCTTGATCTCCTGATTACAGACCCTCGCGCCGCCAGGCTCTAATTTTTCCAAAGACCCTACGTTTATCCACAACATGCTCCCTCCCCCGCCGCACAGAGTTCCCTTTAGCGAGTTCTCCCATGAATTCGTCAAACCTTCCATCGTCCGGCAGGGATCCACGTCGATTGCGAAAGCGAAGCGGGGACTGCAGAACTGGAACACCCAGCAGCAGCAGGTGTTCCGAACACAGATCACTATGGCAGCGGTGGAATGGATAAAGGTGCAGCAAGAGGCATACCTGCGGATGATAAGAGATCTACAGGCATTGAAGACTCCGATGGCAGCCTTGGAAAAAGCTTTTCAAGAAGGGTATAGTATTGATACTGAGGATGATGTACTGATATTAGAGTCCGCGCCCCCACTCCCATTCCTCCATACTAAGCCCGAGAACTTTGGCATGGAGCTGGCCATGAGAGCCAGAGACGACCAGTGGAGGGCATACCTGAGCACAATCGGTATACGGATGTTGGAAAGCCTGAAAGGTAACCGCTACCGCTATACCTCCTCCTGCTCATGAGCATCTACAGGCTCACTGTCGGTCCCCTCCTCAATTACCTCACAGTAGGTCGGGCAGCCCCACAGTTGGGCTAACTGATGGACGTCGAGTAAGAACAAGGACCTCCAAGCTGAAGGGTATTACAGCCCCAGACACGCCTGACCCCACCCTTCGTCCGACCCCGGCTCCTATTATTCCGCCCACAACACCATCAGTTGCAACCACTATACACTCTATTGCCACCTCATGATGCACACCTGTGCCTGTTTCGTTGCCCACGGCTGATACCTTTCCTTCCACAGCATTCCCACCAGTGGTATCAGCTACCCCATAGTTCCGGCCACCGCGTGCAGCGTCACCTGGATTCTTCGAACAGGTAAGACCTTAGGAGGAGCAAACACCCATAGCGCCGCCAGGAGGGACTCCAATCCCCGGACCCGGGACGCCTGCTGGCTCCATTCCCTGGGCACTGGCCGTTCCCTCGGCGACCTCAAAACCTAGTCTTCCCTCTGCTCTCCCCAGCATCACAAGTGGCGATTCGGACAGCCAAGATGGGTTCTCTCTGTCAGACTGTATGTTGGAAGAAACCCGAATGGGGTGGATTTATTGCCACTCCTATGGGTGTAGGAAGGGACCATGGACCACGGTGAAGCACAGAAGAAGGCAAAAGGAAGGAGATGGATGACTGACATGTCGGTACTGTGGGCCATGGAGGCACGTTGGCCCCCCAATGGAACCCCTGAGTTGTTCAGAGTTGCAGTCTTTTCTACGGATAACACAGACGGCGCCCAACCCAACTCCTGAGAGTTGGCGACGCCCTATTCCACCACCGGCATCAGGACCATTAGGGGCTAACCCGGCGGAGTATGGTAACCAGGACGGCCAGGAGGAACGGTTTTTTCGGTATGATAGACCCCGGGAATCCCCAGGCGGGAATATTGGAGGTAGTGGGGACGGAAATGCACCATCAGGAGGTGGTACGGTGGGAGCAGGCAGAGATCTAGGGGACAGTGACCAAGAGAGCTCGGATAATGGCGATGATGGAGACTCTCTCCCTGACTTGACCCCCTTCCTCGGGGCTCGCAAGGATGACTGGAGCAACGAGAAGAAACGACGGTGGGATCACCGGGCCAAGAGGCTGGCGAGAGCCCTGAGTGGTACTGGTTCGGCTTCTAGGGCTACACCAAGACAGCGGCAGAAGAAGCCGGAGAAGGTGTGTGGTATCACTCCATTCAAGGGCAAAGTTGCAGAACTCGCGAGCTTCTTGACCTTGGTAGAGGTCGAATTTGAATACATTACGGATTGCAAGTTAACCAACATGGACAAGGTAAACTTGGTGATCCCCCTTGCTGAAAGCTCCGCCCCAGCATGGTATCTGGGGCTGCATGGGGACATTAACAGGGAAACCAGCAAGCGCACTGGCGTCCCGGTCAAAGAGAGCAACCCCTAACGTACAGAGAAAGGGTTCCGAGAATGCCTGGAACGAAGTTTCAGCGGAGACCAGGCCGAGCGAGATTGATCGATTCTCAAGTGGCGAGACCTTGTGATGAAGCCCCATCCCATCAATGGGTACCTGGATAAGATAATTGATTATATGTATAAGCTTGGCTATACAGATCCAGTACAGGTACCACAAAAGGTTCAATCAGGCATCACACAAGAGGTTCGGAATCCGTGGGCACTTAAGGAGCCCCATCCGACTGACCTGAACGAGTACCTTGATCTTCTCAGGAAGGTTGGGCACACACTGGAGGACAACAACTGGTTCAGTAACCGGGTCGTCCACCCAACTCCACGGTCTCAACCCGCGGATAACAAGGAGCATTGATCCTCAACATCCGACAGGTTCAAGAAGAAGGAATAAGGTTCGGGCAGACAGAACCAGAGGTCTGCCAAACCTACTAATTTCAACCCGGGGAAACAGGCAAAGCCAGTGACTTCTGAGTATGCCATAGCGCATAAGGAAATCATGTCGACTTTGACCGAATGCCGGAGGAAGCACAACCAGTGCACCAAGGCGGGCAAATAGGTCACTTTTGGAGAAAGTGTACCGCCACAGCCCTGGTCGTTAGTTCATCCAAACAGGCTCGTGGGTTGAAACGGTCAGCGCCGGTAAGTGAGCCCACAGGGATGGACAAGTGACTAAAGCGCATTGAAGCCCCGCCTCCGGCTTCCTCCTCAAAGATACTTGAACTCCGCCAGGCATCACCTCAGATCATGGAGGTTGATACTGATTGCTCGGAATAGGTAAGAACCCATTCTGTTTAAGGTATAACCTTATTAACCCGCATCCATAGACCCCTGAGGGATAGATGGATTTGAGCCACAGAGGTGGCTTCAGAGATGGATCAGTACCCTTCTACCGCGTAAACAACCGTGAAACTAACTACACCCAGGTGGCGTGGGCAGGTAGGTGTTGCGGGCCGTGCGCGGTGGGCTGGACTATCTCTCCTTTGTTCGGTTTCCGGTTAGTTCCTTTGTTCTAGTTGTAGGTATTTCTTTCAGGATTTCCTTAGCTCGATGGGCAAGTCATAGGACATTATTTCGGTTGAGGCTGGGTAAGGTCTTGCTAGAGGAGATGCTCAACATTGGGGGAGGAATGCTGCTTCACTTGGAACGGGTCCAACAGCGGACTTCTACGCACCCCGGGGAAAATTGTTATATTTAGTACAAGTGGAATTGGTCCAGGCTGGACTTGATTAAATAAATAGTGCTATTTTCAAGTTTACCTGAGTAGGGTTTAGTACCCGAAATCATGCTGGCTTGATAGTAAACAAACCAGTTATTGAAATAAAAGCGAATTCCAATCCCTTACATTTACCAACCTGTTGTGGCCGCTCCTGTGTTGAAAGGCAAGAGACAAAAAGGATTCACTAAGCCAAGATGACTAAGTCGCTAAAACAAGGGAAGAGGCAAAAGCGTGACAACTTGCCTCGTCGTACCAAGTCTATCCACTTGAGGGTCAAGTTAGACTGGAAGAGAGCAGCTAGACAGGTGAGCGCGGAGGCGCTCCGGCTACTCGATAGTGGAGATACTAGGCCGGTGCTTAAGAGCCGATGGGTTAAGCAGACACAGGCACCTTGTGTGCGATGAAAGGTACACGTGCCGATAAGCAACGCCCGCGGTAATCACATTCCTGGGTCAGGTTTACACTATACCAAGTCATTAGAGATGAGGATTGGTGACCACCACAATGAGATGCGCTTTGAAGTGGTGGATATGCTGGACACTAAGGTGGATGGGTACCTACCTATCTCTTGGTTGAGAGACCATAACCCTGACATGGATCGGAAGACAGGATCACTAACCTGGCGCTCAGATTTCTGCAAGGCTAACCGCCTGGCAGAGCAGGGGCAGTGAGTGTTCATGACCGATGAAGAGTTACCAGCCGAACACCCTAGTAATGTGTACCTATTGGGAATTGTGCAATTCTCCGAAGAGGAAGGTGCCGCATTACAGTTAAGCTACTCCGCGAGTATATGGACTATGGGGATATCTTCAGTCAAGAATGGATTGAGGCACTTGCTGGGCACTCGAAGTATAACCATACGAGTGGGTTGCAACCCGAAACTGAACCTCCATTTGGGCCTATCTATCCATTATCGGAAAAGGAGCTTAAGGCACTCCGGGAATAACTGAATGACATGCTGCGACCAGCAAAGGTACGCCGATCCAGTGCCTTGGCAGCAGCCCCTATCCTCTTTGTGCCAAAACCAGATGGTACATTAAGACGGGCAATAGATTACTGAGGGCTAAACAAAATCACGGTTAAGACCAAGTACCGTCTACCGTTGATGAATGAACTCCGAGATAGGTTATGAGAAGCCCTTGTGTTCACCAAGTTGGACTTGAAGAGCAGCTACTACCTTCTGACAATGGCGGAATGTGAGGAATAGAAGACGGCCTTCCGGTGCAGATATGGACTGTATGAAGCGATGGTCATGCGGTTTGGGTTATGTAACGCCCCAGCAACTTTCCAGAGCCTGGCAAACAAGGCCTTCCATGACCCCATGGATGAAGGGGTTATTGTGTATATGGATGACATCCTGATCTACTCCGCAACTAGGCAAGAGCACATCGCGATGGTGAGACATGTGATGGAGAAACTTTACAAAGCCAGACTATGCGTAAGCATGCAGAAGTCCAGTTTCCACCAATGGGAAGTTGAATTCCGCAGATACAAGATCTCCGATATGGGGATCTCTATGTTGTCGGAGAAGGTGCAAACAATCCGGGATTCGGCACCTCTGATATGCGTCGTTAACCTTCAAAGCTTTATGGGTTTTACCAACTACTATCATTGGTTCCTTGCAGTTTTCTGCAAGATAGCGAAACCACTGATGGACTTGACAAAGAAGGATGTCCAATAGGAATGAACACCTGCGTGTGGGCAGGCCTTCAATGGGTGGAAGGAAGCGTTCACGTCCAAACCCATCCTAGCACATTTTGATCCTGAACGGCCAACCCGGCTGGAAACTGATGCTAGTAACTTTGCATTAGGAGCCGTCCTCTCCCAGTTCTGTGAGGATGAGAGATGGCATCCAGTGGCCTACCATAGTAGGAAGTTTCACCCAGTGGAGATTAATTATGATGTCCATGACAAGGAAATAACTGCCATCATAGCGGCATTCAAGGAATGGAATCATTTGGTGCAAGCAGTAACGGAGTGGTTGGTGATCTATGCTGATCATAAGAATTTGGAGTACTTCAATAGTACCAAGGTCCTTAACCAAAGGCATCGCCACTGGGCGGAGTTCCTGCAACCGTTTAACTTCAAGGTGGTTTACCGAAAAGGGCGGTTAAATGAGAAGGCAGATGCTTTGTCATGGTGTAGGGACCACTGCCCTGAAGGGGGGAGTGATTTTCCGCCACAGTCGTTTTTTCGCCCCAGACAGTGGATTGGAAGCCAGGAGCGGGACATCTTGTGACCACAGCTGCTGCAGGCGTGCCAAGGATTTCGACTGCAGTCTTCCTTTTTGGATCAACTCCAGGTAGCGATAAAAGGAGACCAGCAATAGTTAAGGATCCTGAAGGCAACTGCTGCCGGTGACAAAGAGGTCGACCGACATTTCACGATGGAAAAGGGCTTACCCCTGTACAAGAACAGGTGGTATGTTCGCAACAGTCAGAATCCAAAGCAGACAATCATGAAGTCAGAACATGACTCCTGAATCACGGGACACTTCTGGACTTACAAGACCATTAGCAGGGTTAGGCCTAACTTCTATTGGCCGAAGATGGATGAGCACATCACTGACTACGTGCAGACATCTGATGCATGCCAAAGAAATAAGTCCATGAGGCATAAGAAGTTTGGTCCTCTGGAACCTATTGATGTTCCTATACGACCATGGACAGCGATTTCAATGGACTTCATTGTAGTGCTGCCTGAGTCAGTAGAGTATACCAAGATCTGGGCCATAGTGGACAGATTCCCGAAAATGGCACCTTTCATACCCCTAACCCCGGAGGTACCGATCAAGGGCCTTGCCTGGGTATTCCGGAAGGAAGTTTGGTACCTTGATGGGCTCCTGAGTCAATCGTCTCGGACCGGGATAGCCCATTCACATGCAAGTTCTGGATGAGTCTGACGCACTTGCTGCAAGTGAAACTAAACGTTTCTCCTGCATTCTACCCGGAAACTGATGGGCAAACTGAAAGGGTTAATCAGAGATTGGAACAGTACTTGCATGGTTACTGGTTCTACCAACAGGATGATGGGGTTTCGCTACTACCTCTCGCGGAGTATGTATACAACACCTCCACAGCAGAATCCACCGAGTTGTCACCGTTTGAGGTCTATTATGGATTTAACCTGCGGACAAACTGGTCGGGTATCGTGTCTGATAATCAGGGAATACACCCTAGCATTCAGCTCTTCGTTAAGGAATGGGAAGGAACCTGGGAAGAGATTCGAGAGACGATTCAATGGGCACAGGAAAGGCAACGGAAATGGCACGACCAGAAAAGGCTGTCATTACCAGACTATGTTACCTTGGAGGATGTTACCGCTGCGCGGGTGAAGAAAGCAGACCGTGTGATATTAAACCAAAACAACAGCGGCACAAAGCGTCCAAGGTAGAAGCTGCACCACTCGATCTTTGGCCCTTTTGTGGTCCAACGTCGAGTGGGTAACCGAGCCTACGAACTCCAGCTGCCCGCCAGAGGGAGCATGCACCCAGTTTCCAGTGTCACGTTACTCGAACCCTATCGTGAGGATCCAGCAGCAGGTAGGCTCAAGGCAGTCCCTACCGCGCAACTTGTGGACAATGAGCCCAGTTACATTATCGAAGCTGTGGGGGACAGTCGATGGTACAGAGGAGGGCAGGCGAAGTTTCCATTGCGCTGCGTCCAGTACCTGGTTTGATGGGAAGGCTACTGGGCTGAGAAGAATTCATGGGAGCCCTAGGAGATGCTAGAAGGGACAGGCTTACAGGCCATTCTGGATATCCATCAAAGATATCCATCAAAGCCCAGGGACAATAGGGTCTTGGGGGAATCGAGTCGTGGAAATAAGAGACAACAGTAAAATTCCACGACGGACCGTACAGAAGAGGGGAGTGATGTAACGACCCAGCATACATGAGCCATGGCAGACAGAACCTATACCCATACAGGTGGCCAGGAGGCGAATGGGTAGGAACTGGCAGGCAAGTAAGTACTTGACCTACAGGGACCCGATGGCACGGGCTCCCAGAATGAATACAATTGGCTGGTCAGGGACTTAGGTACCTAGATACAGCTGGGAGCGGTGTCCGAGTACTTAGGGACCTCTGAAGGGGCAGTTACTCATCTAGGAAGAGCAACTGGGGAAAGGTCAGAAGTGTCTATCTCGGGTGACGGGATAGACAGGGTAATAGGGAAAAGCTATCTTACCCACCGGACAGGTTACCCTACCCTCAGGATCAGGTTACCTGGCCCAAGGTCCTGAGTTACCCTACCTTTTAATACCAAGTCCCTCAGGGAGTTCGGAAAAAATGACCGGAATGTTGGTCACACGAACCCATGCATGATACTGGAATCCGGGGTTCCGGGCGATGCTATTGGACGAGCTACGCAGCTCTGAAGAGGCTATAAATTAGAGACACTATACCTATCATACCCCTCAGGCCCCGCCTTGAGGCCCGGACGTCATGAGCAAATAGTTGCGTAGTTGTGTGCAGTCTAGCAGGGTGGAATCTTTTCTGATCTGCTTGCAACACCGTATATGTCGCTACCGTCCGGTCGACCGCAGGCTGTTAGCAGGATATATAAGGGGGCATAGGGTGGAAGGTGGAGTACTGCCTCCAAGTTCTTGGGAGTAAAACAGACCTACGCTGATGGAACTAGCGGGTGTTAACCGTGGGGGTCCCGCAGGTAGTCCAGGATGGTGCCAGGGCGACCGGGAGAGTTTTACACCTACCATGCCCAAAAGTGTCCTCAACGCCATCGACTCTGAAAGGGAAGTGCCGAGACACCAAAAGTATGATTCCTACCACAGGTGAGATGCATCCGAGGTGGTGGTCATAGGTAGCACCCCTTGGATCCCTCCCGGACCACTGTGTCCTGCCGAAGACACGTGAAGTCCAGGAACCGTAGATAGTAGATAGATAAAACGCTCACACTAGCTTCCAGGGCGTGATATAAATCAATGGACATGGGAAGGGTGTCATCGATAGTCTAGTTCATGCAGCATCTTGACTGTCAGCCACTGGCAAGATGCTGATACGAAGAACCTTTCACTCAGGCGGGCAAAATGGAAACGTGCTGCAGAAATGATGACTGCATAAGGTGAACGCTGTCTAGAGTGTATCGACACATGCATGGCCGAAGGGTGTGTCAGGAGACGTGTCGGACCGCCCATAGCGCAGAAGGGTGCACTAGAATGGTTGGAGTAAACTGATGGGGGAGTTTCTGAAATAAGATAAAAGTACCTGAAAGTCGATTTGAGAACGTTCCTACTCCAACAATCAATCCTCTTGAGACGTTAATTCAGTGAAGCGTCAGTCTTAACAATATTAACTTTTACCGTTTACTTTACTCCTACATCTGCGTGAACTTTTAGCGATAAGTTTGAAGTTGTTCCATGTGGTCGCACCCTTGGGATCCATCTTTCCTGGGGTGCCCCCGTTACAACCCCCGAGGGATGGATGGAAAGGAGCCTAGACAAAGGTTCTCGTTCAGGGTAAGCATCCCTTGACGGACAGAACAAACATGTTACTAACTACACCCACGGATTGTAGGCGGATAGATATGGCGGGCAATGTGTAGTGAATTGAGTTTTCTTTCCTTTGTTGGGTTTCTGGCTATTTTATTTGTTCTAGTTGTACGTGTTGCTTTGAGGATTTCCTTGGCTGGATGGGCAAGTCTTGGCATATTTGTGCAGTTGAGGTTAGGCGAGTTCTCGCTAGAGGAGATGCGCAATGTTAGAGAGATACTACCATGCTTCGCTTTGAACTGGTCTGACACCGGAGATCTACCTACTCTGGAAAAATTGTTATCTTTAGTGCAAGAGGAAGTGGTTGAGGCAGGACTTGAACAAATAAACAGTCTTATTTCCAATTTTGCCTGAGAAGGGTTTAGTACCCAAAATCATACTAGTGTGATAGTAAACTCTCTTGGAAATGTGATACAGCCAATTCCAATCCATCAAATGTTTACTAACCTGTTGTGGCTGCTCTTGTGTCGAAGGACAAGAGACCAAAGTTGTAAGCCACAATAACCAACTCCCTAAGATAAGCAAAGAGGCAGAGACATGTGAACTTGCCTTGTTATACCAAGTCTGTTCACCTGGGAGTAAAGTTAGACCAGAAGAACGGAGCTAGACAGGTAAGCATGGAAGCGCTCCGGCTACTTGGTAGTGGAGCTACTGGACCACTACTTAGTAGCCAATAGGTTAAACGGACCCAGGCACCTGGTGTACGGTGAAGGGTACATGTGCCAATAAGCGACGTAAGGAGTAATCATATTTCTGGGTCAGGTCTGCACTATACCACGCTACTAGACATGAGTATTGGCGACAACTGGAATGGGTTGTGCTTTGAGGCCGCCAACATGCCCGATGCAAGGGTGGATGGGTACCTGCCTATGTCATAGCTGAAGGACCATAACGCTGACATAGTTTAGAAAACAGGTTCAATAACCTGATGCTGAGATTTCTGGAAGGCTAACAGCCTAGCAGAACAGAAGCAGTTAGTGTCCATGACCGAAGAAGAATTAATAGCTGAAAACTCTAGTAGTATGTACCTATTGAGAATTGTACAATTCTCCGGCCAAAAATGTACCGATATTATAGTCAAGCTGCTGTCTGCGTATAAAGACTAAAGGGACATCTGCAGGCAAGAACGGATTGAGGCTTTGGCAGAACACTTGAAATATGATCATACAATCAGGTTACAGCCTGGAACTCAACCTCCCTTTGGGCCTATCCATCTGTTATCTGAAAAGAAGCTTAAGGTATACCACAAATATCGCAATGAAATACTGCGAACTGGAAAGCTACGGCAATTCAGTTCCCCTGCAGGATCACCTATCCTCTTCGTGCCAAGGCCAAGTAGCACTTTGAGATTAGGAATAGACTACTAAGGGTTAAACAAGGTCACGGTTCAGAGTCAATACCCTCTGCTACTGGTAAACGATCTCTGTAATTTATTAGAAAAGACCATTGTATTCACTAAGCTGGACCTTGTAAAGAGCTGCTATGTTCTGAGGGTGGCAGAAGGTGAAGAATGGAAGATGGCCTTCCTGTGTGGATATGTACTGTACGCATACATAGTCATGACGTGTGTGTTATATAATGCCCCCACAACTTACCAGAGCATGATGAATAAGGTCTTTCGTGACCTCTTAGATGAAGGAGTCAGTGCATGCATGGGTGATATCCTGATCTACTCCGAAACCATAGAGGAACATTTGGCGCTCATGAGGTGCGTGATGTCAAAACTGCTAAAAGTAAGACTCTGCAGCAGTATGAAAAAGTCAAGTTTCCACCAACTGGAAGTCGAATGCCAAGGATACAAGATATCTGATATGGAAATCTTTATGCTGCCAGAAAAGGTGCAGAAAATTAAAATTGCGCAACTCCAACATGTGTTATTGGCATTCAAAGCTTTCTGGACTTTGTCAACTTCCATAATGGGTTCATAGAGGGTTTTAGCAAGATAGCGAAACCTCTGAGGCACTTGACCAAGAAGGATGTCCGATAGGAATGGACCCCTGCTTTTGAACAGGCCTTCACTTATGTGATGAAAGCATTTATATCCAAATGTATTCTAGCACATTTTGACCCAGAACGGCCAACTATATTGCAAACCCACACTAGTGACTTTGCATTGGGAGCTGTCCTCTCCCAGTTCTGTGATGACAGAAGGTAGCATCCAGTGCCCTATCATAGTTGGAAGTTTCACCCAGCAGAGATGAATTGTAGTATCCATGACCAGGAGATAACTGCTATAGTAGCGGCATTCAAGGAATGGGATCATCTGGTATGCTGAGTAATGGACCAATTGGTGATCTATATGGATCATATGAATTTAGAGTATTTTAATAGTACTAAGGTCTTTAACCATAGGCAGAACTACTGGACTAAGCTCGTGCAACTGTTTAACTTCAAGCTAGTTTATCGTGAAGGGTGGTTGAATTAGAAGGCTGATGCTTTGTCACAGCATAGAGACTACCGCAGTGAAGGGGAAGTGATTTTCTGCCTCAGTTGTTTTTTTGCCCTGGTGTTTGAGTTTTGAGACAGAAACAGAACATCTTGCGACCACCGGTGTTGCAAGTACACCAAGGTTTTCAGGTACAGTCTTCCTTTTTGGACCAGCTGCAGGTACCGATACAACAGGACTAGGAATACTTAAGAATCATGAATGCAATGACTACCGGTGACCAGGAGGTCGAGCAATATTTTGCAATGGAAAAGGGCCTCCTTCCGTACAAGAAGAGATAGTACATCCCTAAGGGTCAGAGTTTGAAGCAGACAACCATCGAGGCGGAACATGACTCTTATGTTGCAGAGCACTTTGGGACTTACAAGAATAGTGGTAGCGTTAGGACTAACTTCAATTGGCCTAAGATGGATGAGCATATCAGAGACTATGTGCGAACCTGTGATATGGGCCAAAGAAATAAGTCTATCAGGTACAAGAAGTTTGGTCTGTTAGAACCTATTATCATTCCTAGATCGCCTGGGACAGCGATCTCAATAGACTTTATTGTGGTGCTACCAGAGTCAGAAGGGTATACCAAAATCTAAGTCATTGTAGACAGATTTTCGAAAATGACATACTTTATACCCCTGACCACCAAGGTACTGATCAAGGAGCTTGCCGTGATATTCCAGAAGAAAGTTTGGCTCCTTCTTGGACTCACATAGTCAATCATCTCCAACCAAGATAGCCGATTCACATCTAAGTTCTGGATGAGTCTTGTGCACTGGTTCCAAGTAAAACCACATGTTTTGACTACTTTCAACCCCAAGACCTGTAGGCAAACTGACAGAGTTAATCAGGCACTGGAGCAGTACTTGCATAGCTACAGGTCCTACCAACAGGATGATTGGGTTTCGCTACTACCGCTTGCAGAGTATATATACATGTAACGACCCAGTATACGTGAGCTATGGCAGCCGGAACCTACACCCATACAGGTAGCCCGGAGGCGAACTGGTAGGAACCGGCAGGCAAGTGAGTACCTGACCTACGGAGACCCGATGGCCCGGGCTCCGAGATGAGCAGACTTAGTGGACACAAGCATTTAGGTACATGCCTACGCCCAAGGTTGGTGTCAGCGTACTTAGGGACCTATGAAGGGCCAATACACAGCTAGGCTGGGTAACTAGAGAAAGGCCGAGTGTGTCTATCCCCGGAAGAGGGATAGATAGGGTAACAGGAGAAAATCCACTTGTCCACCGGACAAGATTACCCTACCCTCAGAACAGGGTTACCCTGCCTTGAGGCTTGGATTACCCTGTTCAAGGACCTGAGTTACCCTACCTGCCAATACGAAGTCCCTCGGGGAGTTTGGGAAAAATGACTGGAATGTTTGTCACACGAAGCCATGCATAATACTGGAATCTGGGGTTCCGGGAGATGCTATTGGGCGAGCTACGCAGCTACGAAGAAGCTGTAAATTGAAGACATTATTCCTATCATGCCCCTCCGGCCCCGCCTTGAGGCCCGGACGTCATGGGCAAACGGTTGCGTAGTTGTGTGCAGTCTAGCAAAGGAGGATCTTTGGAGACCTGCTTGCAACACCGTATACGTTGCTGCCGTCCGGTCGACCGTAAGCTGTTCGCAGGATATATAAGGGGGCATAGGGTGGAAGGTGGAGTACCTCCTCCAAGTTGTTCGGAGTAAAACGGACCAAAACTGACGGAGTTAACGGGAGTTAACCGTGGGGGTCCCGAAGGTAGTCCCGGGTGGTGCCGGGACGACTGGGAACGTTTTGCACCTACCACGCCCAAGGATGTCCCCAACGCCATAGGCTCTGAGAGGGAAGTGCAGAGACACTAAAAGCATGATTCCTACCGCAGGTAAGGTGTATCCGAGGTAGTGGTCATGGGTAGCGCCCATTGGATCACTCCTGGACCACCGTACCCTGCGGAAGACACCGGAAGCCCGAGACTCGTAAATAGTAGATAGATAAACCGCTCACGGTAGCTTCCGGCGTCAAGAAGAAATCAACGCGCATGGGAAGGGTGTCATAGATAGTCTAGTTCAGCAAGGGGTCTTGACAGTTAGCCACTGGCAAGTCCCCGATGCGCAGAGGTTTTCACTCCGGCGGGCAGAATGGAAATGCGCCGCAGAAACGATATGCACATATGGTGAACGCCGACTAGAGCGGGTCGACACATACATGCCCGAAGGGGGTGTCAGGAGACGTGTCGGACCGCCCTTAGCGGAGAAGGGTGTGCTCGAATAGTTGGAGTAAACTGATGGGGGAGTTTCTGGCATAAGATAAAACTACCTGAAAGTCTATGCGAGAACTCTCCTACTCCAACAATCAATCCTCTCGAGACCTTAATTGAGTGAAGCGTCAGGCTTAACGATATTAAGTTTTACCGTCTACTTTACTCTTACATCTGTGTGAACTTTTGGCGATAAGTTTGAAGTTGTTTGGTGCGGTCGCAACCTTGGGATCCATCTTCCTAGGGGTGCCCCCGTTACAGTATATCGTTAAGCGAGCTCCTCGCTTAACTCCTCTCCTGATTAATTGTTTTTCGACCTTCGGCACTGACCTTGCGTGAATACTGGTAACCTTGTCTCGAACAAGTAGCCCAGGGTGGAAAGCGCAATGGCTAGTATCGAACGTCGACCTAGAATGGAATCCAACTCGGATTCAGACCTTGACCTTGACGAGAACTCCGCCAACACATTTCGTGCTTCGGTGTTCGCGGACGTCCGCGGTATTGAATGGGACGGTCACCAATTGCTCCTGGAGGCCGCCCCTATTCAACTACCTGATGAATGTGTTGATCTTATGATTACAGACCCTCGCGCTGCGGCGCTTTCGTTCTTCCAAGACGCCGCCCTCGTCCACAACATGCTCCCTCCTCCACCGCAAGGAGTACCCTTTAGCGAGTTCTCCCGCGAGTTCGTCGAACCTTACATCGTCCGGGAGGTATCCAAGTCGATTGAGGATGCGAAGCGGGAACTGAAGAACTGGAATGCCCAGCAGCAGCAGGTGTTCCGTAAACAGATTACTACGGCAGCGGTGGAATGGATGAAGGTACAGCAGGAGGCATACCTGCGAATGTTAAGAGACCAGAAGGCATTGAAGGATCGTATGGCAGCGCTGGAAAGGGCCTTCGCGGGAGGTTATAGTATTGATGCTGAGAATGACGTACTGATGATAGAGGCGGCGCCCCCACTCCCACTTGTCCACACGAAGCTGGAGAACTTCGGGATGGAACTGGCTATGAGAGCCCGGGATGAACAGTGGAGGGCGTACCTAAGCCCCGTGGGCATACGGATGTTGGAAAGCCTCAAGGGGGAAGGATACAGTTATACCTCGTCCTTCACAAGAGCATCAACAGGCTCGCTGTCTGTCCCCTCCTCGATCGCCCGCAGTCGTTCAGGAAGTCCGGCGATTGGACCAACCGATGGGCGTCGGGTTAAGAAAAGGACGTCCAAGCCAAAGGGTATCACAGCACCAGATACACCTGACCCTACTCCTCGGCCGACCCCCGCTCCCATTAACCCCCCTGCAACACCGTCGGTTGCAACTCCCGTACCTCCTATTGCTGCCCCAAGACCCACACCTTTACCAGTTTCATTGCCCCCTCCTGATACCTTCCCTGTCGCAGCTTTCCCGCCAACAGTATCGGCTACCCCAGGGTACCGACCGCTGCGTGCGGCTTCACCTGGATTCTTTGAACAGGTCAGGCGCCAGGAAGAGCGAGCACCCATGGCTCCATCACGAGGGACTCCGATCCCCGGACCTGGGACACCCGCTCGTTCCGTTCCTTGGGCACCCGTGATTCCCTCTGCCCCCTCAAAACCAACTCTTCCCTCCATCCTCCCCACGATCACTAGTGGTGAGTCGGACAGCCAAGACGAGTACTGTCTGTCGGGCTGCAAGTCGGAAGAAACCCGTATGGGGTGGATTCATTACCACACGTACGGGTGCAGGAAGGGACCACGGACCCCGGTAAGGCACCGAAGAAGACAGAAGGAGGGAGACGGACGACCAACATGTGGGTACTGTGGGTCATGGAGACACGCGGGGCCCCCAATGCAACCTTTGAGTTGTCCAGAGCTTCAGTCGTTTCTGGCGATGACTCAGGCGGCTCCGAACCCAACTCCTGAGAGTGGGCAACGACCTGTTCCACCACCGGCATCAGTACCATCAGGGGCTAACCCCCCCGAGGATGGGAATCAGGATGGCCAGGAGGAAAGGTTTGATGGGTATGATAGACCCCGCGAGACCCCAGGTGGAAATACCGGGGGTAGTGGAGGTGGAAATGGACCACCTGTCGGTGGTACTACGGGAGCAGGTGGAGATCCTGGGGACTCTGACCATGATAGCTCGGATGATGATGATGCCGATTCTCTCCCCGACTTGACCCCTTTTCTCGGCGCTCGCAAGGATGACTGGAGCGACGAGAAGAAACGACGGTGGGACCGCCGTGCTAAGAAGCTGTCAAGGGAACTACGGAGCAGGGCGACTGCACGACCATCATCTAGACAACGGCAGAAGAAGCCGGAAAAGCTGAGCGGCATTCCGGCATTTAAGGGAAAGGTCACCGAACTCGCCAGCTTCTTGACGCTGGTAGAGGTTAAGTTCGAGTACTTTGCTGGGTGCAGGTTGACCGATATGGACAAGGTAAACCTGGTGATCCCCCTTCTAGAAGATACTGCCCGAACATGGTATCTTGGGCTGCACTCCCACATCAATAAGGAGGCAGCCAAGCGTACCGGAGTTCCAGTTAATAACAGTAACCCGTTAAGAACGTGGAAAGGATTCCGGGAACGGCTTGAACGGAGTTTCGGCGGTGACCAAGCGGAACGAGACCGATCCCTCCTTGAGTGGCGAGACCTAGTGATGAAGCCACATCACATCGATGAGTACCTGGACAAGATAATTGACTATATGTATAAGCTTAGCTATACAGACCCTGTGCAGGTACGAGATAAGGTACGGTCGGGCATTACTCAAGAAGTGAGGAACGCGTGGGCACTGAAGGAGCCCCATCCCACCGACTTGAACGACTACCTTGATCTTCTTCGGAAGGTTGGACACACACTGGAAGACAACACCCGGTTCAGCAACCGAGTTATCCACCCTGTCCAACGGTCTCAACCAACGGACAAGAAGGAGGATAGGTCCTCAACTTCCGGAAGGTTTAAAAAGAAGGATAAAGGTTCGGGCAGACAGAACCAGCGGTCTGCCAAACCTACTAATTTCAATGCGGGGAAACAGGCAAAGCCGGGGACTTCTGAGTATGCCCTGGCGCATAAGGAAATCCCGTCGACTTTGACCGAACGTCGGAGAAAGCACAACCAGTGCACCAAGTGTGGACAAACGGGTCACTTTTGGAGAAAGTGCACCGCGACGTCCCCAGTCGTTAGTTCGTCCAAACAGGCTCGTGGGTTGAAACGGTCAGCCCCGGTAAGCGAGCCCTCAGGTACGGACAAGCGACTAAAGCGCATTGAAGCGCCACCTCCGGCTACCTCGTCAAAGATACTTGAAGTCCGACAGGCATCACCTCAGATTATGGAGGTTGATACTGACGGCTCAGAATAGGTAAGACCCCATTCTGTGTAAGGTAGAACCTTAATAACCTGTATCCATAGACCCCTGCGGGATGGATGAAAAGGAGCCCCGGAAGTGGCTTCTGGGATGGGTAAGTACCCCTCTACTGCATGAACGACCCTGATGCTGACTACACCCAGGTGGTGTGGGCAGATAGATGTTGAAGGCCGTATGCGGTGGACAGGGTGATCTCTCCTTTGTGGGTTTTCAGGTTATTTCCTTTGTTCTAGTTATTTGTATTTCTTTCAGGATTTCTTTACTGGGACGGACAAGTCATAGGGTATTATTTTCGGTTGAGGCTGGGAGAGATCTCGCTCGCGGAGACGCTCGACATTGGGGAAGCAAGGTTGCTTCGCTTGGAACCGGTCCAAGAGCGGACCTCTACCCACCTCGGGAAAATTTGTTATGGTTAGTACAAGCGGGATTAGTTCAGGCTGGACTTGATTGAATAAATGATACTATGATCAAGTTTACCTGAGGAGGGTTTAGTACCCGAAATCATGCTGGCGTGATAGTAAACACCCTAGCTATTGATAACACGATTCCCAATCCCTTAACGTTTACCGACCCGTTGTGGCCGCTCTTGTGTCGAAAGGCAAGAGATCAGAATTAGTAAGCCAAGATGACTAAGTCCCTAAGACAAGTGAAGAGGCAGAAGCGTGATAACTTGCCTCGCCATACCAAGTCTATCCACCTGAGGGTAAGGCTAGACTGGAAGATTGGAGCTAGACAGGTAAGCGCTGAGGCGCTCCTGCTACTCGACAGTGGAGCTACTGGGCCAGTGCTTAGTAGCCGATGGGTTAAACAAACGCAGGCACCATGTGTACGACGAAAGGTACATGTGCCGATAAGCGACGCAAGCGGTAATCACATTCCGGGGTCAGGTCTGCACTATACCAAATCATTGGACATGAGAATAGGCGACCACCATAACGAAATGCGGTTTGAAGTCGCGGACATGCCCGACACCAAGGTGGACGGGTACCTACCTATGTCTTGGTTGAAGGACCATAATCCCGACATAGATTGGAAAACAGGATCACTAACCTGGCGCTCAGATTTCTGCAAGGCTAATTGCCTGGCAGAGCAGGGGCGGTTAGTGTTCATGACCGATGAAGAGTTGCTAGCTGAAGACCCTAGTAATGTGTACCTGTTGGGAATTGTACAATTCTCCGATGAGGAAGGTGCTGACATTACCGTCAAGCTACTCCCTGAGTATAAGGACTACGGGGACATCTTCAGTCAAGAACGGATTGAGGCATTGCCGGAGCACTCAAAGTATGACCATACGATCGAGTTGCTACCCGGGACTCAACCTCCGTTTGGGCCTATCTATCCGTTATCGGAAAAGGAGCTTAAGGCACTCCGGGAATATCTCAATGACATGCTGCGAACGGGGAAGCTACGGCGATCCAGTTCCTCAGCAGCAGCCCCTATCCTCTTTGTGCCAAAACCAGATGGTACATTAAGACTGGTAATAGATTACCGAGGGCTGAACAAAATCACGGTGAAGAGCAAGTACCCTCTACCGCTGATGAATGAACTGCGAGATAGGTTAGGAAAAGCCGTTGTGTTCACTAAGTTGGACTTGAAAAACGGCTACTATCTTCTGAGGATGGCAGAAGGTGAGGAATGGAAGACGGCCTTCCGGTGCAGATATGGACTGTATGAATACACGGTCATGCCGTTTGGGTTATGTAATGCCCCGGCAACTTTCCAGAGCATGATAAATGAGGTCTTTCGAGATCTCATGGATGAAGGAGTCATCGCGTATATGGATGACATCCTGATCTACTCCGAAACTATGGAAGAGCACGTCGCGATGGTAAGGCGTGTAATGGAGAAATTGCGGAAAGCTAGACTATGTGTAAGTATGAAGAAGTCCAGTTTCCACCAACGGGAGGTTGAATTCCTCGGATATAGGATCTCCGATATGGGGATCTCTATGTTGTCGGAAAAGGTGCAGACAATCAAAGACTGGGCACCTCCGACATGCGTCGTCGACGTTCAAAGCTTTATGGGCTTTGCCAACTTCTATCGTCGGTTCATAGAAGGGTTCAGCAAGATAGCGAAACCCCTCACGGACTTGACAAAGAAGGATGTCCGATGGGAATGGACACCTGCATGTGAGCAGGCCTTCAATCATTTAAAGGAAGCGTTCACGTCCAAACCTATCCTAGCACATTTTGACCCTGAACGGCCAACACGGCTAGAAACCGACGCTAGTGACTTTGCATTAGGAGCCGTTCTCTCCCAGTTATGTGAGGATGAGAGATGGCATCCGGTGGCCTACCATAGTAGGAAGTTTCACCCAGCAGAGATCAATTATGATGTCCATGATAAGGAAATGACTGCCATCGTGGCGGCATTCAAGGAATGGGATCATCTGCTGCGCTCAGTAACGGACCAATTGGTGATCTATACGGATCATAAGAACTTGGAGTACTTTAATAGTACCAAGGTCCTTAACCGAAGGCAGCACCGCTGGGCTGAATTCCTGCAACCATTTAACTTCAAGGTGGTTTACCGAGAAGGACGGTTGAATGAGAAGGCGGATGCTTTGTCGCGGCGTAGGGACTACCGCCCTGAAGGGGGGAGTGATTTTCCGCCACAGTCGTTTTTTCGCCCCGGACAGTGGGTCGGGAGCCAGGAACGGGACATCTTGCGACCACAGGTGTTGCAAGTGTGCCAGGGATTTCGGCTCAAGTCGTCCTTTTTGGATCAGTTGCGGGTAGCGATAAGCGAAGACCAGGAGTACTTAAGGATCCTGAAGGCAACAGCTGCAGGTGACAAAGAGGTTGACCGACATTTCACGACGGAAAAGGGCTTACTCCTGTACAAGAACAGGTGGTATGTTCCCAAGGGTCAGAATCTGAAGCAGACAATCATGAAGGCAGAACATGACTCCCGAATCGCGGGACACTTCGGGACTTACAAAACCATTGGCAGGGTGAGGGCTAACTTCTACTGGCCTAAGATGGATGAGCACATCACTGACTATGTGCGGACATGTGATGCATGCCAAAGAAATAAATCCATCAGGCACAAGAAGTTCGGGCTGCTGGAACCTATCGATGTTCCTATGCGGCCTTGGACAGCAATTTCAATGGATTTCATTGTCGCGCTGCCAGAGTCCGAAGGGTATACCAAGATCTGGGTCATAGTAGACAGGTTTTCGAAAATGGCCCATTTCATACCCCTGACCACTGAGGTACCTATCAAGGAGCTTGCCTTGATATTCCTGAAGGAGGTTTGGCGCCTTCATGGACTGCCAGAGTCAATCATCTCCGACCGAGATAGCCGATTCACATCCAAGTTCTGGATGAGTCTGATGCACTTGCTGCAAGTGAAACTAAACGTTTCGACTGCATTCCACCCAGAGACTGATGGGCAAACCGAGAGGGTTAATCAGACACTGGAGCAGTACCTGCGTAGTTACTGCTCCTATCAACAGGATGACTGGGTCTCGCTGCTACCCCTTGCGGAGTATGCGTATAACACCTCAACATCAGAATCCACCAGGTTGTCACCATTTGAGATCAACTATGGGTTCAACCCACGAACAAACTGGTCGGGTGTTGTGTCTGACAACCAAGGGATACACCCAAGTAGTGAACTCTTGGTTAAGGAATGGGAAGGAACCTGGCAACAGATTCGAGAAACGATTAAACGGGCACAGGAAAGGCAGCGGAAATGGCATGACCAGAAACGGCTGCCATCCCCGGACTATGTTACCTTGGAAGATGTGGCTGCTGGGCGGGCTAAGAAAGCGGACCGCGTGATGTTGAACCGGAAGAACATCCGCACCAAGCGTCCCATGGAGAAGCTGGACCACCGGATGTTTGGCCCTTTCGTGGTCAAACGTCGGGTGGGTACCCGAGCATACGAACTCCAATTGCCCACCCGATGGAGCATCCACCCGGTTTTCAATGTCACGCTGCTGGAACCCTATCGCGAGGATCCGGAATCGGGTAGGATCAAGGAGATCCCTACCCCAGAGCTCGTGGACAATGAGCCCAGTTACGTCATCGAAGCTGTTGTGGACAGTCGCTGGTATGGTGGAACAAAGGCGAAGTTTCCGTCGCGCTTTGTCCAGTACCTGGTTTCATGGGAAGGCTATGGAGCTGAGGAGAACTCATGGGAGCCCTATGAGATGCTAGAAGGGACAGGCTTACAGGCCATGCTAGATTTCCACCAAAGATATCCGTCCAAGCCCAGGGACCATCGGGTCTTGGGGGAATCGAGTCGTGGAAACAAAAGACGACGCTAAACGGTCCGGGACGGACCGTAGAGAAGAGGGGAGTGATGTAACGACCCAGCATACATGAGCTATGGCAGCCGGAACCTACACCCATACAGGTAGCCCGGAGGCGAACTGGTAGGAACCGGCAGGCAAGTGAGTACTTGACCTACGGAGACCCGATGGCCCGGGCTCCGAGATGAGCAGACTTAGTGGACACAAGTATTTAGGTACATGGCTACGCCCAAGGTTGGTGTCAGCGTACTTAGGGACCTATGAAGGGCCAATACACAGCTAGGCTGGGTAACTAGAGAAAGGCCGAGTGTGTCTATCCCCGGAAGTGGGATAGATAGGGTAACAGGAGAAAATCCACTTGTCCACCGGACAAGATTACCCTACCCTCAGAACAGGGTTACCCTGCCTTGAGGCTTGGATTACCCTGTTCAAGGGCCTGAGTTACCCTACCTGCCAATACGAAGTCCCTCGGGGAGTTTGGGAAAAATGACTGGAATGTTTGTCACACGAAACCATGCATAATACTGGAATCTGGGGTTCCGGGAGATGCTATTGGGCGAGCTACGCAGCTACGAAGAAGCTGTAAATTGAAGACATTATTCCTATCATGCCCCTCCGGCCCCGCCTTGAGGCCCGGACGTCATGGGCAAACGGTTGCGTAGTTGTGTGCAGTCTAGCAAAGGAGGATCTTTGGAGACCTGTTTGCAACACCGTATACGTTGCTGCCGTCCGGTCGACCGTAAGCTGTTCGCAGGATATATAAGGGGGCATAGGGTGGAAGGTGGAGTACCTCCTCCAAGTTGTTCGGAGTAAAACGGACCAAAACTGACGGAGTTAACGGGAGTTAACCGTGGGGGTCCCGAAGGTAGTCCCGGGTGGTGCCGGGACGACTGGGAACGTTTTGCACCTACCACGCCCAAGGATGTCCCCAACGCCATAGGCTCTGAGAGGGAAGTGCAGAGACACTAAAAGCATGATTCCTACCGCAGGTAAGGTGTATCCGAGGTAGTGGTCATGGGTAGCGCCCATTGGATCACTCCTGGACCACCGTATCCTGCGGAAGACACCGGAAGCCCGTGACTCGTAAATAGTAGATAGATAAACCGCTCACGGTAGCTTCCGGCGTCAAGAAGAAATCAACGCGCATGGGAAGGGTGTCATAGATAGTCTAGTTCAGCAAGGGGTCTTGACAGTTAGCCACTGGCAAGTCCCCGATGCGCAGAGGTTTTCACTCCGGCGGGCAGAATGGAAATGCGCCGCAGAAACGATATGCACATATGGTGAACGCCGACTAGAGCGGGTCGACACATACATGCCCGAAGGGGGTGTCAGGAGACGTGTCGGACCGCCCTTAGCGGAGAAGGGTGTGCTCGAATAGTTGGAGTAAACTGATGGGGGAGTTTCTGGCATAAGATAAAACTACCTGAAAGTCTATGCGAGAACTCTCCTACTCCAACAATCAATCCTCTCGAGACCTTAATTGAGTGAAGCGTCAGGCTTAACGATATTAAGTTTTACCGTCTACTTTACTCTTACATCTGTGTGAACTTTTGGCGATAAGTTTGAAGTTGTTTGGTGCGGTCGCAACCTTGGGATCCATCTTCTCAGGGGTGCCTCCGTTACAATACAATACCTCCATATCAGAATCCCCCCAGTTGTTAGTATCTGAGATCAGTTATGGGTTTAAACCATAGACAACCTGGTCTCGTGTAGTATCTCATAATCAAGAGATACACCTTAGCCGTGAGCTCTTGGTTCAGGAATTGAAAGAAACATAGCAAGAGATTTGAAATACCATTGAATGGGTACAGGAAAGACAACAGAAATGGCATGACCTGAAAAGGTTGCCAACACTGGACTATGTTACCTTGAAAGGTGTGGCCTCTAGGTGGGGTCAGAAAGTGGACCATGTGTTGTTGAACTGGAACAATATTCACACTAAGCACCTGATGGAGAAGCTGGACCAGTAGATGGTTGGACCCTTTGTGGTCAAACATCAGGTAGGTACCCCAGTATGCAAGTTCCAATTACTTATTAGATGGGGCATTCAGCCAGTTTTAAAGGTCACATTGATGGAACCATAGCCTGACGTTTGGGCATGGGGCAGGGTCAAGGAGATTCTTACCCCTGAACTCCTGGACAAGGAGCCAAGTTACGTTACTGAAGCAATAGTGGACAGTCAATAGTCCGTCAAAGGAAATGTGAAATTTCTGTCACGCTTTGTCCTGTACCTGGTTTCTGGAGAAGGTTATAGAGGTGAGGAGAACTCATAAGAGCCCGGTGAGATATTAGATGAGATAGGGTTACCGGCTATTCTGTATTTCCACTGAAGATATCCATCCAGGTGCAGGGACCATAGGGTCTTAGGGGAATTGAGTCATGGGAATAAGAGATGATGCTAACGGTTCTGGACAGACCATTGAAATGACGGGAGTGATGGAATAACCCAGCATGCAGGAGGTATGCCAGCCTGAACGTAAACCCACACAGACAGCCATCAGGCAGACTGGTAGGAATCAGCAGGCAAGTAAGTACTAGACCCATGGAGACCCAAGGGCCCAGGTTCTGACACGGACAGTAATGGTTCGCAAGATATATAGGTCCTAGGCTATAGCAAGGAGCCTTATCAGCATACTAAGGGACCTCGGAAGGGGCAGTTACTCTGCTAAGTCGGACAACTTGAGAAAGGTAAAAAGTGTCTATCTCCAGCGAAGGAATAGACAGGGTAACCGGACAAAGTCACCCTGTCCATCGGACATGGTCACACTACTCTCAGGATCAGGTTGCCCTGCCATGCTGCTTGGATTGCCCTGTCTCAAGTCCTGAATTACCCTACCTTTCAATTTAAAGTCCTACAGCAAGTTCGGGAAAAATGACTGGAATGTTTGTCATGTGAAGTCATACATAATACAGGAATCTGGGATTCTGGGAGATACTATTGGGCAAGCTTTGCAGCTCTGAAAAACCTGTAAATTGGAAACAATATTCCTATCATGCCCTTCCGGCCCTGCCTTGAGGCCCCAAGATCCTGGTAAAAGGGTTGTGTAGTTGTATACAGTCTAGCAAACAGGAATCTTTGGAGCCTGGCTGGCAACACCATTTGCGCCATGGCTGTCTGGTCAGTGGTATGCTGTGTGTAAGATATACAAGTGGCACATAAGATAGAAGGCAGAGTGCCTCCTCCAAGTTATGTAGAGCAAACAAGACCAAAGCTAACAGAGTTAACAGGAGTTAACGATAGGGGTTCCGAAGTTCTTCACGGGTGGTGCCACTGTGAGCGCGAGAGTTTGCCACCTACCTCACCCAAACATGTTCATAACACCATAGGTGCTGTAATGGAAGTGCAGAGGCACTAAAAGCATAATTCCAACCACAGGTAAGGTGGATCCCAGATAGTTGTCAGGGGTAGCACCTATTCGATCACTCCTGAACTGCAGTATCCTTGGGAAGGGACCGGAAGCACAAGAATCGTAAATACTAGATAGATAAAATGCCCATGGTAGCTGCCAGGGTCACGTCGAGATCAATGCACATGGGCATGGTATCATACATAGTTCAGTTTACCAGGTGTGTTCATGGTTAGCCCCTAGCAAGGCACCAATAGAAAGACATTTTCACTCAGGTAGGCAAAATGGAGTTGCACCTCAGAAACAATAACCACAGGAGGTAAATGCCGGCTTGGTAGTGTCGACACATTCATGCCTGGTGGGTGTGCCAGGAGACACGTCGGACCACCCTCAGCCGAGGAGGGGCTGTCTGCATGGTGGGAGTAAACCAATTGCGGGGTTTCTAGTATAATATAAAACCACTTGAAAGTCTATGTAAGAACTCTGCTACGCCAACAATCAATCCTGGCGAGTCCTTAATTGAGTGAAGCATGAGGCTTAATGATATATAAAGTTTTGCAGTTTACTTTAATCTTACAATAGTATAAAACCTTTGGCAATAACTTTGAAGTTGTTCAGTCCAGTCACAACCTTCGGATCCAGCTTCCTAGAGGTGCCCCCATTATTGTAACGGTGGCACCCCTAGGAAGATGGGTCCCAAGGTTGCGACTACACCGAACAACTTCAAACTTGGCGCTAAAAGTTCACACCAATGTAAGGGTAAAGTAAAGGGTAAAACTTGATATCGTTAAGCCTGATGCTTCACTCAATTAAGGTCTCGAGAGGCTTGATTGTTGGACTAGGAGAGTTCTTGCATAGACTTTCAGGTAGTTTTATCATATGCCAGAAACTCCCTCAGCAGTTTACTCCAACCATTCGAGCACACCTTTCGCGGCTAAGGGTGGTCCAACATGTCTCCTGGCAGCCCCTTCGAGCATGCATGTGTCAACACAAGCTAAACAGCGGTCACCTTATGCAGTTATCGTTTCCACGGTGCATTCCCACTCTGCCGACAGGAGTGAAAAACCTCTTCCCATCGTTGTCTGGCCAGTGGCAAACAGTCAAGACACCTGATGAATGGGACTGTCTATGACACCCTTCCCATGTGCATTGATCTCTACTTGGCTCTGGAAGCTAATGTGAGTGGTTTATCTATCTACTATTTACAAGTCACGGGCTTCTGGTGTCTTCCGTGGACTGCGCTGGTCTGGGAGTGATCCAATAAGCCCTACCCATGACCACTACCTTGGATCTACCTTGCCTGGGGTAGGAATCATGCTTTTAGTATCTCTGCACTTCCCTTTCGGAGCCTATGGTGTTGGAGACACTTTCGGCCTCGGTAGGTGTAAAACTCTCCCCTTTGCCCTGGCACCACCTGGGACTACCTTTGTGAACCCCACTGTTAACACCCTTCAACTCTACTGGCTTTGGCCTGTTTTACTCTGAACAACTTGAGGGAGGCACTCCACCTGCCATCCTACGCCCCCTTGTATATCCTGCGAACAGCTTATGGTCGCCCAGGGAGCAGCGACGTATAAGGTGTTCCAAGCAGGTCCCCCCAGATTCCGCTTTTCTAGACTGCCCGCAACCACACAACAGTTTGCCCATGACGTCCGGGCCTCAAGGCGGCGCCGGAGGGGTATGATAGGAATAATGTCTCCAATTTACAGCCTCTTCGGAGGTGCGTAGCTCGCCCAATAGCCTTGCCTGGAACCCCAGATTCCAGTGTTATGCATGGCCTCGGGTGACAAACATTCCAGTCCTTTTTCCAGAACTCCCGGAGCGACTTTGTATTGAAAGGTAGGGTAACACAGGACTTTGGACCGGATAACCCATGCCTCATGGTAGGGTAACCTTAGCCTGAGGGTAGGGTAACCTTGGCCGGTGGACAAGATGACTTTTCTCTGGTACCCTATCTACTCCGTCACCGGAGATAGACACTTCTGACCTTTCTCCAGTTACCCAGCCTAACAGAGTAACTGCCCCTTCAGCGGTCCCTAAGTACACTGACACCACTCCTGGGTGTGCCCAGGTACCTAAGTATCTGGCGGGCTTATTCTGTTCATCTCGCAGCCTGAGCCCTCTGGTCTCCATAGGTCCGGTACTACCTTGCCTGCTGGTTCCTACCAGTTCACCCGCTGGCTACCTGTATGGGTGTAGGTTCTGGCTGCCATAGCTCATGTATGCTGGGTCGTTACATCACTCCCCTCTTCTCTATGCTCCATCCCGGACTGTTTGCATTATCTCTTATTTCCACATCTCGCTTCCCCCAAGATCCTATAGTCCCAGGGCTTGGATGGATATCTTTGGTGGAAATCCAAGATGGCCTGTAAACCTGTCCCTTCTAGCATCTCATAGGGCTCCCATGAATTCTTCTCGGCCCTATAGCATTCCCATGAAATCTAGGTACTGGACAAACTGCAGTACAAACTTCGCCTTCACTCCACCGTACCATTGACTATCCACAACGGCTTCCATAACATAACTTAGCTCATTGTCCACAACTTCTGGGTTACGGAAGTCTTTGATCCTCCATGATCCCGGATCCTCGCGATGTGGTTCCAGCAACCTGACATTGAAAGCTCGCTGGATCCTCCATCTGCGGGGCAGCTGGAGTTAATATGCTCATGTACCCACCCGACGTTGGACCACAAAAGGGCCAAACATGTGGTGGTCCAGCTTCTCCATCGGACGTTCTGTGCAGATGTTCTTGCAGCTGAACCTCACACAGCCCGCTTTCCTTGCCCACCCACTGGCCATATCCTCAAAGGTAACATAGTCCGCTGATGGCAACCTTTTCTGCTCCTGACATTTCTGCTGGCTTTCCTGTACCCATTGAATCGTTTCTCGAATCTCTTGCCAGGTTCATTCCCATTCCTTAACCAAGTGCCCACTGCTAGGCTATATACCTTGCTTATCAGACATGACACGTGACCAGTTTGTCCATGGGTTAAACACATAATTGATCTCAAACGGTGACAACCTGGTGGATTCTGATGTGCAGGTGTTGTAGGCATTCTCTGCAGGAAGTAGTAGCGAAACCCAATCATCCTGTTCGTAGGAACAGTAACTACACAAGTACTGCTCTGGTGTCGCATTAACCCCCTCAGTTTGCCCATCAGTCTCAGGGTGGAATGCGGTCGGGACGCGTAGTGTCACTTGCAGCAAGTGTATCAGACTTATCCGGAACTTGGCTGTGAATCGGCTATCTTGGTCGCAGATGATTGACTCTGTGAGTCCATGAGGCATCAAACATCCGTCCGGAATATCAAGGCAAGCTCCTTGATTGGTACCTCTGTGGTCAAGGGTATGGAATGTGCCACTTTCGAGAATCTGTCACCTAGGACCCAGATCTTGACATACCCTTCGGGCTCTAGCAGCGCTACAATGAAGTCCATGGAAATCGCTGTCCACAGTCATATAGGAACTTCAATAGGTTCCAGCAGAGCGAACTTCCTGTGCCTGATGGACTTATTCCTTTACCACGCATCACATGTCTGCACATAGTCGTTGATGTGCTCGTCCATCTTATGGCCATAGAAATTAGCCCTAACCCTGCCAATGGTGTTGTAACTCCTGCAGTGTCCCTCGATCCAGGAGTCATGTTCAGGCCTCCATGATTGTCTGTTTCAGATTCAGACCCTTGGGAACAGACCACCTGTTCTTGTACAGGAGTAAGCTCTTTTCCGCTGTACATTGTCGGTCGACCTCTTTGTCACCAGCAGCCATTGCCTGCAGGATTCTTAAGTATTCCTGCTCTTCCTTTGTCACTACACGTAGCTGATCTAAGAAGGAAGACAGGAGCTGAAATTCTTCGCACACCTGGCGCACTTCTGGTCACAAGATGTGCCGTTCCTGGCTCTCAGCCCCCTGTTCAGGGTGAAAAAACTGCCGCGGCGGAAATTCACTTCCCTCTACAGAGGGGTCGTCCCTACGCTGTGACAAAGCATCTGCCTTCTTCTTCGACTGTCCTTCTCGGTAAACTACCTTGAAGTTGAGCGGTTGCAGGAACTCAGTCCCGCGGTGTTGTCTTCCGTTGAAGGTCTTGGTACTATTGAGGTACTTCAAATTCTTATGATCTGTATAGATCACCAATTGGTCCATTACTGAGTGTAGCTGATGATCCCCTTGCTTGAATGCCACCACGATAGCAGTCATTTCCTTGTCATGGACATCATAATTAATCTCCGCTGGTTGCAACCTCGGACTACGGTAGGTCACTGGATGCCATCTCTCCTCTTCCCAGAATTGGCAGAGAACGGCTCCTAATGCAAAGTCACTAGCGTTAGTTTCCAGGCGGGTTAGCCATTCAGGGTCAAAATGTGCTAGGACAGGTTTGGACGTAAACGCCTCCTTTAAATGGTTGAAGGCCTGCTCATGCACAGGTATCCATTCCCATCCAACATCCTTCTTTGTCTAGTCTGTCAGAGGTTTCACTATCTTGCTGCAACCTTCTATGAACCGGCAATGGAAGTTGGCAAAGCCTATAAAGCTTTGAACGTCTACAATGCATGTCCGAGGTGCCCGATCCCTGATGGTTTGCACCTTCCACGACCACATAGAGATCCCCATATTGGAGATCTTGTATACGCAGAATTCAACCTCCAGTTGGTAGAAACTGGACTTCTTCATGCTTACATATACTCTGGCTTTCCCCAATTTCACTATCACATGTCTCACCATTGCGGGATGCTGTTCCATAGTGTCACAGTAGATCAGGATATCCGCCATGTACACATTGACCCCTTCACCCATGAGGTCCCGAAAACTACGTTTATCATGCTCTGAAAAGTTCACGGGGCATTGCATAACACAAACGGCATAACCGTGTGTTCACAAAGTCCATATCTGCACTGGCAGGCCATCTTCTATTCCTCAACTTCTGCCATCCTCAGAAGGTAGTAGCCGTTCTCCAAGTCCAACTTGGTGAACATAGCGGCTTTTCCCAACCTGTCTCATAGTTCATTCATCAATGGTAGAGGATACTCTCCCTCAACTGTGATTTTGTTCACCCCTCAGTATTCAATTACCAGTCTTAATATACCATCCGGTTTTGGTACTAAGAGGATAGGGGCTGCTGCCGAGAAACTGGACCGCCGCAGCTTTCCTGTTTGTAGCCTTTCATTGAGATATTCACCGTGTGCCTTAAGCTCCTTTTACGATAATAGATATATAGGCCCAAACTGAGATTGAGTCCCAGGTTGCAACTCAATCGTGTGATCATACTTCAAGTACTCCCATAGCGCCTCAATCCGCCCTAGACGGAAGATATCCCCATAGTGCTTATACTCTGTGACTGGCACAACTGTAACATGTTCAGGCCGGGTCCTATGCGCGTAGCGGTATGATAGGAGCTGATGGCTTCTTGATCAACAAGAACCAAGCCCTGCTAACTAAAGGAGTCTTCGAACGGGGTGTAATAGGAGATCAAAGAAGTAACTGTTCAATCAAGTATATTAAGAATGCTGTCTGTCGAAGTCTGCTGTTTCCATCCTGGAAATCAGCGGTCTTTAAATACAACATATCACTAATCTCCAGGATCAGTGATATTTCAAAACAAGGTGTGTATCAACCGATAGCACACGGAACAATACAAGTATCAAACGATACTGTGAAACCAAACATAAAACATTGTGTGTATCAACCGATACCACATGCAACAATACCGGTATCAAATGATACTGTGAGACCAAACATAAAACATTGTGTGTATCAACCGATAGCACACAAAACACTACTAGTATCAAATAATACTATGAAACCAAAGTTAAAATAACCTAGTACTCGTACTGGTCACACTCCCAAAATAAAATAACAATTTCACCAAATAAAATTACTTAAAGGAAATCCTAATAGTCGGTGAACCCGCTATTCTTCTAGACATCTACATAGGACCCATCCTCCTCGTCATGGCTGTCCTGCAATAACCTCATGTCATCTAGGA
This sequence comes from Tuber magnatum, assembly GCA_003182015.1. Classification (NCBI taxonomy): domain Eukaryota; kingdom Fungi; phylum Ascomycota; class Pezizomycetes; order Pezizales; family Tuberaceae; genus Tuber; species Tuber magnatum. The sequence continues at coordinate 1,140,018 of PYWC01000027.1, read as the reverse complement.
ACATCCATTATGCTCCCTGCAACCATTTCTCCAAACACTCCGCACATGGCACTCCACACACGAAACAACCTGACTCCCAGTAGTGTGGTAGGTCCATGAAGTTTCATACTATCCAGTCCCCCCATTCCGCCGTTTCAACAATGATTTATCCACAATCCTCGCAGTAATCGATGGAGAATATCTTCCAGTATGTGCTTAGTGTGATGATTTCCCGGTATAGTCGGTAACCCAAAATGAGGTCTCGTCCCTTTATGTGGAGTTCTTTGTAGTTCGACATTTTGTTCCCTTTGTGCGAGGATAAGGTGGTATTGTAAAAGGTTTGCAGGATAATGTGTTTTGTAATAGGTTTTGTTTGTAGGTATCTGGGGAATGGTGCATGGTATTTAGGTCGCGGTGTTGGCCTCGCTTAGGTGTTAGGGGAAGTTGGGTAGTACTTAATTTCGGTTTCTTCCGTCTCCACGCATATCGCACATTTTCCCGTACTCATATAGCAACCCCTTCCAAAGCGGAATATGTCAGACATTGTTTCTCCCCACAACCTTCCCCTCGCTTCCGTTGTTATTTCTAGGCATTTGTTGCAAATATGTATGAATAATCGGTGCGCAAGATATCGTCTAGGGATAATTTCACGGTTCACCAGCAGTCCTATTAGCTCGTGGCGCAGTCTCCACGGAACTTGCTCATAGTTTGACATCATAAGGCTGTTGGATAATGTGTTTTTCTTTTCGCTATTGCGAGTACTCAGTTTTGGCCAGTCGTTCTAGGTACGTCGCTTCGTCGTCCATGACCTTATTTCCATCTTCACTACTTTCAAACTCGCTGTCAAAGTGGGCTGACCAAAATCCGTCCCGTATTCCTTGGTCTGTGTCAGGGTGCAGTTCTTGGATTTCTGGTAGGTTTGGGCTCCACGCCACGATTACATGGTTTATCGTAGGGGGCAACTCGTCCTCCGGTTTCTTGTCTACCCACCATTGATTAACCAATTCCAGCGCATTTTCCAATCCCTCAAGGGGTTCCCAGCTATTCTCTGTTTCCAGGTACTGCACCCATTTCACTAGGAATTGATCATGGTCATACTGTCTTCTATGATCTTGTATCACTTCTACTTCCCATTCCGGTTTCTCGTTAATCACAATTGGGGGTGGTTTCGTGTGACCCCATTCAGGAAAGGAAATATCACCGTTAGGGAGGTATCTTTTCGCGGTAGATGCGGGGAATGTCGCTTCTCGGTTTCTGTACATTCTGCGATCCATTTCCAGTTTGTAATTTTGTGCATGCGCATCGTATCCGATTATCCTGAATGGTGCAGGCTAGCGTGGCTGCAATTTCATGCTGCGTCTTCACGCCGTTCCTGTTACACATAAGAAGAACTGGTATAGCGTAATGGGCATGTCGCGTGATTATTGGCAAAAGGTCATGTGTTCGATCCCAGGGTCCGCCGAAGTATTTGGAGAATGAGTTAATTTCTACCAATACGACGTCGGTACAAAACCCTTATTTACGCTACCACCGAAGGTCGCTGACCGTGGGGTTTTCGCTGAATCCTCAAGGGAGCACTCTTGGCTATCCTGACAAGGTTGAACAAACTAAATTGGTCACGTCCTGGTAGAGATAAAGGCACGCCAAGATCTCTCAGCTGCGCCTAAGGATGGATGCCAACCGGGGGGAGGTCTGCTACTCCGATAGGAGTCCCCAGCTGCCATGAGGGCAGTAAGACCGAATTTCAAGTCCATTGGTGAAGGAATGCGGAGGAAAGTCCTGTTGAGGCAACGACGCCCCAGAGACGATCGCTCACCCATACCCCAAAGGCATGAGACGGTAGAGTCAGAGGAGGGCCTAGGGCGTGCAGAGATCAACCCTGAGCGCAACGAGGCCTAACCGCCATTGGCGCGTTAAGATAGGAACATGCTTCGTGTGGGTTGACGCAGGCGGATGAGAGATCCACCTACATTGATAAGTCCGTCGCCAGAGCTGATTACTCCGTATGCAGAGAAAGGACCAGTAACCGCTTGCCACGGTGAAGGGGTTCAAGTGGCTGTGATTAGCACCGAGACAGCGAGGAGAGGGGTAGGACACCCTCCCCACTGTTCGACAGAATCAGAGTCAAGCGGGGTAAAGGTTTTCTGGGTCTACGAAGTTCGCACGGTGGGAAAGTGGGAGGAATGGATAGGCCTTGAACACCCAGACGCGGAATATAAATATCGAGGTTCCTCCCATGCTTTACAGATCATCAGTGATGGAGAAGAGATCTTATCAATATATTTGTTCTACACTACAACCTATATTTTCCCCTTGAGATTCTAGGTGGGCCTTCCTAGAAATCACTTCGTCACATATCGGGCACTAGTCCAGACTCGCTTGTCCCTGGAGTCGGCTACCGCCTAACAGTATATTGATACTTTCTATACTACTGCGGCTCACAACCAGCTATTTCAATTAGCCTGCAAGACCGGTTATCAAAAGCCCTCAACCATCTATCCCAAATTTACCTTCAATGAAACCCACACATCCACGAGATCGAGTTTGATCTCACCATAAGCGAAGTGTTTGACGACAAGAACGTTCCCTTCTGGTTCACTGATAATGGGATCAAGTGGGCTGTTAAACACCACACCCTCATAGAAAGAAGAGAAAGGATATCGCAACCAAGAATCGAAGAAGGATTAGAAGATTCAAGCAACACTGACATGCTGCGTGCTGAGAAACAGCAGCAGCTAATCTCCGCATTGGGACTGGGCCAAGATAGCCCCTATCGACTCCAACCACCACCTCCCGGGGATAACATCCCACCGCTACGGCTAGGTTCCACACCCACACCGAGGAACCGGTCCGGGCCAGCAGTGCCACGAGGCCCAACTCAAAGCGTCAGAAAAAGACGAAGGGGGCAGAGGTCACGCTCTGGGACCCCAACCCCCTCAGGTGCTACCAACTTGGGCGCTTTCGCCATATACATTGGAACACTGATCGGCCAGTTGGACTGCAGCGTTACCCAAACCCAGAACGACCAGATGGTCGCCTATGCGACCCTATCTGACGAGGGGAAAGAGATGGCAGAAGATCTTGCTCAAGTAAGAGAGCGACTTCTGAATGGGGAGAGGCTGGTTGGAGCGGAATTGGCGCTCTGGCAAAATAAGAGTAGCAAACTGGAGGGGGAGGTAGTGGCCGAGATCACCAGATTTAAGGGAGTGATTGCAGCGGCACTGGCTCACATGCATGAGCGATCGGAACAGCAAGCGGCGGTCAGCGGACAGCTGCACTAGGACCTTGGATGCACCATTCAAGAATCGGTGAGTAGAGACTGAGAGCTCTCTACAGGCCTGGATAGACTCCGCAAGGAGTTAGACGAGGAACGGCGACGTCGTGGAACCCGGGAGCTGCAGTTTGTTACCGAACTACAGACGCTGGATAAAAATGTAACAACCGGGCTTAGGGACATGCAACAGAACATAAGCCAGATGTTTACCCAATCAACAAGGAAAATGACGGCGCTGGTGCAGACAGCGTTAGGATTGCATCAGGGGGGATCGAACCATGATGGCGAAACCGGGCGAGGACGATGAGAGCTGCCCTAAGGAGACAAAGGAAAGGGACCCCGCAGGACGAGACACCCAGCCAGAGACCATACAGGGTGGCCAAGAAGGAGCCACGGCACCTTCCAATATGGCCGGAGGAGCAGGCGACCCCGACCCGGGGGATGATGGATCAGAATAATGAGGAGAAGGACCAAGCCGCCGGGCGAGGGCAACACCCCTAGGAAGGCCACGGACAGCTAAGGAACAGGAGGAACATCAGATGATGTTGCAGTTCGCCAAGGAGTTGGCCCGACAAACTCGCTTGCATCAGAAAAAGCCTGCCGACCCTCCATTTGTATACGAAGCAAAGTCCTACCAGGATATAAAGACCTGGCTGCACGCGTGCCAGGACTACTTCAGCCGAAATCCCATGCTGTGGTTGGGGGATAAACATAGGATTGTCTATGCCTTGGGATAGATGAAAGGTGCTGGTGTGACACCTTTCAGCAATTGGTATCGGAAGAGCATGGCAGGTCTCGAAGGGTATGCTGCTCATCCTAAATTGCTGGCGTGAGAACAGTTGCGGCACGAGATCATCGTACGAATCTTACCGATCAATGAGTACCGGAAGGCTTTAGCACAGATGGGAAAGATCCAGTATGAGAAGGACATCGACAAGTACCTTCTCCAGATGGAGAACTTGAATATCAAAGCCAAGGTTCCAGAAACTGCATGGAGGAAGATGGTCGAGGACCGACTACCGGAGGCAATACTGAGACGGTTGTCTCATAAGTGATACGACACCGATGCCGAATGGCTGGAGCATCTTTGAGAAGTCGGCAACCAGGGGGAGGCTTTCCATGACAGCGAATGGCAAGGATGAGACAATCGGTCCAGCTCGTCGAGTTCTTCCGGGCCACTAAAACGACAACAGGAGGACAGAGAAAAGGACCCGGAGCGAGGAAAGGAAGAAGGGCGATTTAGCAAGTTTCAGAGGAAGACGGCACCTGGGAACTTCAAAGCAGCAAGGTTCGCCCAAACCGCCAAACCGACCAAGAAGGCCGTGGTAGAGCATACTGACTGGAGGAAAGCTCATGAAGGAATACCCCAAAACTTGGTCGACCAATGCCGGGAAAATAAAAGCTGCACCCGGTGTGGACTCACCAACCACAAGTGGGGAGCTGGTAGGAAGGGAGCCATTGTCGCAACGATAGGTCCGCGGAAAGCAGCGAACTCTAGGCCCCGAAACATAGAGGTTCGGAATACCCCCCCAAGGCCAGCGGGGAACCAAACCCATGTGCCACTAGCACCCAGACTTTGGGAGTTGTTGGGTCAAGAAGGGCAATAGATTGGACAACAGGGAGCCCTGTATAAAAACTACGACCTACGTTCTGAGCTAGGGCAATGGCTGTGTCAAGAATGAAGGGGAACCGCACTGACTGGGTTGTGAGCATGGGCAGGGACAGAAGTGTGAACGGCATGAAAAAGCGTGTATAACGGAGAAAGTTAACCCATCTCAGGAGGATGAAATCGAGAATGACCCCCAACCTGGATGCGGGACGGCAGGACTTTATACTCCTCCCTGGGCAGAGAAGGTTCAAACCCGACACGCATGAAAAGGGGACTGTTGCAGGAGGCAACTCAGGGCGCCCTAGCTCTTTCCTCCTAAGGTCATACATGAGAAATGAGTCAGGATAGCGTGGGACGGCCTGAAGGCGCTTCGCCAGTCCCAGGATGGCACCACCGGCGACGGCGAGTGGGTAGGCTGCAGGTTGCTAGGCAAGACAAAGGACACTGTGCTCGCCGTAAATGGTACACAACGGCAGGAGTCGAACATCTAAGGCTGGGTTAGAAAGGTGGCTCCCTCATCTATGCACTGGTGGCATAGACTGGCATGATTAAATATCGTTATTAAGGGGAAAGAAGACAAGAAAGGAGCAACACACCAAAGGGACCAAGATTGTCTGAGGAGGCCTAAATGGCCGAAATGGTACGGGCACAATAACAAAGACCCAAGATTATTGAATGCCCCAAAAATGTCCAGTAAACGAAGGCAGGGTAACCCTACGGGGGAGCCAAAATGACAGAAGACTCAGGTCCCAACACCTACACACTACCAGTGCCCACAAGGCACAGTCCACCGGAGAATACAAGGAGAACGAGTACCGATTCGCGTGTTATTAGACTCGGGCTCGCAGATCTTCGTCATCCAAGAAACGCTAGTCCAAAGACTTGGGCTAGCAACGATACAGCGAGACATCCCAGTTAGTATAACTGGGTTTGACGGTGCACAGTCCCGAAATGCGGGAAGGTGCTATACGACCCCTATCACGCTAGAAATTGCGGCTAACCGACATTGTTCGGAAATTACCTGTGAAGTCATGAGACAGGGGATCCATGACTTGATAATACCTTTCGGTTAGTGGTATCACCAACATCCCCTATCGTTTATTGAGGATGCAAGCAGGTGGGAGTTCCAGGCGGAGCAGTGTAAGGGACACCTGGAACCAGAAGATGAAGGAATCTGTATTGAGTGGAACGAGACAGTAGCCTTGGACCCTGCAGCCAGATGTGTGGGCCGAATCGCAGGCCCAGAAGACCCCAAGGCAGTAGTGATGGAAACTCTGCCAAAACCCTACCGGGAGTATGCCGACCTCTTCCTGCCACAGGCAGCGGAACGGCTTCCAAAACATAACACCTTTGATCATGAGACCAAGGTAGTTGAAGGCGAGAAGCCCCCATGGGGGCCCATATACCCGTTGTCCTAAAAAGAACTACGGGCATTGCGAGAATACCTGGACAAAATGCTGCCCGTAGGAAAGATAACCCCAAGCCAGTCGCCCGCACGTGCACTAATACCTTTTGTGCCAAAACCTGATAGGCGGCTGAAACTATGTATGGATTACCGCTGGCTGTACAAGGTAACTATCGCCAACAAGTACCCCCTACCACACATAAGTGAACTCAGAGATGGAGCAGGCAGGTCGCGTATCTTCACCAAGTTGGACCTAAAGGATGGGTGCCACCTGATATGCATAAAAAAGGGGAACCAATGGAAGACGGCCTACTGCAATTGGTACGGTCCTTACAAATATCGAGTAATGCGGTTTGGGCTAGTAAATGCGCCCGCCACTTTCGAAGACATGATGCAGGTGGTGCTGAGCAGGTTTTTGGATTTAGGAGTTGTCGTATATATCGACGACGTGCTAATCTACTCCAGGACCGAGGAGTACTACGGTAAGCTGGTGAAGGAGGTGTTAACCGAGTTGCGGAAATATCGGTTAGCGGTGTCTATCACTAAGTCAGTATTTCACACTCGGACGCTGGAATTTCTGGGATCCACAGTGAGGACCGATGGGATCGCCATCAGTGATCGAAAAATCAAAGCCAGAAGGGACTGGAAAAAACCTGAGTCCGTAAAGGACATATAAATTTTTATGGGATTAGCAAATTTCTACTGAAGATTGATTAAGAACTTCTCCGGAACTTGTAAACCCATAACGGAACTATTGAAAGGTGACCCAAAGGGTTTCGCCTGGGGAAAAGCGCAGGAGGAAGCTTTCCAATTCCGGAAGGAACAGTGCGTGACACCGCCGATTTTGGCACATTTCCACCCAGACAGGAACACAGTGGTGGAAACGGAGGCAAGCGATTTCACGCTTAGGTGCATTCTATCACAATGCATCGAGAAAAGACTGCAGCCGATCACTTTCCACTCCCGAAAGCTCAAATCGGCAGAACGCAACTACGATGTTCACGTTAAAGAGTTGCTCGCCATTGTTGAAGCATTCTAGGAATGGCGTCACTACCTCGTGGGAACTAGTGAACCCATCATGGTATTTAGGGATCATCAGAATCTACAATACTTCCTCACGACCAAGGCCGGGAGTGCCAGGCAGATAAGGTGGGTACAGAAGTTAGCGGATTTCAACTTCGGAATCATGTACCAACCAGGGTCGAGTGGCGGGAAACCGGATGCATTAAGTAGACGGCCGGAGTACCGTCCCGAGGGGGGAGCTGCGCAAAGCGAGAAGCTCTCAATTTTAAACCCCTGGCATTTTAACCAGGTTGTGGTTAAAGTAGTAGGACGAGAAGAGGAACCTGGCCTAAGTCAGAAGACAACCCAACCTGAGTACACCCGAGCTATACGGTTACACCTGGAAGCGCGAATTCCAACAAGGGGCTCAAGTGAAGCGGTAGGACACGACATCTATGCACTGGAAGAAGCAGTAGTGCCTGCTCGCGGACAAGCGACAGGAGCCACCGGAGTAGCCTTAGCATTACCAGCGGGTACCTACGGCTGAGTAGCTCCAAGAAGTGGGCTGGCCATCCGCCATGGGATCATGTTCGGGCAGGAGTCATTGACCAGAACTACCGAGGAGAGGTAAAGGTGGTACTGTTCAATCTGCACGACCAGGACTACCACGTGGGGAAGAGCGAACAAGTTGCGCAACTCGTAATAGAAAGTATTCACGATGGAGAGCTCCAGCATGTGATGGAGCTCGGCAACACCGAGAGGGGTCAGGATGGATTCGGAAGCATGGGAACTGGTGTGGTAGAGACCCTGACCCAAACTAGCCAGTTAAGGGAAGAAAGCCGGCTAAACCAATACTTCGACGAGGGTGATCTGGGCCGATACAAGGCCCTGACGATGGAAGAAACTGTTCTACCCAATGCAGTAGTTATCCAGGCAATGGCACAGAAATTCGAGGCCCAATTCCTAAGACACGTGGAGGAAAAGGGAGAGGGAGACCAGGACTGGAAAGCGAGGAGAAAGGAGTTGGAAAGGCTTCGGGATGAGGGACAAAGTATGCCAACGCATTGGTGTATGGAGAATGGCCTCCTGTATTACGAGTGACAGCTGTTTCTTCCAAAGGACGAAGCCCTGCAAATGATGATTGCTCAAAGCAGCCACGACTCCAAGGTCGTGGGGCATTTCGACAAGGAAAAGACAGTGGAGATCATAACCAGGGACTTCTACTCGAAACGTCTCGCAGAATGGGTAAATGACTACGTACAGTTATGTGACGAGTGCCAACACAACAAAGAACCACGGCACGCAAAATACGGGTTTCTACAACCATTGGAAACACCCTATGCGGCGTGGACCTCTATCTCTACCAACTTTATACCACAGTTACCGAAATTAGAAGAGAACACTCAGATCATCGTGGTGGTCGACCGCTTCACCAAAATGGCCCACTTCACCGGAATACGGGACAATGGCGCGACAAAGGACGTAGCCCAGGTATTCCTCCGGGCAGTGTGGAAACTAGATGGGCTACCCACAGAAATCATCTCGGATATGGATGCGAAGTTCACGGGAGAATTTTGGGCATCCCACTGCAAACTCTTAGGCATTAAAAGAAAGATGTCAATGGCATATCATCCTTAAACCGACGGACAAACAGAGAGAACCAACCAAGTGCTGGAAGGCTATATCCGAAGTTCCGTCAACTGCGCTCAGGATGATTGGCACCAACTGCTCCCACTAGCGGAGCATGCCTACAATAACTCTGTTACGAGTGCGCACAGACTAACCCTGTTCTATACGAACTATGCATACCACCCACAGATGGAGTGGGGGAAGGATCGAGAAGCTTGAAATCCAGTAGCCACCACATACAGTCACTGGATGAAGAAAATACGTGCAAGGCGATGGCCACATTGAAGGCAACCAGAGAAGCAATAGGACGGTACCATGATAAGAAAGTAAGTCCACAACCGAGCTTTCAGATGGGCGAATTGGTGATGCTTGATGCCAAGAACATCTGCACTGAACGACCCTCCAAAAAGCTTAGCCCAAAACTATATGGGCCCTTCACAATGCTGGAGCCACGCGGCAACCGAGTATTCAAGCTGGAAATCTCAGAACGCGGGAAGATCCATCCCGTCTTCCATGTATCGGTGTTAGAGCCTTATCGGACGTCAGTTCGACCAGCTTGGGAACAACCTCCCAGAGCGCCAGAGGAGATAGATGGTGACTTGGAATGGGAGGTTGAAAAGATGGTCAAAGGCGAGGTCATTGCATGCACTCGCAGGGTTCACGGATGCACAAGGAGGTTCAATGAACTTAGGTACTTCGTGAAGTGGTGGGGGTGCTCGGAGGATGAAAACACCTGGGAGCCACAGGGACATTTGGGGCCTGCAGCAGAGTTGGTAGAAGGGTTCCACAGAGAAAACCCAGAGATGCCGCGGATATAGAGGAAGGATGACAAGGAAAGGTTTTTCTAGGTGTGGCCAAGTAAACGCGGACAGGTTTTTCACCCTATCTTGCCAAGTCCTTAAAGCATTTTAATTTGTACACTATTGGAGAAATAGGTTTTTAGAGATTTGGGCAGAACTCCTAGAGAGGGGAGCTCTTGTTAGATATAAGAGGAACTGGCATAGGATAATGAGCATGTCACGTGATTATTGGCAAAAGGTCACGTATTCGATCCCAGGGTCCGCCAAAGTATTTGGAAAATAAGTTAGTTTCTACGAATGCGACATGGGCACAAAACTGTCATTTACGCCACCACCGAAGGTCGCCGACTGCGGGGCTTTCACTGTATCCTCAAGAGAGGACTCTTGGCTATCGTGACAAGGTCGAATGAACTAAATCGCTATTGTGGTTGTGCTGACAAACGCATGCAAAGATCCCTCAGGTGCGGCAACAGATAGATGCCAACTGGAGGGGGGTCACCTGCTCCGATAGGAGTCCCTGGCTGCCATGAGGGCAGTAAAACCGAATTGCAAGTCTTTTGTTAGAGGAATGCGGAGGAAAGTCCTGATGAGGGAACGACGCCCAAGAGACGATCGCTCACCCACAACCCAAAGGCATGACAAGGTAGATTCAGATGAGTGCCTACCACGTGAGGAGATCAACCCTGAGCGCAACGAGGTCTAACCGCCATTGGCACGATAACATAGGAACATCCTTCCTGCGGGTAGATGCAGACGGATGAGAGATCGACCTGTATTGATAAGTTTGTCACCGGAGCTGATCACTCTGTATACAGAGAAAGGACCAGTAACTGCTTCCCACAGTGAAGGGGTTCAAGTGGCTATGATTAGCACCGATGCAGCGAGGAGAGGGGTAGGACACCCTCCCCACGGTTCGAGAGAATCAGAGTCAAGCGGGATAAAGGTTTTCAGGGTCTACGAAGTTCGCACGGTGGGAAAGTGGGAGGAATAGATAGGCTGCAAACACCCAGACGCGGAATATAAATATCGAGGTTCCTCCCACGCTTTACAGATCATTAGCGACGGAGAAGAGATCTTATCAATATATTCGTTCTACGATACAACCTATGTTTTCCCCTTGATATTCTAAATGAGCCTTCCTAGAAATCACTTCGTCACGTATCGGGCCCTAGTCCAGACTCGCTTGGTCTTAGAGTCGGCTACTGCCTAACAGTTACGAATCAACTTCCGTTTACCAGTAACAGATTACCCTTTCCTATTGGGGTAAAGTGACTCCCTCATTTTGCTGCCGTTCACGTGCTTCTAAATCGTGCCAATTTGGTAGTATTAAATGCCGTGTTCCGGAATGCTTGGTGCCTGTTTAGCAATTCGTCGGCAGCTAGTACTGAGGAGTTCTTTAAATTCGCTAGGGGAAGTAGCGTGCAACGTTTTCCAAAACCCGCCTTATATGGTGACATACCGAGGGTTTCTGACCACCCTGCATTCAGGTATGCTGCTGTCTTTGGTATGGCATCAAACGAATTGTTTTGTCTTGCATTGACTATGTTTCGGGGAGCTGTTTTTAATTCTCGAATCTTCCTTTCACCTTGTCCCTTCGTTTCATGGTGGCCTGGTGCCGCTTTGATGTGCTCGATTCCTAATGATCGGCACTGCTATCTCCACACATGTGGCTCAAAGCGCAGATCTGAGTCGCTTACCATTGATGTTGGGTAACCGTGGGGAGTAAATATCTTGTTGCGCAGTAGTTCCCAGGTTGTTGTTGCTGTAACTTCCTTAGTTGTAGGTATGAGCCATATGAATCCCGAAAACCTGTCTATTACAGCTAGGATCGTATCGTATCCCCAAGAGTTGTGGAAAGGTCCTGCAAAGTCGATGGCTATCGATTCCAAAATTTCAGAGGGTAAGACAATCGTCTGAGCCTTTCCTTCTAGTAGCTTTGTGGGTTCTTTATTTGCCTGACAAGTGTGACATTGCACGATGTATGCTCTGAAGTCCTTCCACATTTCAGGCCAGAATGGGTACATGGTAGCGTACCATAAGTTTCGTTCAGCAATGTGATGGCCTTTGGTGTGGATTTGGCTAAGGACATATTCCCTCAACGTCGTATTTCCGTATGCGGAGCCTTTTAGGATATACAGGCATTCCTCCCCGTATCTGGTTTGTGCATACAGCATTCTATTTGCAACCTTGTTGGAGGGCAAGTTTCCTGTGGAGTCCATGCTCTCATTGACTATTTTCCTAATTGGTTCCTTTTGGTATGCTGCGACCATGTGTGCTCGGAAAGTCCCAATCATTTCCTTGATTGTCTGTAGGGTATCCCACTCGTCTTCTATTTCGCTTCCTCTTGTTCCTTCAGGTTGGTCTTCCTGCTCATCTATTTCCAAAATATTGTATAGCCCACGCCAATATTCAGTCATCGTCGGGGGCATTCCTGCGATTATTGTCTCATTGCCAAGGCTTTCCAGTCGTTCTGCTCATCTAATTGGTGGCGGGCTATCTGGTGCTGGTATTCGTAAAGTCATTGTCAGCTCGTTCGTAAGGTTCCCTGTTGGTTCTGGGTCCCGCATTTGGAATACCGGGGCTGCCGCATTCAGGATTGCGGGGATAGTGTAGGACCTAGGCACTGGTTGGATAAGGGTGGACGGCCCTTCCCCCACACTACTTGGTCTACTGCCAACAGTTTGTTGCCACTCCCGGTCCTTAATCAGGGGCTACTCCACAGGGCTTGAGTCGATTTCTGTACTTGGAGGGCTTGGTCCTTCACTGGGCGGGTTAGGAGTCTCGTTCTTCCAATGCCTAGAGTGATTGTTTGTGAATTTGATCTCGGTTTGATGATATGGACAATGGTCCACATAGCAGTGCGAGTAGTGAAATTTGCTATGTTGGAGGTCCTTGGGTGGTGTGCTCCGGAGGGTGCACTTGTCACCCCAATCATTTCCTGCAGTGATCGAGCAGGGGCTCTCAAGAGGCCCAGGGGCCTTATCGGTGTACTCCGTATAGGAGAAAGGAGGGGAGGTAGGGGAGAATTGTTGCTTGGGCTCCATTGTATTTGCTTCTTGCTCGTAAACTGTATTATCCAAGATGTCACCCGTGTCCTTTGTGAAGTCGTGGACATAGAGTGGGTTTAAGTCTGATCCCTCATCGTATATCCGGGAAAGGGCATCTGCTAAATAGTACGGGCTTCCTGGTATATAGACTGTTTTTGCATCGTACCTTCCTGAGGCACTGAGCCATCGGACTTGCTTTCTGCTTGGATTCTTCGCAGTGCGCAGATGAGTCAAGGGTTGGTGGTCTATTACTATCATGACGGTATTTCCCATTAGGACATTGTGGAACGGGTTAAGCGCTTCCACCATCACCAAGGCCTCTTTATTGGTAGTTCCATAATTCATCTGTACGTTTGTGAACTTCGTGCTGTGTAACGAGGCCAGTTGAGCCGTCTTGTACGTGGGTCCCTGTCCCACCCATGCTCCTATTCCTATATCTGAGCCATCCTTAATTAGCCAAATTGGTTCCTCACTTCGTATCCATATTGGTTGCATGACTTTATGGTCAGTGATGCGCTTTTTTACCATCTCGAATGCGGTCTGATAGGTGGTCATCCATACGAATTCTGCATTTCCCGTCAGGTCCGTTAGCTGTGCCGTTAAGGTAGAACGGTGTGGGAGGAACTGAGCCACATAGTTTACTATTCCTAGAAAGCATTGCAAGTCCTTTTTGTTGCCAGGTGTTTCCCAACCTGCAATGCTTGATATTTTCTGGGAAGAGGCATGAATCCCCTTGTTATCCACTATGTGTCCTAGTACTTCCAGTTTATATACGAATAGTGCTGACTTTTTCTTACTTGCATAGAACTTTGCCTTTCTGGGTTGATCACATACCTGGCATATGTGTTTCTCGTGTTCCTCTGACGTATCTGAGAATATGAGAATATCATCAATGTATACCCATACAAAATAACGCAGGAATTCGCTTAAGACGTCTTCCATCATCCACATGAAGGTTGGTGGTGCATTCATGTCTGCTTGTAACATCACCTTGCTAACAAATCCTCCAAAGGGTGTTTTAAATAAATTGAACTTAACGCTATCTTTGTTCACTAGTGTTTGAAAGTATGCATCACTTAGGTCAATCTTGCTCCTGAATTTCACTCGTCCTATTCAGTTAAGGATCTGCTCTTGGTTTGGGATCGATGGACTATCCATAATCGTGTTGTCGTTTCGGATTTTTAGATCAACTGGGGGGCGGATCCTCCCGTCTAGCTCAGATTGTACCAACATAGGTGCCACTCTGCGAACTTCCTGTCGCACGATAACTCCAGCCGGTAATTTCTCATTTATCCAGTTCATGAGTTTCTCCTTGTATGCTTCTGCGATCAAGTATGTTGGTTGGTTTCGTAGGTTGCTTCGATCTTTTAGCCCAATGTGGTGGCTAATCTTACGCACAGAGCGTAGCGTTTTAGGGACCTTGTCCGGGAATAGATCCTTGTATTCTTCAAACAATATTGTTGTGGTGGTGTCGGATATAGCCGCTTGGAATTCCCCCCTTGTTTCTTTGCATAGTACATGCAGTCTGTCATCGGGAAACTCCACTGCTGTGTCCCCACACCTGATCAGGGTATTGTGTCTTTTTAAGAATGGCATTCCTATTAGGGTGTCATATTTGGCGAGATTTCCTACCAACATCTCCTGATTTGTCCATTTCTTTTTTCCGATTCCCACCGTCAGAGCACACCTTTTATGGCTTCAGGAGTGGGAACCTTTCATGGCCATATTGACTGTTGTTGGTGGAGGTAAAGGTTCTGTAGGGATGCCGTGGGTAGAGATAAAGGTGGCACTAACTATGTCGCAGTGGATTGTTGCCGTGTCGAACAGCACCTGTGCTAGGTGGTCTTCTATGTGTATCGTTCCTTCCGGAGCATCACGGGGCCTGATTGCCAGTGCTGGTTGCATTCGGAGGCATTCCATTCCCACCCAGTTAATTTCCACTTCGGCATATTCGGTTGCTTCCATGTGGTTTGTACTTGTTTCTGGCTTAGTTGATTTTTCTTTTCCCTTTTTGGCATAACAGTCCTTTGCATAGTGCCTCCTTTTCCTGCATTCGAAACATGTGCCTTCATCGCCTTGTTTCTGCTTCTTGTCTTTCTTGTCTCCCGAATCCTTGCAGTATAGTTTATCCTTCTCTCTATTGTCCCGCAATAACGATCCATTGCTGTTCTTTTGCTGTAGTATGTGGGTTCGGTAAACTGTGGTTTCATACAGGATAGCGACCTTTCGTTCCGCCCGCTTGACTATCTTATCAAAGATATCTCCCTCCTCTTCCATGGGTTCTACCTCCTGGCGTAGTCTGGGATGCTTTGCTTCATACAATCTTTGTCGTAGCGCATACTGAGATGCCAGCCCACTAGGCAATCATCCGTGATACATTAAGATATCTGTTGCGACCAAGTTTATCCTTTCTGTTTTGCCATTTCGTAATTGCTTGATATCCTTGAACCTTTTGTATAATTCTTCCGTGTTCCACGAGGATTGGAATCTTTCTCCCAGGTATTTTATCAAGGTCGTTCCTCGGATCATTTCCCAACTCTCATAGTGCTTCATTACTTCGTGGTATGCTTCTTCTGCTTTTCTGGTACAGCAACTTCCAAAGTATGCTCTATTTTCTTCCTTGGTTTTTTCCACTCTGTGCAGGGCCAGGTATTGAGAAGTGGTTGTTACCTATCGATCAAATACATCCGCTTTTGGGTCCTCCTTTTCACCCGAGAACGAGGGTGGCAACGGAAGTTTAATTTTTGATCCTTTTGTCCTGGCCCCTGGCTCGAGCGGCGCGGTGGATCCTCCTTCTGGTATTCTGTGTTCGGATCCTTCGTCGCAGTTATCGTCGTCAGACGAGCTTCCTGGCGAGTAGTGGGGGAACTTGTCTGCTGGTTTCCTTACCAGTGAGCGATCAGATGTATCTTCGTCACTGTTTTTCTTCTTCAGTGAGTCGACTTGTAAGCTGTCTTTCTTTGGTGGTTGTGCCGGTGCCTTTCCTTTGCGGAGGCTAGTGGGGAGTAGCCCAGGAAGGCTAGTTGCTGCCTTTGCTAATTCGTTAGTTGATTGGCTAAAGGTCAGCTTGGTCAAGTCTCGCGCTGTTTGTCTTTCTGCTTCGTCAATCAGGATATCGCTCTTTGGCCCTTTCGGTTTCCTGGGTTGCCTTTTCTTGGTAAGGCCTTCTTGTGGGACCTGCTTCCCACTTCGAGCCTCTAGTGACTCAATAGTGTCGTGTTGGCGGAGCGGTACCTCTCATGGTTCTGGCGCTCACCGATACTAGCTTTCTGGTGGACTTTCTTAGGTTGTTCAGACCAGGTCCCTGCGGGATTCTTGACCACTTGCGGAGGTTGAAAAAATGTAAAGTGTTCGGGCTGGACCCTAGTCGCATAGCAGTACGATAGCACCAGATGGCTTCTTAATCAACAAGAAGCAAGCCCTGCTAACTAAAGCAGTCTTCAAGCGCGGTGTAATAGGAGATCACAGCAGTAAACATTCAACCAAGTATGTTAAGAATACTGTCTGTCGAAGTCTGCTGTTTCCATCGCAGAAATCAGCGGTCTTTAAATACAACATATCACTAATCTCCAGTATGAGTGATATTTCAAAACAATGTATCTATCAACCGATAGCACATGAAACAATACAAGTATCAAGTGAAACTGTCAAACCAAACATAAAACATTCTGCGTATCAACCGATAGTACAGGAAACAATACAAGTATCAAACGATACTATGACACGAAAGATGAAATCACCCAGTACCCGTACCGGTTACATTAACCCTAATGTCAGCACCTTCCTCATCAGAGAATTTCAACAATTCCCAACAGGTATATATTACCAGGATCTTCAGCTAGTAACTCTTCATCGGTCATGAACAATAACCGCCCCTGCTCCGCTAGACAATTAGCCTTGCAGAAATCAGAGCGCCAGGTTAGTGATGCAGTCTTCCAATCTATGTCGGGGTTATGGTTCTCCAACCAAGACATAGGTCGGTACCCATCCACCTTAGTGTCGGGCATATCCGCAACTTCACTGCGTATCTGATTATAGTGGGCGCCTATTTTCGTCCCCAATGATTTGGTATAGTGCAGACCTGACCCAGGAATGTGATTACTGCTTGCATCACTTATTGGCACATGTACCTCTCATCATCTACATGGTTCCTGAGTCTGCTTAACCCATCGGCTACCAAGCACCGGACGAGTAGCTCGACCATCAAGTTGCAGGAGTGCCTCCGCGCTTATCTGTCTCGCTCCCATCTTCTAGTCTAACTTTACCCGCAGGTGGATAGACTTAGGATCACGAGACAAGTTGTCACGGTTCTTCCTCTTCACTTGTTTTCTGGACTTAGTCATCTTGACTCAGTGAATCCTTTAGTCTCTTGCCTTTCGATACAAGAGCGGCTACAACAGGTCAGTAAACGTTAAGGGATCGGGATTCGTCTTTATCAGTAGCTAGGGTGTTTATGTAACGGGGGCACCCCTAGGAAGATGGATCCCAAGGTTGCGACCGCACCAAACAACTTCAAACTTATCGCCAAAAGTTCACACAATTGTAAGAGTAAAGTAGACGGTAAAACTTAATATCGTTAAGCCTGACGCTTCACTCAATTAAGGTCTCGAGAGGATTGATTGTTGCAGTAGGAGAGTTCTCGCATAGAC
>PYWC01000027.1:1012293-1122488 GCA_003182015.1 Tuber magnatum | reverse complement strand
TAGGTCCCTAAGTACGCTGACACCAACCTTGGGCGTAGCCATGTACCTAAATACTTGTGTCCACTAAGTCTGCTCATCTCGGAGCCCGGGCCATCGGGTCTCTGTAGGTCAAGTACTCTCTTGCCTGCCGGTTCCTACCAGTTCGCCTCCGAGCTACCTGTATGGGTGTAGGTTCCGGCTGCCATAGCTCACGTATGCTGGGTCGTTACAGTTTACCATCACACTAGCATGATTTCGGGTACCAAACCCTCCTATGGTAAACTTGGAAATAAGACTGTTTATTTGAGCAAGTCCCACCAGAACCAATTCCATGAGTGCTAAACCTATCAATTTTCCCCGAGGTGGGTAGAAGTCCCCTGTCAGACCGGTTCTAAGTGAAGCATCCTTGCGTCCCCAACGTCGAGCGTCCCCTCTAGCAAGTCCTCACCCAGCCTCAAGCAAAATAATGTCCTATGACTTGCCTATCCACCTCATCAAATCCGGAAAGAAATATGTATAACCAGAACCAAGGAAATAACCAGAAACTCAACAAATGAGAGATAGCCCACTCCACCACCCATGACCCGCAACATCTACCTGCGCCTGCCACCTGGGTGTAGTCAGTATCAGGGTCCTTCATATACTAGAGAGGTACTTACCTATCCTCAAAGCCACCTCTGTGGCTCCTGTCCATCCATGCCTCCGGGGTATATAGATAGAGATTAATAAGGTTACACCTTAAGCAGAATGGGTTCTTACCTAATCCAAGCTGCCAGTATCAACCTCCATGATCTGAGGTAATCCGTGGCAGACTTCAAGTATCTTTGGCCTGGAAGCCAGAGGGGGCGCTTCAATGCGCTTTGATCGCTTCTCCATTCCTGTGGGCTCGCTGACCAGGTCTGACCATTTCAACCCATGAGCCTCTTTGGATGAACTAACGACGGGCCTGCTGCGGTACACCTTTTCCGGAAGTGACCCATCTGCACACACTTGGTGCACTGGTTGTGCTTCCTCTAGCGCTGGGTCAAAGTCGACTGAATTTCCTTATGCGCTATTGCATACTCAGATGTTGCCGGCTTTGCCTGTTTCCCCGTGTTGAAATCAGCAGGTTTGGCAGACCTCTGGTTCTGTCTGCCAGAACCTTTTTCCTTCTTCTGGAACCTGCCAGACATTGAGGATCAGTCCTGCTTCCTATCTGCAGGCTGAGAACAGGGGGGGGGGCTGGATGACATGGTTATTGAACTGGTTGTTCTCCTCCAGTACGTGCCCGACATTCTGGAGAAGATCCGGGTGCACGTTCATTCTGGACAGATGGGGCTCCTTGAGTGCTCACGCATCTGGAACCTCTTGCGTGATGTCTGATTGAACCTTGTCTCGTACCTGTACTGGATCTGTATAGCTAAGCTTATACATCGAATCAATTATCTTATCCAGGTACTCATTGATGTGGTGTGACTTCATCACAAGGTCTTGCCACCCGAGTAGGAATCAATCTCCCTTGCCCTAGTCTCCGCCGAAACTTCGTTCCAGCCATTCTCAGAACCCTTCCCATGTCCATAAGGGGTTGCTGGCCTTTACAGTTATGCCAGTCCGCTTCGTGGCTTCCTTGTAAATGTGCTCATGCAACCCCAGATAGCATGCCCTGGCTGACCCTTCAAGAAGGGGGATTACCAGGTTTGCCTTATCCATATCGGTTAACTTGCAATCCTCAAAGTATTCCAATTTGGCCTCTGCCAAGGTCAATCCACTCACGGGTTCCGTAACTTTGTCCTTGAATTGTGGGATACCACTCAGCCTTCCCCGCTTCTTCTACTGGTGTCTCCGCATAGGCCCAGAAGCCGACCCAGTACCCCTCAAGGCTTTCGCTAGCCTCTTGGCCCGGCGATCCCACCGTCGTTTCTTCTCACTACTCCAGTCATTCTTGCGAGCGCTGAGGAAGGGAGTTAAATCAGGGAGAGAATCAGCGTCATCATCATCTGAACTATTGAGGTCCGAGTCCCCTGGGTCTTCTCCCGCTCCCGCTGTACCACCGGCCGGTGGCAAATTTCCTTCTCCACTACCCCCGGCGTTTCCACCTAGTGTCTCCTATGGTCTATCATACCCATCAAACCGTTCCTCTTGGCTCTCTTGATTCCCATCTACATGCGGGTTAGCCCCTAATGGTACTGATACCATTGGTGGAACAGGGTGCCACCCACTCCCCGGAGTTGGGTTGGGCACCACTTGTGTTATCCGCTAAAACAACTGCGGCTCTGCACAACTTAGGGGCTCCATCGGGGGGCCAGCATGCCTCCATGGCCCACAATACCCACATGTTGGTCGTCCATCTCCTTCCTTTTGCCTTCTTCTGTGCCTCACCGGGGTCCGTGGTCCCTTCTTACACCAATATGGGTGGTAAAGAATCCGCCCCATTCCGGCTTCTTCCGACTTACAACCCGACAAGCAGAACTGATCTTGGCTGTCCGAATCGTCACTTGTGATGGTGGGGAGGCCGGAGGGAAGACTTGGTTTTGAGGGCCGTGACGGAATGGTCAGTGCTCAAGGAACGGAGCGAGCAGGTGTCCCAGGTCCCGGGATTGGAGTGCCCCATGATAGAACCAGGGGTGTTTACTCTTCCTGGCGTCTTACCTGTTCCAAGAATCCAGGTGATGCCGTGCGCAGTGGCCGGAAGCCTAGGGTAGCCGCCACTGCTCATATACAGGGTGCGGCAGGAAAGGTATCCGGTGCAGGCAGCGAGACTGGCAGAGGTGTCGGTCTCGGGGCCGCAATGGGAGGTATAAGAGGGGCAACTGATGGTGTTGCAGGCGGAGCAATGGCAGCCGGGGTCGGTCGAGGACT
Source organism: Tuber magnatum (assembly GCA_003182015.1). Taxonomy (NCBI): domain Eukaryota; kingdom Fungi; phylum Ascomycota; class Pezizomycetes; order Pezizales; family Tuberaceae; genus Tuber; species Tuber magnatum. The sequence goes on along the minus strand of PYWC01000027.1, from coordinate 1,119,671 downwards.
AGGGTCAGGCGTGTGCGGGGACATAATGCTCTTTGGCTTGGATGTCCTTTTTCTTACTCGCCGTCCATCCGTTGGCCAGACTGTAGGGCTGTCTGGATGACTGTGGACGATGGAGGGTGGGACCGACAGGGAGCCTGTAGATGCTGTCGAGAAGGAGGAGGTATAGCTGTAGCCATCACCTTTCACGCTTTCCAACATGTGTTTACCGATTGGGCTCAGGTACGCCCACCACTAGTCGTCTGTGGCTCTCATGGCCAATTCCATGCCGAAGTTCTCCAGCTTGGTATGGGCGAGCGGTAGTGGAGGCACAGCCTCTAGCATCCGTGCATTATTCTCAGCATCAATACTATACCCTGCTTTAAAAGCCTTTTCCAATGCTGCCATCCGAGTTTTCAATACGTGCAGATCCCTTATCCCCCGCAGGTATTCCTCCTGCTGCACTTTCACCCATTCCACCGCTGCCATAGTAATCTGTGTTCAGAACACCAGCTGCTGCTAGGTGTTCCAGTTCCGTAGTTCCAACTTCACCTCCTCGATCGACTTGGATGCCTGCCGGATGATGTAAGGTTCAACAAACTCGCGGGGGAACTCGCTAAATAAGACCCCTTCCGACGTGGGATGGGTCGTATTGTGGACAAGGTTAGGGTCTGGGAGAAATGAAAGCACTGCAGCGCGAGGGTCTGTAATGATAAGATCAAGGCATTCAATGGGTAATTGAATAGGGATGGCCTCTGTGAGTAATTGCTGGCTGTCCGAGGCAAGACCGCAAACATCTGCAAAAAGCACCGCATGAAACAGGTTGGCGGTATTCTCGTCAATGCAAAGGTCTGAATCCCAGTTGAATTCGATTCTGGTTCGAAGTTCGGTACTAGCCATTGCACTCTCCACCCGGGGCTGATTGTTCTAGACAAGATCACCGGTATTCATGCAGGGTCAGTGCCTAAGATCGACAAACAATTAATAAGCAGAGGAGTTAAGCGTGCAGCTCGTATAACAATATACTGTAATGGGGGCACCACCAAGAAGGTGGATCCCAAGGTTGCGACCAGACCCAACAAGTTCAAACCTATCGCCAACAGTTCACACCAATGTATGAGTAAAGTAAACTGTAAAACGTAATATCGTTAAGCCTGATGCTTGACCTAATTAAGGTCTCCCGAGGATTGATTGTTGGAGTAGGCGAGTTCTCGCATAGACTTTCAGGTCGTTTTATCTTCTGCCACTAACTCCCCCATCAGTCTACTCCAACTATTCAAGCACAGCCTTCTTGGCTAAGGGTGGTCCGACAGGTCTCCTGGCACCACCTTCAGGCATGCATGTGTCGACAGACTCTAGTCCGCGGTCACCTTATACGTTTATCGATTCTGCAGTGCATCCCCATTCTGCCCGCCGGAGTAAAAACTTCTTCGTATTGGTGTCTTGCCAGTGGCTAACAGTCAAGACACCTGATAAACTGGACTATCTATGACATGCTTCCCATATGCATTGATCTCTGCTTGGCTGCAGAGGCTAGCGCTAGCAGTTTATCCATCTACTATTTGGGAGTCACGGGCTTCCGGTGTCCTCCGCCGTATGCGGTAGTCCCTAAGTGACCAAAGGGGTGCTATGGATAACCTCTACCTCGGACCTGCCTTCCCTGGGGTTGGAATCGTGCTTTTAGTGTCTCCGCACTTTCCTTTCGGTGCCTATGGCGTTGGGGACACTTTCGGGCTTGGTCGGTGTAAAACCCTCGCAGTCGCCCCGGGACCACATGGGACTGCTTTAGCGAGCCTTACCGTTAACACCCATTAACTGTGTCAGTTTTGGTCCATTTTACGCCACAGACCTTGGAGGAGGTACCACCGCATCCACCCTATGCCCCCTTATATATGCTCCAAACAGCGTATGGTCGACTGGCCGGCAGCGACGTATATGGTGTTGCAAGCAGGTCTCTAAAGATTGCTCTTTGCTAGACTCTGCGCGACTACAGAACCATTTGCCTATGACATCCGGGCCACAGGGCGGGGCCGGAGGGGTATGATAGGTATAATGTCTCAAATTTTCCGCCTCTTTGGAGCTACGTAGCTTGCCCAATAGCATCCCCCAGAACCCAGATTCCAGTGTTATGCATGGCTTCGTGTGACCAACATTCCTGTCATCTTTCTTGAACTCCAGGAGGGACTTCGTATTGAAAGGTAGGGTAACTAAGGACTTTGCACCGGGTAACCTGAGCCTCATGGCCGCGTAACCTGAGCCTGGGGCTAGGGTAACCTTGTCCAATGGACAAGATGACTTTTTCCCTGTTACCCTGTCTACTCCGTCACTAGTGATAGACACTTCTAACCTTTCTCCAGTTACCTGGCCTAACTGAGTAACTGCCCCTTCAGAGGTCCTTAAGTATGCTCACACCACTCCCATGTGTGCCCAAGGACCTAAGTATCTAGCCAGCTGATTTTGTTCATCTTGGAGCTTAGGCCACTGGGTCCCCATAGGCCAAGTACTACCTTGCCTGCCGGTTCCTACCAGTTGGCCCCCTGGCTACCTGTATGGGTGTAGGTTCAGGCTGCCACAGCTCATGTATGCTGGGTCATTACAATTATACTGTGATGAGTCTGCTAAATTAGTAAGTATATAAGTATTTATTATATCATGTTTTCAAACTAATAGCTTATATATTTTAAGAAGAAATTTTGATTTCCAACAATATGGCTCCTAGCACCATCTGCTCCTTGTGCTTCTCCTTCAAAAAGGTTGACTATCAAGTTATTTTAACCTTTGATTCTGAGGACAATCATGATTGCATCATAAACTATCACGTTGGTGTCGCAATACTGTAATTTCTATTATTACTAAAAAAAAAATCTCATTCTGTAACAATTAAAAGCTTTTACTATTACAAAGTTTGCAGCCATTAGAGTTAATATTGAGTTGGTGGTAGCGATTTTTAAGGCTTTTACAAGTAGGCTGAAACTGACCAATTACTAAAGGATGACCTATAACTAGTTATAATACGTTATGAACTAATATTAGGAATTGGGAAAAAGAAATGGACTAACCAGGAGATATTGGTTTGAAATCTTACTAAATATGATGCTTTTATCAGAATGCCCTTCCTAAAAGACATAACGTACATGTTAAGTATAAGGAAACTGCAGTGGAGTTCTCCATTAACAAACTGCAGGTATTATGCAGACCAACGAGCAGGAAAATCTGCGCCAGTGGGTTGCATACCACCCCAGCCACCTTGTTGAAAGAATACCGTGACGTCTTCCCTGATAATGTTTCTGAAACCCTACATCCACTATGACCGATAAACTGCCATATTTGGTTAAACAACCCAACCAACCTAAAAGACCAACCAACATACTTGATCCCTAAAGCATACAAGAAGAAACTTATAAATTAGATAAATGAGAAACTAGGTGCAGGAATCATGCAACAACTGGAAGTAGCAGAAGAAGTACCCATATTTGTACAACGAATGTTAGATTAAAGGATCTACTCCCTGGTGGACCTAGAGGTTCAAAAAAACAATACAGCCATGAATGGCTCATCCATCCTAAACCAACCACGAATCCTACACTACATTTAGTGGTGAAGTTCCGCAGTAAGATTGACCTTAGCAACGTACATTTCCAGACACAGATGGACTGAGAGAGTGTTACGTTCAACTTATTCAAACCTTGCTTTAGAGGTTTGGCCAGTAAGGTAATGCTACAAGGAGACAAGAATGCATCTGCAACCTTCATACAGATAATGGAAGATCTGTTAAGTGAATTCCTGCACTATTTTATATGGGTGTACAGCGATGTTATTTTCATATTCTCAGACACACCTGACCAGCATGGAATGCACATTGGGCAGGTATACAACTGGCTCATGAAATCAAAATTCTACACAAGCAAGAAAAGGTCAGTACTATTTGCAGACAAGGTAGAGGTACTCAAGCATATAGTATATAAGAATGGAATCCATACTTCACCACAGGAAATATTATTCCTTGCAAGCTGAGATACACCATAAAACAAAGATTACAACCACTTGTGGAAATGGTAAACTATGTGGCCCAGGTTATCCTGTATCATGCTACTCTGATAGTGCCACTAATTGACCACATAGGTAATTCCGAATTTATGTAGATACACACCAATGACACAGGATTCAATCTAATTAGGCAACAAATCGTGGATTACAGAGTTATGTGACCAATAGAGATACAGAGTAAGGAACCAATCTGGTTATTGATGGATGCCTCAGTTTTAGGAATTGGAGCTAGGGTAGGACAAAAACCAATATACAAGGAAACCCAACCAGCCGGCTTGTATCATAGAAAGTTCAGTAATGCACAATCAAATTATGGAACCACAGACAAAGCGGTGATGGTAATGGTAGATGCACTACCCTAGTTTCTCCACATACTAAGAGGAAATACTCTCAGAATAGTAACTGACCACCAACCCCTAAGTTATCTAGAAGCAGCTAAGAACCCAAGCAGGAACCAGGTTAGATGGCTTAGTGTATTGGAAAAATACAACACCAAGATAGTCTATACTGCTGAAAGCACCAACTGTTTAACGAATTGTAACAATACCTAATGGTCAGCTCTCTCTCGCACAGGTAACAATGCCTTAGTCTTGAGCATTGGAGACTAGACTTCTTCCTCCCAGTCAGATAACTAAGGACCTAAGGCTCCTGTCTGATGACTTGATCACGAGAGAGTATGTGCAATCTGGCCACTTAGGTAAGAAGTAAAGTAGTAATGTTATAGGTAAGAAGATACAAAGATAATAGCGTGAAGAGCTCATCCTCCTGGATCCTAGCGACCAATTTTATACTCGCTCTTCATGCCAGGGCTAACCCTACAACTAATACCCTCATGTTCATTTGCCATGGTCATTTCCGCTGAATATGTTATGTGAGGAAGACCCATGACTGGCTATTCAAATGATATGCAAAATTAATTCCATCATGTAACTCACAACTGCAAGTCGTTCAAGCATATCAACCAATCATAGCCTATCAACATCTCCCTACTGTGGGCCATGCAAGACCCTATAACCCGAACTATAAGTCATAGTATGAAACTCTTACTAATATGCCTTGCTGGTAAGCCTTACCAGTTAGCCTTACTCAGTCCTCGCAATATTCCATTTTGAGTCTTCTAGGATGTAAGTAACCTTCCTCCCTCATGACCATTTGTGACACCGGTGTAGTTTCCCACATGTATGAAGTAAACTCAGACTTCTACCTACTCTACATCCAGGACTCTATATAGAGGGCTGAGGATATCTCAGATAACCTGGTTTACAAATAAGAATCAAACCTGATAGAGCCCAAGTGAACCCCTATCTCTACTGCTATGCCTTACTCATATATCAAATATCACAGTGAGCTCCAAGTGCATCCCGAGAGCCCCTACTCAATTGTTGCAGGACATGATTGCGGTAACCTATACATATTGTGATGTATGCTACCCATAAAACTCCAGCACAAGCAACTTTACTACTCACACTATAGAGTTGATCATTGCCCTTACTACTAGACCAAAATTAAGTTTACAACCAACTACCCTAAACCATGAAGTCAGCCAATTACAATGCTCCTAAGGCAGAGCTTGAGACCCCTGAGTACTGTACCCGACCCAGGCCTCCTAGAATCCCCCCAGATAAAGGACTGAGAATCCCAACAGACAATTGGCAGAAGGCTAGAAAGCACTGGTATGGGGTTGTCCACCCTCATTCAACCCATACCATGATCAATCACAATTTCTACACTACTACACTCAGGAGCAACCGAGTTTTGAATGTCGCACAGCCCACTACCAATTAAATGGGCCAAGCTATTGCAAGGCTATGCAAATGAAATAATAGTCTTAGTCATGCCCCTGACAATAGATAAGCACTGGTGTGGACTTTATAATATTCTGGAAGATGAAGAGGATGATAGTCTATATGACCAAATCCAAGGAAGCAAGATAGAAGATGAAAGAAATATTAAACAAACAGTCAACGAAATAATAGGAACCTTTCAAGCACACATGGTCTCGGCATACAGGAAGGAACCAATATGGAAAAAAGGAAATGATGATATGGGTTTAGGAGAGGAGTTGTCCTACACAGTTGCGAATAGGATACCATTTGCTAAAACAAGTTATGTGAAAGAATGCCTGTACATTCCGAAAGGCCGAGTATTTGGAAACCCTATATCAAAAGAATATGTTATATCTAAGATACAGAACAAAGGGCACCACAGTGCAGAACGGAACCTGCACTAAGCAACCGAATGTCCATTCTAGCCAGAAATGAGAAAGGATTTCAGAGCATATATTGCCCAATACCACACCTGCCAACCAAATAAGGAACCCATGAAACTGCTGCAGAGAAGAGCTCAGACAATAATCCTGCCATCCTGCCCTCAGAAATCTCTGCATCAATAGATAGTGACTTTGCAGAACCCTTTAATAATTCATAGATATACGATAGAGTTTTAGTAGTGATGGGCAGATACTGGGAATATACATGGCTGATACCAACAAAAAAAGAAGTAATGGCGCTGACAAGATGGAAGTTGCTATGCAACCATATATTTACACCCCATGGTTATCCAGCAACAATAGTAAGTAATGCGGACCTGTGTTTTGAATCACACCTACGAGAGCAGCAGTATTCATTATTAGGCATTGAACATATTAAGCTAGTACCAGGACACCATGAAACCAACTAACAAGTCAAAAGAAAAATTGAAAAATAAAGAACGGCCCTTTGCAATCTAGTCAATGAAAGACAGAATATCTAGTTCAACACAATTCTTGAAAAAGCAGTGTGCCTGAATGTAGAATGGTCAAAGACCTTGAATATGTCTCCATACAAAGAGGTTTTTAGAAAAAACTACCTATTACATTCCTTTGTGAAATTCAAGAACTCACCGGTCCCAGCAGCTGATAAACTGCTAAACAGGCACTAAGTGATCTGAAATACTGTAGTTATGGCAATATAAGTGACATATTTCAGCTATACGAGGAGAGCAGGAAAGCAACGCAGACACCATACTCCTATTAGGATAGGAAAACAACTGTTAGTGTAACGGGTACGGGTTACTAGCGTTTTATTTTTGGTTTCACAGTATAGGTTGATACTTGTATTGTTTCGTGTGCTATCGGTTGATACACACATTGTTTTATGTTTGGTTTCACAGTATCCGTTGATACTTGTATTGTTTCCTGTGCTATCGGTTGGTACACACATTGTTTTATGTTTGCTTTACAGTATCGTTTGATACTTTTATCATTTCGTGTGCTATCGGTTGATATACGGAATGTTTTGCAATATTGCTCATACTTGGGATAAGCAATATGCTGTATTTAAAGACCGCTGATTCCCACCATGGAAACAGCAGACTTCAACAGACAGTATTCCTAAATATACTTCATTGAACGGTTACTTCTTTGATCTCCTATTACACCCGGTGCGAAGCCTCCTTTAGTAAGCAGTGCTCGCTTCGTGTTGATCATGAAGCCATCTACTCCTATCGTACCACTACGTGACTAGGGCCTGGCCCCAACACCTTACATTTTTTTAACCGCAGCAGGTGGTTAAGAAACCTGCAGGGACCTGGTCTGATCAACCTACGAAAAGTCCAATAAGCAAAGCTAGTATCGAGGAGCGGCAGAACTACGAGAAGTTCGGCTCTGCCAAACGACACAATGGAGTCATTAGACACTCGAAGTGGGAAGCAGGTCCCACGAGAAGTCCTTACCAAGAAAAGGCAACCTAAGAAACGGATAGGGCCAAAGAGCAATTTTTCGATCGACAAAGCAGAACAACAAATAGGGCGACACTTGGCCACGCAGACCTTTAGCGAGTCGACTGGAGAATTGGCAAAGGCAGCAACCACCCTTCCTGGGCAATTTCCCCTCAGCCCCAGTAAAGGAAAGGGGCCGGCACAACCACCAAAGAAAGACAGCATACCTATCGGGACACCTAAGAAGGAAGAAAGCGAAGAAGAAGGATCAGATCACTCGGTAGTAAGGCAGCCACCAGACGAGAACCATAGCGATTTTCCAGAAAGCTCCTCAGACGACAGTTCAGGTAACGAAGAGTCTGAACACGAAATGTCCGAAGGTGAATCCGCCGGGCGAGCAGGACCTAAAATCAAACTTACACTGCCACCCTCATTCTCGGGGGAAAAGGACGACCTAAAACCTGTAGTATTTGACCGGTGGGTCATAACAACTTCGCAATACCTTACCCTGCATGGAGTGGACAAAACCAAGGAAGGAAGTGGAGCATACTTCGGAAGGTTCTGTACTGGGAAGGCAGAGGAAGCATACCACCAAGCAATGAACCATTATGAGAGTGGAGAAAAGGTCCGCGGAACAACCCTGATAAGGTACTTAAGAGATAGATTCCAATCCTCGCATAACACGGAAGAACTATACAAAAGGTTCAAGGATATCCAGCAAGTACGAAATGGCAAAAAAGAAAGAATATCCCTGGTCGCGACAGATCTCTTGATGTATCATGGACGATTGCCTACCGGAACAGTATCTCAGTATACGCTAAAACAAAGATTATATGAAGCAATGCATCCCAGACTATGCCAGGAGGTAGAACCCATGGAGGAGGATGATGATTCCTTTGACAAGATAGTCACGCGAGCCGAACGGAAGGATGCCACCCTGCACGAAACAGGAGTTTACCGAACCCATGTGCCACAGCAAAGGAATACCAAAAGATCATCATCGCAGGACAGCACAAAGAAGGAAAAACCATACCGCAAGGATTCAAAGGACAAGAAGGACAAGAAACAGAAACGACGCGAGGAAGGCACATGTTTCGAATGCGGGAAAGAGGTGCACTACGCAAAGGATTGCTATGCCAAGAAAGGAAAAGGAAAGGCTGCTAAGCAAGAGACAAGCACAAATCACATGGAAGCAACTGAATATGACGAAGTGGAAATTAACTCAGTGGAAATGGAAAGTCTGCGAACACAGCCGATGCTGGCAATCAGACCCTGTGATGCTCTCGAAAGAACAATTTATATAGAAGGCCACCCAGCAAAGGTACTGTTTGACATGGGAACAATCAGCTGCAACATAGTTAGCGCTACCTTTATCGCTACGCATGGCATCCCTACGAAACCCCTACCCCAACCTACAACAGTCAATATGGCTATAAAAGGATCCCGCTCTTCAAGCCGGAAAAAATGTGGACTGACCGTAGGAATCGGAAAAAAGAAATGGACCAATCAGGAGATGTTGGTAGGAAACTTGGCAAAGTACGACGCCCTAATTGGAATGCCATTCCTGAAAAGACACAATGCTCTTATCAGGTGTGGGGACACAGTGGTGGAATTTCCCGATGACAAGCTACGGGTGCTATGCAAACCAACAAGTGGGGAAATCCGAGCCGCAGTGTCAGACGCCACTTCAAAAACATTGTTGGAAGAATCCAAGGATGTATTCCCGGACAAGGTCCCTGAAACGCTACCCCCTGTGCGTAAGATTAACCACCACATTCGGCTAAAGGATCCAACCAACCTATGAAACCAACCAACATACTCAATCCCAGCAGCCTACAAAGAAAAACTCATGAACTGGATAAACGAGAAATTAGAAAGTGGAGTAATTGTACAACAGGTAGTTCCCGGAGCGGCACCTATGTTTGTACAACCCAAATCAGATGGAAGGATCTGCCCCCAGGTGGATCTGGAAGTGAGAAATAATAACACCGTCATGGATAGCCCTTCCATTCCAAACAAACCGCAGATCCTTAACCGAATAGGACGAGCAAAATTTAGGAGTAAGATCTACCTAAGCGATGCATACTTCCAAACACGCGTGGAGAAGGACAGTGTTAAGTTCAACTCATTCAAAACCCCGTTCGGAGGATTTGTGAGCAAAGTAATGCTCCAAGGAGACATGAATGCACCAGCAACATTTATGTGAATAATGGAGGACCTCCTAAGCGAATATTTACATCACTTTGTATAGGTATACATTAATGATATCCTCATATTTTCAGACACATGAGAAGAACACAAGAAGCACATACGCCAAGTATGTGATCGACTCAGGAAGGCAAAATTCTTTGCGAGCAAAAAGAAGTCAGTACTGTTTGCAGATAAGTTGGAAGTATTGGGACACATAGTCGACAACGAAGGAATCCATACGTCCCCCCAGAAAATGTCATCCATTGCAGAATGGGAAACACCCAAAAACAAGAAGGAATTGCAACGATTCCTAGGAATAGTGAATTATGTCGCCCAGTTTCTCCCACACCATACTACATTGACGGTACCGCTAACCAACCTAACGGGGAACGCCGAATTTGTATGGACAACGACCCACCAAACCGCATTTGATATGGTCCGAAACCGGATAGTTGATCACCAAGTTATGCGACCAATACACATACGAAGCAAGGAACCAGTTTGGTTGGTTACGGACACCTCAGATTTAGGAGTTGAAGCATGGGTGGGACTGGGACCCACTTATGAGACGGCACAACCAGCCGCATTACACAGCAGAAAGTTCACCAATGCTCAGATGAACTATGGCACCACTGATAAAGAGGCCTTAGCGATAGTGGAAGCGCTTAATCGGTTCCACAATGTACTAATGGGAAATTCCTTCACGATAGTTACAGACTACCAACCCTTAACACAACTGCGAATGGCCAAGAACCCCAGCAGGAAACAGGTGAGATGGCTAAGTGCCTTAGGAAAATATGATGCGAAAATAGTCTACGCACCAGGAAGCAGGAACTATTTAGCTGATGCCCTTTCCCGAATTTACGACAGAGAATTAGACTTGAATCCACTCTATGTCCACGATCATACGAAAGAATCGGATGATATCTCGGATAACACGGTCTATGAGCAAGGATCAAACACAATGGAGCCCACGCAGGAGCCCTCCCCTACTTCCCCTCCTTTCTCCTATACTGAGTACCCCAACGAGGCCCCTGTACCCCCCGAAAGCCCCTGCTCAATTACTGTGGGAAACGATTGGGGTGACCAGTGTACTCTGCCAAGTACGCTACCAGAAGAACGCCAACATAGTGCCCTACACTATTCACACTCTTTCGTGGATCATTGCCCATATCATCAAACCGAGATCAAATTTACGAACAACCATCCGAGACGACAGGGAAGATCGACCCCTTAGGCGCCTAGTGAAGGACCGAGCCCCCCAAGTGCGGAAATCGATCCGAGCCCTCCGGAGTCTCCCGAATTCAATGACTGGGAATGGCAACAAACCATGGGCAGAAGACCAAGAAGTGCGGGAGAAGGACCATCCACCCTTGCCCAGCCAACGCCTAGGTCTTATGCAATTCCGGCACTGCTAAACTCAGAAGCCCCAGCATTCCAGATGCCGGAGCCAGAACGAATAGAAAACCTTACAACTGAGACCATAGCGGCATTCCGAATACCAGGACCGGATAGCCCACCACCCATTAGGTGAGCAGAAAGGCTAGAAAGTCTTGCCAATGAGACAATAGTCTCAGTTATGCCCACGACAATGACAGAATATCGGCGCGGGCTTTACGATGTCTTAGAAGACAACGAGGAGGATGACCTACCTGAAACAACCAGAGGAGGCGAGATAGAAGACGAACGCGACACCTTGCAAACAGTCAATGAAATGATCGGAATGTTCCGAGCATACATGGTAGCAGCATACTGAAAAGAACCAATTTGGAAGAAGGTCAACGGGAATATGAACTCCGCAGGAGACTTATCCTCTTGCAAGGTTGCAAACGGAATGCTATACGCATAAACCAGATACGGGAAAGACTGCCTGTATATCCCGAAAGGCCCCGCATAGGGGAATACGACGTTAAGAGAATATGTCATTAGCGAAATCCACAACAAAGGCCACCACAATATTGAACGAAACTTACGGTATGCAACAGAGTACCGATTTTGGCCTCAAATGCGGAAAGATTTTAGAGCATATGCAGCCCAATGCCACACATGCCAGGTGAATAAGGAGCCTACAAAATTTCCAGATGGAAAGGCTCAATCAATTTCCCTTCCATCAGAAATCTTCGAATCAATAGCCATTGATTTTGCAGGACCCTTCCACAACTCATGGGGATACGATACGATTCTGGTTGCGATGGATAGGTTTTCAGGATTCACGTGGCTTATCCTACAACGAGGCAAGTAACAGCATTAGCAACCTGGGAATTGCTACGCAACAAAATGTTTACACCCCATGGCTACCCAACATCCCTGGTGAGCGATGCGGACCCAAGATTTGAGTCACATGTGTGGAGACAACAGTGTCGATCGTTAGTCATTGAATATATCAAGGCTGCACCAGTTCATCATGAAATGAATGGACAGGTCGAAAGGAAAATTCGAGAATTAAAAACAGCTCTCCGAAACCTAGTCAACGCCAGACAAAACAATTGGTTTGATGCCATACCAGAAACAGCAGCATACCTGAATGCGGGATGGTCAGAGACTCTCGGCATGTCACCATATAAAGCCATTTTCGGAAAGAATTACCCACTACTGCCCCTAGCAAACTTCAAAAACTACGCAGTACCGGCTGCCGACAAATTACTAAATAGGCACCAAGCAATCCGGAATGTGGCATTCAATGCGATTAAAATGGCACGGTTTAGAAGCACGAGAATGGCAGCGAAATGACGCAGACACCATACACTGATAGGGAAGCGCAATTTGTACCGGGTATACAGAAGTTTATTCACAACAGAATCAGGACGTAGCAAGAAATTGCAACCTCGCTGGTGTCGACCGTTCAAGATAATTGGATATGATGAGCATACACAAAATTGCGCAGTAAAAATGGCTGGCAGAATGTACAGAAACTGAGAAGCGCCATTTCATGCTTCCACCGTGAAAAAATACCGCCCGAACGATGATGTCGCCTTCCCGGCCAGGAGCTAGGCAAAACCACCCCCAATCGTGGTAAACGAGAAACTGGATTGGGAAGTGGAAACTATACGAGACCACAGAAGACTATATGACCGTGACCAGTTCCTAGTGAAAGCGGTGGGGTACCCGAAAACAGAAAATAGCTGGAAACCCCTTGAGGGATTGGAAAATGGGATGAAAGCGGTTAATCAATGGTGGGAAGACAACAAACCGGAGCACGAGCTACCCCCTATGATAAACCATGTGACGGTGGCATGGAGCCCAACCATACCAGAAATCCAACACCTGCGCCCAGACACAGACCAAGGGATACACGACGGATTCTGGTCAGCCCACTTCGAAAGCGATTTCGAAAGCAGCGAAGATGAGAATCGGGTAATGGAAGATGAGGCGGCATACCTAGCCCAGCTGGCTGAGGCAGAGTACTGGCAATAGCGAAAGGAAAGAACACTCCGTCCAACAGCCTTACGATGTCAAACTATGAGCAAGTACCTTGGAGACTGCGCCATCAGCTAATAGGACTGTTGATGAACCATGATATTATCCCTAGACGATACCTTACACACAGACTATTCATACACATCTGCAACAAATGCTTAGAAATTACAACAGAATCGACGGGACGAATGTGGGGAGAATCAGTGCCAAATGTTTTCCGCTTCGGTAGCGGGTGCTACCTGAGCACGGAAAAATGTGATGGTTGCATGGAGATGGAAGAAACTGAAATTAAGCAGCAACCCCCTTCCCATGAAGACCTGAGTGAGGCCAACACCTAAGCGAGGTCACCACTGAAACATAAATACCACCCACCAGCCCCCTAAACTACCGAAGAAAACAGACCACACTACCTAACCTCCGAACCTTTAACCCTTACAAAATTCTTTACCATATTAGAAACTTACCCTCACGTGAGAAAGAAAAACCAAAATGTCGACCTACGCAGAAGTCGGCATCAAGGGACGAGACCTCATTTTGGGGTACCTACTTTACCGAGAGATCATTCCAGAAGACGCATACTGGAAGATTTTCTATATCAATCACTACGAGGATTGCGGATGAATCGATGTCGAGACAGAGTAATGGGAGGACCGGATAGTGCGGAACTTCGTGGACCTGCCAGGCTACTGGGAGTCTGGTTGTTTTGTGCGCAGAGCGCCATGTGGGGAGTGCTTGGAGAGATGGTTGGAAGGAGCGGAGTCGATGTTGCAGGACGACTTGAGATTGCTGCACGATAGCGATGACGATGAGGATGGGTCCTTTCCTGAGAATAGCTGAACTACCTGCTATTAGGATTTCCTGGGATTGTTTTGTTTTGGTGAAATTGTTTTTTTATTTTGGGAGTGTAACCGGTACGGGTTACTAGTGTTTTATGTTTGGTTTCACGGTTTTGGTTGATACTTGTATTGTTTCGTGTGCTATCGGTTGATACATGCATTGTTTTATGTTTGGTTTCACAGTATTGGTTGATACTTGTATTGTTTCCTGTGCTATCGGTTGATACAAACATTGTTTTATGTTTGCTTTACAGTATCGTTTGATACTTGTATCGTTTCGTGTGCTATCGGTTGATACACACAATGTTTTGCAATATTGCTCATACTGGGGATAAGCGATATGCTGTATTTAAAGACCGCTGATTTCCGCCATGGAAACAGCAGACTTCGACAGACAGTATTCTTAAATATACTTGGTTGAACGGTTACTTCTTTGATCTCCTATTACACCCCGTGCGAAGCCTCCTTTAGTAAGCAGCGCTCGCTTCGCGTTGATCACGAAGCCATCTGCTCCTATCATACCGCTACGTGACTAGGGCCTGGCCCGAACACGTTACAGTTAGTGTATAGAAACCTTTTCACAACTGCATCTAGACTAGGCAAGAAGTTGCAACCCTGCTGGCAACAACTGTTTATAATAATTAAATACGATGACCATATAGAGAACTATAGAGTAGAAACAGACAGAAGAATGTAACGTAACCAAGTAGTAACTCTCCATACATCTACAATAAAACAAGACCTATCTAAGGATGAGACAGCCTTATGTAGAAGAAGTGACATGAAACCTGCTCCGCTTGTAGGAAACCAAAACCGCAAATGAGGGGTGGAGGTGATACACAATTACAAGAAATGATATGACCATGACTGGTTTTTAGTAAAATGGTTAGGATACCCCAAAATAAAAAACTGCTGGGAATCACAGTAGGGACTAGAAAATGCATTGGATCTGGTAAACTAACAGTGGGCAGACAACAAACCTAATAATGAATTACACCCTATAATAAACTATATGATGGTAGCCTGGAGCCCAATACTACCTGAAATCCAAGGACTCCAACCCGATACGGACCAGGAAATAGACAATAGTTTCTGGTTGGCTCATATCAAGAGCAAATTTGAGAGCAGCAAGGATGAGAACCTGGTAATGTATGATGAAGCCGTGTACCAGGCATGACTGACAGAGACCAAGAACTGGGCTTAACTGGAGAGAAAAGTTTAACATTCAATAGCCTTGTAATGTCAAACTATTAGCAAGTATCTTGAAGACTACACTATTAGCTAATGGAACTGTTGGTGAACCATGATATTATCCTCAGATGGTTTCGTACACACTGCTTATTATTTCATATCTTCCCTAAATTCCTCAAAATGACCACCAAATTGACAGGATAAATGTGGGGAAACACCATATGGAATATATTTCAGTTTGGTATTAATTGCTACCTTAGCATCGAAAAGTGCGCAATGTGCAATTGGATAGTGGAAAATGATTATAAATACCACCCTCCTACCACTTGAACCACTAAGGGAGAACAAGAACATACCTGCGACCGACCCATTACACAACACAAAAAACAAGCTCCCTTAATCTGAACTTCCTTAATAATGTCAACCTGTGAGAAAGTTAACCTGAGAATACACCACTAGTATGTAGGACTGCTAGTCCACTGTGAAATGATCCCATTAAGCACCTATTGGCAAATATTGTACATCAATCATTGCGAGGGATGTGAACAGCTCGATATTGAGATAGAGTATTAGAAGGATAGGATAGTACAGGATTGGACAGATTTGACAGGATACTGGGAACCTGGGTGTTTTGCGTATAAGGCTCCATGCTAGAGTGTTTGAAGAGATAGTTGGAGTGTACAGAATAGACGTTGCAAAACAACATGAGAATGTTTCATGACAGTAATAATGATAAGACTAGGATCTATAGGGACTTTCATGAGAATAGTGGGTTTACTGACTATTAGGATTTCCTTATGTTGTTTTGTTTAGTGAAATTGTTATTTTCTTTTGGGAGTGTAACTGGTACTATTACTAGGTTATGTTTTATGTTTGATTTCATAGTATCGCTTGATACTTGTATTGCTTTATGTAGTGTCGCTTGATATACACTATATTTTATACTTTGTTTTATAGTATTGTTTGATACTAGTATTGTTTTATATGCCATCACTTGATACATATAATGTTTGGTAAAATCACTCATGCTGGTTACACACAATTGATATATCTAAAGACCACTAGATTGATTGATAAAAATAGCAGACTTCAATGAACAGTATTTCTAATATACTTAGTTGAACAGTTCCTTCTTTGACTTCCTATTATGCCCTTTTGAAGTCTCTCTTAGTCAGCAGTGCTTGACTCTTATTTATCAAGCAACTATCTGCTCCTATTGTACTGGATTGTAATGAGCACCACAGTATGTACATGTTACAGCCCAGTACAAACACATATCCAATTCTGATAGCCCATCATGATGCTTCTATTGTTGCCTTCCACATTTCTCTCCCATTATATCAGGCTCAGCTGGTACTCTACTGCTCCCACTTTTAGCTGACACCTTACTACTCTACCTGTTTGGCTGGCACCCTTCTGCTGATGGTGTTTACCATCCCTCTCGCCTCCAACTCAAGCTGTCTGCCCACTTCCAATTCACCCACTCCTCTCAACTGGTATTGCAATACCTCTAGTTTTACCTAGGTTGGATTGTTCTTATTATTGCAGCAGTAAGGCTTTGGCTTTCAGTGGCTAGGCAAGATTACATGTCCTTGCATTTATGTTGGTCACCTTCGGACAGTGGTTCAAGGGTCGTCTTCTGATATTTTCTTTTGTTGGACACTATAGCTGTTAAGAGGATAATTTTTTCTGTTTTGCTATTTGATTTTTCGCGTTTTCTTTTGCCATAGCCTAGCTGCTGCATACCATATCTTGTCCTATAAGAAAAGGAACTATAAGTTAAAAAACTAAAAACAAAAGATTTTCTACATTATTATATAGTTTGATAGTACAAGTAGGGAATTCTATCTTACAGCCTAGAACTATATTATATTCAGCTCCTACTGCCAGCTTAATATCTTAAGACTAGCCTTAGAGTCATCAATATATTCCCATCATGAGCTCACCTAAGTGACATCGCTAGCCAAATCTTATACTACTATTACGTCCAAAGATTCTATTCTATCAGCAAAATGCTTATACTGTTACCCCTCAAACTGGCCTGATAATACTTTGGTTGTCTCTCTTTCTTCACTTGCAGAAACCATGGAATGAACCTACTATTCTCTACCGACTGCATTACACTATTCCGCTGTACCTCCTACTGGGAAGATATTCATTATACCTCAGTTCAATATCTTATATTCTGGTCAACTAAATAGTTGTAAATGATAGGTTAGAACTAAACTGAAATAAGTTCACCAGTAATCAGAGGATTTACTGATATACACTAAAATGATATTCCCTAAATTGGGCACTATTATTTCAAACAATCCCAACAACTTCTCTATCTTCCTTAAAGACTTTCCCAAACTCCATGGTCAAGAAAACCATCACACATAGGCTAAGCTCTGGGAGACTGCAGTCAGAGCTACAGAACTGTAGAAGGTTATAAGCAGAACTGAAGAGAAGCCAGAAGTGGCAAGTCAGAGTAGCTCAATAAGCACAAAGAAAACTGAAGAGTCGGAGAACAAAAATGACCCAGCAATGGTATTCCTATACCACGTGGTCAACTCCACCAACCATACTAATATAGCTTCTAACGAAATCTCAGCCCAAATATGACAGTTTCTAAAAGATTGGTTTGATAAAAAACTCCAAATACCGATATCAACTATCTCACAAAACTCATGCACATTGAATACTTGGAAGAAACAAGTATGTTCCACTTTATATCTAAGTTCATAATAGCTTGGACTCACTTTAGTCAAAGGTGCAGTCTGAGGGAAAAAAGTGGCAGAAAATTATCAGAAGAATATCTAAAAATCATGAATGTGTTCATACAATCAGAGGTACTTAAGAGATATGTGTTCATCTCAACACTCCTGGAAAGGTTCCTTGACATATACAACATGTTATCAATAAAGGTTACTGTGATATATGCTGATGTCCAAAACAACCTTATAAGTCCAGCAACAAAAACAATACAAAAACCTGAGGAGGGAAAAATACTCTCAACCCTATTGTCAAAGAAAAAGAATTTTGAGCAAGGGGAATGCATATACTGCAAGTCTAAAGATTTCCAAAATGGCAATCATACTGCCAACTGATGCAATCACCTTAAAAAGAAATAGAAAACTACCGCCAAAAGTATAAATATTGCTGATAGCAAGATATACACTACTGTCCTGAGGACGAAATCGCAACCAAAGCAAGATGACATTACTCGTAGATGGGTCTGTGATCCAGGAGCTATCTCTTACATATTATCAAAGTCAGGTGACATCGGAAACCTAAAACCATAAAATAAAAACATAATAACAGCTGAGGGGAGAATTCACAAGGCATCTTCATCCAAAGATGTACAACTTAACCTATTCACATTGGAACAACTTCAGCAATGAGTCATACTTACAGGAGCCCTGTATATACCTACCCTTTGATACTCACTGGTATTGAAATCAAGGTTGGATGATAGAGGCATCAGGTTTGTGGTAGAAAAAGGGAAAAGGACATACAGGAAGAAGGAGAAGGCATTCATAATGGCAGAAAGGAAAGGAGAATTGTGGCATATAAAGTTAGACAAGCTAAAGGCATTAATGACTGTATATGAAGAAAGATACCAGGCCTGGGACACCCAAGTACCATAAAGGATTGCTACAAGGACTTAATCTATCTACCTGCTTCTAAGGATTTCAACTACAAAGTGTATAATCAACAAAAGGTCACCTAGTTATCACCCCCATGGATTGGAATCTAGACCAAAAACTCTTCCGAAAAGGTATATTTGGACCTGAGCAGAAGGATGTCCATACCAACTATGGGTAACCGTGATTACTACAAGACATTTGTGAATAACTAGGCAAGGTACGACTGAATATATACCATGAAGACCAACGACAGAGTAAGGACAGTTATTCGAAACATCCGAGAACTCATCCCAATGCAATTTGGAAAATGTATAAAGTGATTTCATAGTGACAAGGGAGGAGAATATATAAATCAAGAAGGTTTGAGAATTCTTTGCAAATTACAATATAATGCATACCACCTCAACTGCCAATCACCATATCCTAAGTATAGTAGCTGGAGAGATAAACTATACACTAACTCTAATAGTATAGTGTATAATAGCTATGATAAGACAGTCCTACAGCATGAAGCCTATTCGGTGGCCACCCACCTCTGCAACAGATGCTGGTATTCAACAATAAAACAGACTCTTTTCAAAAGGCTATATGATGTGAAACCCACTATCAGTCATCTAGATCTCTAGTACACATATGGCTTGGTACATATACCCTCAGAGAATCAAGGAAAACTCGACCAGGTAACCAAGGTAGGCCACATTGTCGGATATATATCCAACTGGTATTTGTTACGAGGTAGGCAGGGCCAGTTTTACCTATGACAGCTATGCTGTTACATGGGCCTAAGCAGCATGTTTTGTATGTTCTCCATGCCCCGCCCACATCCAGGGCCTGACCCGGGTCTTTCCCGAGATGGGGCCCTCTTTCTTGCCGTCCAAACCTTACAGGGTCCCATTTAGAGTATAGGTGGGGCAGGGCCCCTTGCGGGTAATGGGATAGGAAAAGCTTATACAAAGGCCTTGTCCTAGGCTTGTGAGCGGCCCAAGGCAAGGAACGTAGCCAGGAGCCCATGTTTTTTGGGGCCCTAGAGGCCCTGTAATGAACTCTACATCCAATCCAACAATTTACTCTATATACATACCCAAGAGACATATGGCAATCATACTGAAAGACATAAGGTTTGAAAAACAAAAGAGCGTTTCAATCGACTATACCTACAAGGTAACAGAGCAACCAGTATGAGTATCAGAAGAGAACACTCAATCCACAATACTAGAGTCTGCTTAAACACCTCCACCATATTCAGAACATGGTCTTCCAGGTAGATTCTCTTAGTTATCAGAATAAGATAAACAGGTTGAACCAGCAACCCAATACCCTCCAATCCGAAACCCTCTCAGATGGTTATCGCGATAAACCATACCAACAAAGAAGTCCAAAACCTATTACCATCAGCTTGCTGAAAAGAAACTACAGAAACCAAAGGGCAGGTTGAAGTAGAGGGATAAGGAGTTTAATGAATATATGAAAGGACATGGACTGTCAGGACCCCTGAGTATGAGAGGTATCCAATATCAATTTGAATGTAACCATATCAAGGAGGAAATTCAAGAACAAATAGACGCCATAAATCATAGTGAATTTGTAGACCTAATGTATCACATACCAGACTCAATAACATACTACGAGGCTACAAACTCAAACAAAAATAGTGAATAGAAGAAAACTATGGATGAAGGGATAGAAGTTCTGAACTGAAGAAATGTGAGAATAGTGGTCAATAGACCTAAAGGAGTAAAAGTAATATCAGAACAATTGGTATACCACATGAAAGTAAATAAAGACAGAACTATACAAAGAAGAAAAGAGAGGTATTGCACAAGAGAGCTTAACCAGCAATCCACAGTAGACTACAAAGAACTATATGCCCCAGTAGCCAGACTAGAATCCCTCAGAACCTTGCTAAGCATACCAGTTTAATGCAGCTACATCATACAATTACTAGATCTTAAGGGTGTCTTTCTTTATGGTAATATTAATGTAGAAATCTACCTCAAACTACCTGAAGGATACCAACAACCAGGAAAAGTGTAGAAGCTCAACAAAGTAATATATAGACTCAAACAATCTCTTCTACTATAGTACTAACAGCTTACAAAAAGCCTCATTGATATGAACTTCACCATATGGCACCACAGCCCATGTGTCCTCCTAGTAAAAGATCTTTACTGTTGCAACCACATAGATCACATAGTAATAACCTGAACACCTAAACAAGTTAATGAATGTTTCAATAAAATACAATCTAAGTTGGAGCATATAGACTCAGAGGAATCCTCACTCCTACTAAGAATACAGATGGAAAAAAATCAGGGTATATCCAGCTATATCAAGAAAGGTACATCACATAGTTGCTAGAACAGTACAAGATATTGGAAGCTACCCCGACCGCAACAGCTATTGAAGTTCACTTTCCCCAGAGAATAGCATAAGATAATAAGGACCTATGTAATCAATGACTATACCAATCCATAATAGGATCACTAATATGTACCACTCTTGGTATAAGACCTGACATCCCTGATGCCACTATATTCTGAAGGCAGTGCTCAGCAAAACTAATGATTACTTATCTCAAGAGTGCTAAACGAGTTCTCCGACACCACAAAGTAGCAATTACAAAAGGACTACACTATGAGCACAACAAAGCCAAGCCACTACTACATGTATATAGTGACAGCTCCTGTCTACCAAATCTCATAGATCGCAAGTTGTTCATGATTTTGATTGCCACAACATACAGATATACAGTAATATGTTGGTCAAAGAAACAAAGAACTACGGCATTCTCAACAACAGAAGCTGAATACACAGTACTTGCTGTCGCATCAAAGTAAGCAATATAGGTAAACTGGGGTCTATCACAAATTAGTATATCAACAATACCAATAATACACTATGACAATATAACAGCCTTCAAGCTTAGCAGGAACTCAATTGTTGCAGATCAAAGGAAACATATCAATATACAGTACCATGATACTCAGGAAAAAAGAGTGAAAGGAGAGATAGTCATGACACAGGTTGGGATAAAGAATAATTTAGTAGATGTATGTACAAAAGGGTTGACTAAGATGTTGTTTGAAGGTATTCTGGTTATGTTAAGAATAGAATCATAGAGGATGTATTAAAATGTACAATTTCCTTATCCTATAAAGTTGCATACATGAGTTGGTGTAACTCATGTATGCAACCATATATAATACATACATATTTCCTTGAATGGATGGCTGTGCAAGTAACTAGATTATGAGTATATATAGATAGATGTATTTCCTCCATTATTATATAGTTTGATAGTGCAAGTGGGGAATTCTATCTTACCGTCTAAAACTATATTGTGTTCAACTCTCACTGCCAGCTTAATATCTTAAGACAAGTGTCAGAGTCGCCAATGTTTTTAGTTTTTTCCTTCTCCAAACTTCAAGTTGATCGAGGCAAGCGGTTCGCGGGGCTCCTGAGAGGTCCTGACGTTCACCAGATCGTCAGAGGGAGGTCTCAGTGAAGGTACTGCAGCAGGTGGCGGTTGTGGGAGTTCATAGGTCGGCTTGGGGGAGGGAGAGGTTGGTGGGGAGATGGAGCTTTGTGTCGCGCTTGCCCTAGTACCTATTCAAGGATAAGTTAGATAGGAGATCGTGCGATTTTAGGGCTATGGGGGGAAGGAATAGGGAGTGTAAGATCTAGCGTGGGTTGGAGGGAGCTGAGCCGGGGGATGGAGGGGTAAAAACATACTTGACGGCAGCAATGTTGAGAGGGGCGGTAGTGCTCACCGAGTAGAGCTTCTTATCAGCCATAATTTATTCTTGTGTCATTTTAATAAAAGAGGAGAAGAAAGTAAAATAGCAACTCAGCGGGGAAATTGAGGGCATTTTCAATCACGAGGTGAAACAACGGTCTAGGGGCTGTGATACGGTATCATAGCTCACCAGAAACTCCATGCTAAGCTGGTAGGTCTCAACCCCTCAAACCTTTCCCCATCGGGTCTTGTTACCGGGAGAAACCTCACCTCTCACTTGAGAGGAAGCATTTTCCTGGCAATTGCTCACTCTTTCCACCAACCCCACTTAAATAGCAAACTCAGAAAATCTCAACTATGCCATCACCGCCACCAGACCAGACGCATGTGCGGTACTTCACTCTGCTGGTTCAACAAAATTGTCATCTGCGAAACCCTCACACTGGTACGGCTTGTGTAAAATCAACCAGACGCTTCCAGCTGGACATCTCCAGCCCTCAAATTTAAAGCTCTGTGTTGACCATGAGGTCTCAACAATCACGCCGGCGGACATGGAGGCATTGAATTCGGTGTCTGATCCACGGTATCAAGACCTTAGTAGTGTAAATTGCATAAACTCCAAGAATGATATGTTCTACAAAGCATGAATTGTGAAGATATATTCATTTTATTGTTTACCATTTTTGAATTATGGCTTTGGCAGTCATCTATGGAGAGGTTGAATGTTCAGATAATTAGTGTGTTCTCAAACCTTGGATAGGATTTGGGTGGGTTTAGCATAGATTGACTTGCTACAAATAACTACCAATAAGATTCACAAACTGAACAATGTGTTTGAAGATCCTATGTGGAGGGTGGAAAACCATGGATGGGTTGAGAGTCTGCAAATGGTTAGAGGTAGCACTTGATTATACTAGTAGATATTTTAAGTTAGTAAAAGTAATGCAAGAGTAATAGTAATAAGAAACAAAAAATAGTAGAAAATAAGAACTTGATAGCAACAGAAGAATACAGAATTGAAAGATATCAAAAGTCACTAAGTGAAAGTAACTGATGCAGATTTTGGTACTATATAAGAGAATTCAGGAATGTGATAAGGGTTAGGCTGATTATATACCCAATATTATATACAATACCTGTATAGAGGAAACTGAACATGATAATTATGACTAGAGAACATAAGAAATCAATAATAAGGAGAATGATATAGATAGAAAATATGAGAGAACTCAGATACTTGATTATGAGTTGTTAAAAGACAAGTTGGAAGAGGTATCAAATGATGTTGCAATACAGATTTACTCAATAGAACAAAGACAGTGAATAAAAGGTTGACTAAGGACTGTAGGGAGTCTGAAATCATTGAAGCTATAGGAAGGCTCAAAGAAAAGCATTATATAGTAATGAGAAAATAAATCTCACTCATAGTTCCAATTGACAAATTGGTTGAGCAAGAGTGCTTACAATCTGAAAGAGCATTTCATACAAGGTTTTGGATGGGTCAACTGGTCTTCCTGTATCTCATTTTATGAATTGAGAAGTATCTGATATTTTCAAATCGGTCACATCATTACTGAACATCAGTTCAATTCTAATTGATAGCATTTTTAAGGTAGATAGAAAGTAAGAGAAAGAGTAGATGCTATTAGGATATTGCTCTAGGGGTTGGTGTCAGAGAAAGAAATATTTTATTTTTTTGTAAACATGTTTTGACAGCATTACTGGTATTATGTATGGAGTTTATTTGCTGGCCATCAAATAAGGAAAGAAAAAAACATAATAAATATGTCTGCAAAGTAAGTTCTGGAGTATTTCTTGTAGTTGTTAGCTTTATCGATAGTACTTTCCTTATCTTGGACTTGGTACTATTAACAGACTAGTACTTATACTATAACCATAAATCAATATACAGTATAAATGCAATAGCTGTTTGTAATAACCATAAATATATTATTTACTTTTGAGCTGGTAATATAAGCACTGTCTATAATGTATAAGTTTTTGAACAATCCTAGCTATCTCTATACCTTTCACAATTTTTTAATTCAACGGAGTATCTACTTGAAGATACTGCATATACAGTTAATGATAAAATAGTTACTTGCTACAAGCAACCTCATGGAAAGAGATTTAATGAGCAAATATTTGATGCAAAATAACATACCTAAGTTAGCATGTGGTTATTGAGAATGCCTTTGGGCTTTTAAAGGCGTGTTTTTCAAGTGTTACAAAGATTTCTATTAAGATACAATATCAGTGTACCCATATGTAAGTAGTACATTATTTTGAAGCTGCTTGGATTTTACATAACTTTCTATTAGAAGAAGAAGGGAAAAGTAAATAGAAAGTTTCAGAGGACCTTGAGTATGCTTGAGGGTATCAAATAATTGTTGGAAATGTTTTTATTAAAAGAGAACTGTAATAGCAAGTGAGGAGTACAAAGGGAAAAGATGATAAATTATGCCACGAAAGTTTATTCACACATATGGTACAGAACATTATATGAATAGTTCTGTCAAATTGACTAGTTAGTACTATAATACTTGATACTGATACAGAAAATAAATCGGTTCTTACTTAATTCAAATATAGGATTGATAAAAATAATAGTAATAGTACAAGAACTAGTAAATAATAAAAATAGCAAAACACAGTCTCCCAGAGCACTCCATAGTCTCCTGCAGCACCTAGGAGTTCTAAGGTAGTGGGGAACACTTGATAGAAACTATATATCCTGATTTTGAAAACTCATTTCCAAAAAGTTGTCTTTATATTAAAGTTTCCTAATGTCTATTTTCTTCTCACCTTTCAGCTAACTAATGCTATACTTCATTATACTGAATCTTATATTGAAACTTTTTCTTCTCAAATACCAGTCTTTCATACTGTACTGAATGCAAAATCTTTTTCTCAGAATTGAACTTTTCTCTCTTAAGTCCTTTCTGTCCTGTTTCACTTGAGGTACCACATTTTTATAGATTTTTCAACTTCCCAGCTGGTGGATATTCAATTGCCTTACTTGTCTTGCAGTTGATTTTAACTTCAGTATTACTCTTATTCATCAAGCTTCTGTAATTCCTCCAGTTTTGACCATATTGCTTCTTCAATTCCATCAGCTCAGACCCAAGTAGTACATGTTAGCTTGAATACTATGCTTTACCAGTTGATTTGACTTTATAATATACTGTCCTACCTATTTCAGAAATGCAAAATAGTATAAAGCTTTTGTCTCACAGGAGGATATCATCAATAGCTTCATAGTAGAAGTATATTTAGTTGCGCCAATTTGTACATATACTGCTCCACAGATCCTAGTCTTATCATTGCCCTTCTCCTATAGACTTTAGTTTGATTTATAGAACTTAGTGTTTTTCATTTTTTTCATTGCTTTCCACAGTCCTTTTACTAAGCTTTCTGACTGTACTCTACCAAAGACATCCTTTGATATCCTATCTGCTACTTGATTTTTGTCAGTTTTAAACACTTTATAGTTTCACAGGTTATGGCCCAACCACCTTAGTAGCTTTTTCCTATCTCTGGTTGTCCACTGACCTGGTCCAGATTGACAACTATGTCTAACTATGGGTCCTTAAGACTCTTTGGTCTAAAAAGCTCTTGTTTGAAAGTCAGAAACCGATATTTCATTTAAAGTTGATTTATAAGATTCTGATAAATACTATATATCATGCTCCTAGTCCTAAATAGTTTGGAGGTAATTGCTTTGGCTTTGAAATTCTATAGTCTCATTACTAGTTACTTCGAACTTTCTCTTGTTCGATATAATTCAATAGAATAAAATAAAAGAAAATAAAAAAACCTGAATATAAGAAAGCAGAAGACTTTGCATAATATCCAATTCTAATAATAAATACCTGTTTCAACATATTTCTTGAGTGATATAACCACTTCAGCATTCCTTTAATCATGATATTATTTTTTTTATACCCAAGTTGGTAACATCTAGTCTAGTTCTCTACTGCTGCATGAGATCCATCCAGTGCTTTTGCTAAATGGGCAGTTGAGTTGAGATGGGCCGTGGATTGTGATTTGGACCAATTACTATTGATTACCAATTTCCATCCTCAACTCAACCAAATCCTGTCCGAGGTTTGAGGACCCCTATTGCACACGGTTGCATCGTATGTTCGGTTAATTACGCAAACATACAATAGCTACGAATAAACAACAGACTTAAAAAAAATAGACTATACGATGCTAGCATCCCCACACACCTGACTTCCATATATCACATCGACTAAGTTCAACCCAACTCCGTACATTGTTTCGTTGTGGTAATGTTCGTTTGGTCATTAATTTTTTGAGCATCTCCTTCCAATGATATCCACCCCACCCCCCGCACACTTCTCTCTGTAGCTATCTTTGAGTACTTTTTGATATCGTACCACATCTTCGAGGTCCCGCGCAACCGCCGCTCTTTTAACTTCCTAGCACCGCAACACGGCATTATAAAAAACACATGACATACTCGCTAATCAAGCCACGCAATTTTCTTTTTCCCATAAACCACATTACTCTGACCTCGTTTAGCAACAGGATGCAAAAGAAAAAGAAAGGAAAAAGAAAGATCAAATTGAAAAAAAAAAAGAGCTGGGGAATAAGACAACCTAGCCGCAAGAGCTAGGAAATAAAGACAGACAGAGCAATGAAATATTCAGGTAGGAATGGTTCACCGGGGGCTTTGAACAGGCGTGAATCATGACAATA
The DNA here is from genome assembly GCA_003182015.1 of Tuber magnatum. Taxonomy (NCBI): domain Eukaryota; kingdom Fungi; phylum Ascomycota; class Pezizomycetes; order Pezizales; family Tuberaceae; genus Tuber; species Tuber magnatum. The sequence goes on along the minus strand of PYWC01000027.1, from coordinate 1,092,228 downwards.
TTGTGCTTGAGATTCTGATGGATATGCCGCCAGGTCCTCTTCCGCCAATTGGTTCTCTAGGCAGGAAGCTTTCCCTCATTCTTAGCTTCCTTGACCTGGTCAAAAACCTAATCGCCGAAATGGGTCAGTAAAAAATGTTGTGCGGGTAGCGATATATTGTCAAACCGACCTTGAGCATCTTTCTCCTCGCCCCGAGAGCGTTCACTCCTCGTTTCTCAAGTGCCTCATCATCCAACTCGACCAAATCTTTCCAATTGAGGTCTTTCAAATTGTCAGTGTATTTGTGGAGACGGAGGCTACGCAACCAGGCTGGAATGTCATTCAGAAGGTTGAGGTCGGTCGGGTCCTCTGGGGGCTTAGAGCTTCCTCGTCTACCTCTCGGGCTCCTTCCGCGTCCACTGACATCATCGGAATTATAACCTTCAGTCGACCCAGCGAGGCTGCCGAATGTGGTTAGACTTCCGAGGAGGGGTGACTGAGCAGCAAGAAAGCCACCAGCTTGAGGAGAGGCAAATCCCATACCACCCCACTGGCCAGCATGGGAGCCGAACACGCCGGGTGAGTTCGGGCGGGAACGGCCTCCAAGGAGCGGCGAGCCATTGTTCTGCTGCTGTGCCATGGCTGCGGCAGCCGCAGCAGTGGGAATCTGAACCAATTGGCCATGCTCGTTATACATAGCGATAGCGCTTGGGGACAAAGTGGGCACATTTCCATTATTTCGAGGAGAATTGAGCCCGACATTGCCATGCCCGTTGCTTCCGCTAGGATCCTTTCCAGTTCTGCGCTTTCCCCATCCCTTCGGGTCATTATCAAGGATGATCCGGTTATTAACAGTAGACAATGCAGCCAATTTCATGGCAGCGGCGTTGGCAACCATATCCGCCCCCGATGATTGCGGGAACATTGGCATAACCGGCGTGTTGACCATTGATGCCCAATTGCCAGATGGTGTATCACCATAAGGCGAGAGTTGAGGCATCTCAATACTGGTAGACGTGGGTGCGTTCAAGGTAGTGGTCTGAAGGTTCGTGTTTCCAGTAATTTGGGGAGGAGGATTCCTCGGAGACCTCAGTCCGGCAGATGGGGGAGGAAGTTGAAAGTTACCCATAGAATCAGCCGCAGACTTGGGGCGGTTCTGCTCACCACCCCCGTCATTTGTCGGGCGATTCCAGGGGGAGGAAGGCGGGTTATTCTCCTTGTTGGCTGGGGTCGAAATGGAAGGGGTAGGAGCCAACGAGGAAGATGGACGGGACTCAAACAACGCACTATTGCGGTTGGACTTTGTTCCACTACTGCTTCCTGGCTGGCCCGAGATCAACGCACGTTGGGCGGCAATTGCGGCAGCAGCGTCTGGGAACATTGACTGGACAGATGAATCTACGCCCGAGCTTCTATTCGGCGGCGCTCCAGGAGAGGGCGGAGGGCGAGAGAAAGAGTCGCGAGCATTGCCAAGATTCATTTTATTCATTGCATCGTTCATACGAGAAGCCATAGCGTCTGTGACTGATATTAGCACCCTAGACGAACTCCATCACAAGGGGGTTGTACCTTTTTCAAACGTGTTGGGGGACAAAATGTTGGACATCGGATGAGATCTCGCCATTTGTTGCAGAACAGTAATGAAGAAACGAATCTGAACTTGGGTGGTTTGCTGCAACAGAGCATACAAAGCTGCAGTTCTCTCGGCTTCACTAAGGACCCGGAACCACTGCTCGATTGCACTGAGCTCATCTTTGAAGTCTTGATCCAAAGCGGCAGATGCCATTTCATCGAGGGTATTCTCGTACGTTTCCAAATCATTAATCCACTCTCGTGCTGCCTTGTCCAATGCTTCGGTCTCCGCATTTTGCGAGGTGATCTGGGGAGGGTTCAGGAAGATCTCAGAGGAAGGACGAATCCGACCCGCCAGAGGAGATTGAAAAGCACCAGACATGTCTGCAGACGCTCTCAAATGATGGCAAGAACCGAGGGGTCGGGAAGACGGAGGGCGAAGTGAGGACCCACCGGTGGCCGAGCCCTGGTCTGGTGTGCTGTTTCGGTTTGACATTGTTGGATCCGGTTCGGATGGTGGAATTGAACTCAGCTTTAAAGTTGTTCTTTCCCGAGGGTCCGACAGGGTTTTCGGGGTATGGTCCGCGCAAATTCAAGATTGTTCTGTACTATACTCCAGAAGGCTGACGTAACGTGGCCAATAGGGAAACTTGTGAGGGGTGGCACGGAAAAGGAAAACGGCTTCCTTCCAGGTCCGCGTATGCTATCACACACGAAACTAATCCGAAATGGATAAAAATTATTGGTATGTCGAGGAGGATCAACCACTGTAACAGAATCGTTAGGGCGGGCGGTACTGAAGAAGGCGACGGTTGGAGCTTCTCCTGCAGTGCCTGCTGACCTCAAAGGAGCTTTGCTGCGGTTTTCTGTAACAATCTATTTTGCCCTTGAAGGGTATGGGCTTGTATGCTCCGTGAACAGAAGTAAACCGAACACTCCGGTAAATAAGATTCTATTCCTTTGTTTGCCTTCAACCAACGAGCTGAGAAATTCGGGCGTTTGAACGAAGAAGCCGTGGGAATGGGTTGGGTGGTTGAATTGAATAGACACAATACCAGCCAAACCAGCGGAAGTTGATAAAACGTAGCACAGCCACCCGCTCGATTAGATTAACGAAGGAATGATATACGGCAAAGTCAAGCGATCTAGAGGACGTGATGGTCGTGAAAAGGAAACTCCTTGAACTCCGGGGCCCAAATAATGAGGCTAGAGACTTTAAGGAGGTTTGTCGGCGGCTAGTAGGAGGTTAGCAAGAGGAGAAGAGGGAAGCAATGTCAGCACCACAACGGTGGATAGCGGGGTGCGGTGCGATATTTACCTTTTGCAATCAACGCTGCATAACCCGGGGGAATTGGCGGTGACAGGTGATAGAGGAAGGGGAGCGAGTATCTCGTGCAAAGGGAGAAAGTGGTGGGGGTTTAGGGGTATAGCGGGGGGGAGCGAGGGAAGAAGGGAGCGGTGCAGCGAGCAGCGAGTGGCGACGGGGGAAGGGGAGGAAAAAAAAAAGAAAGGGGGTGGGTGAAGAGGATGAAGAAATAAGATGCGCGGGTCAGACGGGAGGGGAAGGGAAGAAACCGAATACCGACCGGTACAAGGGCAAGGCTCTTTCAGTCAGCACGAACCGGAGCTGCTGAGAGGGGGGAGGAGAGCAGAGTGATGGAGGAGCAGCAGGCACCAGCTGGCGTTGATGGAGTTGGAGAGAAGAGAGGCTAGAGCGAACCGCGAGGCAGGCAAACGGACAGGCTTGGCTTGTTGTCTGATTGGGCTCCCCTATGGTTCAGACCCGGTATCTACCCTACCCTACCTCACAATCCACAATCCCCTGAAAGGGGAGCAGCAACTTCCACACATGACGGCCGCTGGTCAGGTCCAGTAACCAATGGGGAACGGCAGCCAATTTTCGAAATATCATACCTCGAGCGCTGCGTATTATAGTATGATATCGTGGGCCTCATGCATGCCCCATCCCCTCATCAAAGTAAGGCGATTCCGTTAATCGGGAACCATTAAACCCCCTCCTACTCATCCAAGAATACAATCCTCTACCCGAGTGTTCCCCGACGAGCAGGTGCGTGCTGGCCCGGGTCCCATCGCCCCACGAGAAGGCATGACAATGGCCTATCGAGTTGATCGTGATCTCGGTACGGTGGAGGATTACCACGGGAACACGTAGATGATGCCCACAAGCTTCAACAAGCCGAACGGCGTACAAATCCTACGGATAAATCACGCAAAAACCGCAAGAACATGCACCGGTATTCCATCCCATCGTGGCGACATCTGTGAGGTAGAACATGGTGTGATATCGGGATATGATACCCCCTGCTGTTTGGGCATCAGGCTCAGTGTCATTTATATTGCGGGATCAATAGTCTACCGGTACTAGTACTCGAGTAACATGTACTGTATGTACTCGAGTACAGTACCGGTACACTAACTCTTGCCCACGAACTTCAGGAACGTGACATCTTCTACAGCCACCATCCGTACCGTACATCCTGGCCTCTGCTCCCATCCGTTCTTTTGCAGCATCCCCGCCCCGACCCGACCGGGTACAGTACAGTACCGTGACCTGATGGAGGCCGTTGTGCACCCTATTCACTAGCCAAGTGTGCCTGCCGCGGTGCATGCTTCCATCACGGCATTCGTCAATCCAGCCATTGTGGCATTGATGGAAGAGCCATCATCATCACCGTCTTTGCGAAATCTATATCAGACCAATTATGGTGCAGGTCCTTCGCGTTGTAGCTATCATGCATTATCAGTTCCAAAAATAAATAATTCCTTTCTTTTCCACGTCTCAAAATTTCCCGAAACTTGGAGATAAGGCTCTGGTTACAGTTTTCTGGAACGAGCTTAATAAATCGACACGGGTGAAAGTGCTTCAGCGGGGTGATCCTTTCTCCTGCCGCCTACCGGCACTCTGTATCGAGAGACCAGCCTTGGAGGGCTGGCGGATCCATTGGGAACTACTTGTATATCAGGACCCTTGTGAGGAAGCGCTTTCTCGCTTGGATACAAGTATGATACCGGTATACGGTAATACGACCATCCGTCCTAGGAAGACCCCCCCTGTTTGCGATATCTTCACTTTCCTTGGCGTCGTTTCGCGTTTGATCGGGGAAAGGGCACTGTATCTCGAGCACAAGAAAAAAAGGAAAGAGGATAAAATGCCTCCACCAACAATCCACTCTACAGTATCCCCCCCCGCCATTCCCAAACTTCAACGTCCCCAGAAACCTCGATTACCGGCATGGCGTTTGAAAATCATGACATAAAAAGAGTGCACTTGGCTTTCCTCCCTCGAGCCAAATCCTCCTCCTCCTCCTCCAACGCGCTTGCCTACTCTAGACCACCCTCACCTTCTGTAAACACAACCCCGTTAACTCATCACATCACCGTAGCTCCTTTTTCTGGGTTTCTGTTCGCGCTCGGGGGCGGATTACCTAATGATCTAGGATTTTGCAGTGTGGAAAGCATCCAGAAGGGTTCTTCTGCATGGAACATTTCTTTTTTTTTTTTGCTTTTATCTTCTTCTCTTTTTTCCCATTGTGTCGGCTCCGGGATAGAGGGGAACGGTACTACCGTAATGGACTATTTTCTTATTTTTTCCTCCCGAAGCCTGGTGAGGGCCAGTTCTGTTGCAAGCGCCGTGCCGTAGGAGCCGCCACCTCTCGAAAGCCTCTAATCTCCACAATCCGGGAATGAGATGCCCCAGGAAGGACTAGTGTTGTACTTGTAAGATACCGCAGAGCTTGGCGAGCTAGGCCTGCTGGATCTTACTTACCGGTAACCGTTATTCCGTTGACTTTGCGAATCGCAGGGTGGTTTGGTGCGGTAATTTTAACTTCGTGGAATAAGTTAATGGTTGAACAGTCTGGCAATCGTAGCGGGTTTGACAAGCTTTTACAGGCCGGACTGCGTGGTAAGGGAGGCACAGCGTTCATCCGGATCGCGATGCGTGTGCTAAATTGGTACCGGTACTCGAAGAGCGGGTAATTTTTTGTCCCTTGCCGTGAAAGGGATATACGGAGGTACAGCTCCTAAGTTTTGTATGTTCCACAGGGGCTAAGGGCAGCAAACCTCGCTTGTGGAACCTACAAAACTTAGGTGCTATAACTCTGTAGGCTTGGTGGTGGAGGTGCTGCACCGTACTTCTACAGTGCTTGGGTGCATATTTGTGCGGTGGACTTAGGCGAGATAAGTTAGGAATGAAAGGGAAAAGGATGACAAAATGGAACAATTAGAATAAGGCAGCTTACGCAGCGGGAGTAACCCTTTCTGGAAAATGTATGCAAGGTGCAATGATGCGCCCTGGGCCGCTTCTTTTCCTTCTTTCCAATCTCGCTGATATATGTAGTATTTCCCATTCTTTGCCGTCCGCTTGATCCGTTCTGATGGATCGGGGGTGGATCTCGAGTGCCCACTGGACCCTAGGAATTAAAGTTGGGCACCACATTGCGGTATGTGCCACGGAGTGGCAGAACAGGAGAAATATTTCTTTTTGCCTGGGGAACCTGGGAAATTCACCGATCAGAAGTCTATACCACGGGGCGAGTTTCTAGCGCTGCGATTTCACCATTAGTAGGGGGTTCGACCCCATCTCGTGGATATAGCTGGAAGGCGTATTTCGATTTGTTTTGATAGCTTGCAATTGGTCCAATGGTGGACACTCGGGATACACTGTGAGTATCTCTGGGGATTTTAGGAATACGGTGTATCCGAGTACCAAATAATGTCTCCAATATGATTCCCATAATTCCAGTGGTGTGGGAAACACCAATTTGAATATCCTCATCGTTAGCAATCCGCAGCATCCGGACGGCGCAGAGCTTGATATAGGGGATACCTCTCACGATCCATGAAATTGTATTACTGACTATGTTGATTTCCATCACTAAGGCCTCCCTTCTGATGAGCCATTGGACCACGGATAATCAGGGCTTGGCCAGATATCATTAGACTTTGTGTCTTACTGCCCGGCGATACAAGCACTCCTAAATTCACATTGTATCACTCGTTGTGAAAAATACTGGGCTATTTCCTACCTTGGTTGGGATAATTTGATTGAGAAGTCGCGGTGCTTGGGTAAGAGTACTTGGGTCACTAGTGCTGTGGGGCTCTGAATTGGGTACTGGCAGAGGCGGTGTTGTGCCATTCCACATGGCTGGATAGGAGATTGTCATGATAGTCGTGAGGAAGCCGAAAACAATATGGTTGCAGGGGGAAGGGTGGTCAGGTTCGAGAAGATGATTTCCATTAGTGAGGCGGTCTGTGTCTGGGTTTTCAGCGTCATTAGAGGTGCCTAGTTGAGAGCCTACAGGGCTCCGACCAATGAACCTGAACCCTATGCAGCGTGGTCTTGACCGGTGCTTTGGAGTTAACTCGTTAGCCCTGAATAATGTCTTTACATGGAATTCTCCAATAAAGCTCCACGGTTATGGAAAGATCTACAGGTATTTTGGTATTGCTTCACACTCAGAGAGGTGGCCGTGGCATGATTTGGGGGTTAGATGCACATAACAAGTGGGGAGGATGCTTGGGAGCGGGGGTATTCGGGTTCTGCTCCAGGGGTCGCCAAAGGATTGGCTCCATTGTATACCATGGCGCAACTACCGATATCCATCCGACCGAAGTCTAGGTCGAGTATTTCCTCTGGAATTATTAGTATAATTCATGGCCATTTCCCAGCTATATGTATGCTAGTGCAACATGTGTCTGTGTTCTCCCAATGCTTATAACTCCTGAGACACTTAATATCACTCACCATAGAGACCTCACTTGCCTAGACTCTATACTTTTCCCCTTCAACCCTTCACCCTTTTCGCTCTTGGTCTCGTGCTTGGCCATCAATATTCTATATCCTTGCGTAACCGACTTCGCCTGGGACACCAGGCGTCGAATTTTCAAGAGTTATGATGGAATACATGCCGGCCCGATCGGACCAATCTCACTTATGTAACGTAGGAAGGCAATTTCTAGGAAGGCCTGAGGAGATGGAAGCTAGGAAACAAATATATATTATGTATAAAAATCAAGTATAATTGTTAAAGCAGAAAGAGAATGATGGATTAATGTGGATGGCTATGGAGGTAGCAAGAAGGTTGTTGGAAGTTTCTTTCATTTTGGAGCTATGGAGATATTTAGAGAAGGTTTTCTCTATTCATGTCTTTCCTTTGTTATCAATGGAGCGGGCAAGGGAATAGGATATGCAGGGAGGAAAAAGGAGATGTGCGATGATAAGATGAAGGGTAAAGATGTTTGGATGATGGTTGATATATACGGCTGTCGTTACCATTAAATTAGTTAGAGAGTGAAGGAGATGGCAACGAAGTTTATGACCATACCTTTCATACCTTTCCACTGTCCATAATTCACTGTTACCCAAAGCAGTCAAGCCCATCTCTATTCCGCCCTACTGCTGCTGCGCTATTTAGTTATCCTTCCCAAAGACTCTTCAACAATAACGAGCTAACGAAGTCCCTCCCGTCCATACTGTTCTCGTCAATCGTCATTCCTAAAGCTACCCCAAAACTTCCAGAGCCATATTAGGGCAAAAGGATTGACAATTGACCCCGATGGCAAAAAGGTGGTTCACGAGGGCCTACCCTTTTTTTTTAATGCCTGCTACATCCACCCCGGCGGGGAGCGGAACTCCCAACCCTTCCTGTAAACGTTAGTAGTGACCGGTCTCTCTACCTTTAGGCTTAGGCTACAAGAACCGGTCGATAGTAATCCATTATTTTGGAAATATAGCTGCGGGAAGGAGTGTTTACATTCTCTTTTTTCAGCTCTTCGTGGGGGTATAAAGCTGCGGGGAGCTCGGTCCTCTCGTTTCCTCAGCTCGTGGAGTAAGAAACTCGTATGGTATGCAGATAATCAGAGAGGTTAGCTGCTACAACACACCTCCCGTACCAATGTGGAAAGAGGACTACTGCAATTGGGCTAACGGCCGACATAGCTTTGGGGGCTTTTTCATTGCGGGGGGGTGGGGGATACAGGGGCTGAGCTCCCCCAGCGCGGATGCGAAGGGTTGGTGAATACTCCGCCGGGGTTATGGATATGTCCACGATATCGTTATACTTAGGAGCCCTCATGGGAAGATAGCACTAATTGCAAAAGGAATGCTGATAGAGGGCTAACACCGAGGACTACACAGCCTATGTATGGGTTAAGCTTCTCCTGCTGATCTTTCCCCCCCCGTCCGTCCAGTCTCTCCATAGAAGCTGTGCCCTATTGAGGGATTACAAGATTATCGTATATACGGGACGGGGGATAGTAGTTGATTTTATAGACCCACGGCACTTCGTTAACGTACCTCCGTGGAATAAAGTGTCCGTACGCTGTAGGGCCGGGTCCACCTCATTATATCTAGGTTTCTGCCCATTCGCCTTCCTCTAAATTCCAAGTCGAAGCGTTCAGATCCGCACGAATTTTGCTATTTGGAAAACACTATCATACCTTGTAAGCTGGTCCGTGGTGTTGGCATGGGCCCATCGTGGGAAAGCCTCACATGCTTGTTTCCGGGTTTCCTTAGTTCTCTTTCTTTCCTCTTTACGCCTTCTCGATATTGTCGTATATTACCGTTACGGATTTCTTTTCGACTGTTCGCTTTTTTCATTCCTTCTATTCTTTCTATTTCCATTGTAAGCGTAACACTTCCACCGAGCTTTGAAGCCTTCTCTTTTTTTTTTCCCAGGTACCTCACGTATGAGCTTGGTCACCAAAGAAACGTGGCCCTCCGTGGTTTTGCACACAGCTCCATTTTTCAATTGTACTTACTGTATTAACTTGAATAAGAGAGAGTTATGCTAATAGGTTAACTTGAAGTATGGCAGAACTTGCATAAAATGAGCCATGCCAAGAGCCAAGAAATTGACAGCTGGAATCCTATGTTTTGAACAATAAATAATAGTTGGGGTAATCAGGAATTTGAAAGACAGGGTGAAGTATTTATATATAAAATAGGTAGATGCTATATAAACAAGTAAAATCATTAAAAATATAATAATAGCTACTTCTATATACAGTCTAGACTGAACTAGGCAGTCTACAAGATCAAAACTGATTGAAAGAAAAGACATCCAAGGGACCAAAACAAGTAGTAATTATTTGGAGGTTTCCCATATTTCTATAATATTATATAGTATAATATCTACTAGCAAAAGAAATTATATAATAATATTATGATATAAGTTATAAGACATATCTATTTTAATATGGAGGAGTAGTAATAGAACCTACTTGAACCAGACTGGTAAAGAAGAGAAAAACAGTAAGATGTTTTAAGATCCTACTTATAAATATTTTATATTAGACAAAGTAGAAGCAGAAACTTTAGGTATTAGTAGAAGTAAATACTAGAATCAAGCAAGTAACAAAAAATAGTTCAAGATTAAATAACAACTTTGAGGATATAAAATATTTTTAAAGAGAAGAAAGAAAGAAAGATTTGTATAATAACAATGGTTTCAAGTAATATCTTAAATATTAATGTTAAGTTATAATTCAAATACTGAGTTCTATTTTTTTAGTAGCTAATTTGTTAATATATTTTATTTCATATACTATAAGATATAAATACATTATATTAAATTAAATTAAATCTAAATTTAAATAGAAGGTTTTGTTATTCATATTCTATTAACTATAAGTTAGTAAAACTAAAGCCAGAAAAGTATAATGAAGAATGTGAGGGTAAGAGGTAGCCAAAAGGTATTGATAGTATTGACTAGGATGAAGACTAGTATGGAGGTGAAATAGAGGACAAAGATTTGAACAAGATTGATAAATCAGAAAAGAGAAGACAGAAAAGTACTGAGACCTGACTAGGAGATAGGGACGGAAGTAGCTACAAATGATAATAGTGAGAGTTAAGAGTAAGAAGTAGGAAGAAGATATCTTTTAATTGTAAGGATACAAATGATACAAATCAGGAGAGAAAAGAACAAAGAAATACAGAAGAAGGTGTCTTAATACCTTTTTAGAGAAAACTAGACTTTATACTAGTGCTATCCACTCTACCTTTTGTACTTATATTAAGTATTAACCTAAAACTTCAGATAAAAACTTAACTAACTCTATTCTACAAACTAGTCTCAAATTACTAAACACCATAGACAAAATCTCTAATGTAAACTAGATAACTAACAATCTCCTACTTGCTTTCCTTATTAGCTAAAAACTATAATACTATTCTCCTCTCATGGCTGGGCTCCTACAAAGCCTTATTCCTAGCTTGTAACAAAATGTGATATGGGATTCCAAGATCTTGTCAATTATATTCTCCAAATCCAAGTAGTATTATCCGGTAGGCTTCCTATATTCTTCCTAGCATATAAGGTACTCTAGTTGTTAGTAGCTGTTGTAGAAGTCAAGTACCTTAGCTATCTACTATGTTGAGTAACTTTTGATCTTGACAGGAAAGGGCTTAGGTATAATATGTTCTGATATTAGAAAATCAGAAGCAACTAGTTTAAGAAGATTAATATAGAAGCCTAGATAGATCTTCAAATTTTCTAATAGACCTAAACAGTATGTACATAGGTCTTCAATATACTGCATTGTATAAAGTTCTATTTATTTTTAGTTTAATTTTAGTGAAAATAAGATTGTATAAATCTTCTTTGTTGACAACCATACTTTATTACCAAACTTTCACTAGTGGAGTAGGCAGTTGTATGAAATGTACTATTAGTATGATCTAATAATTATATATAAAAGTACTGTGAAGTATAAAGTATATGCTGTAGTAATATACTAAGCAGCAAGAAGATAGTATAAAGATAGATTGGTAGAGAATCTTGTTTTAAATTATTTTAAGTAAGGTGAATAGCAACTATCATATCTATAGGTCTATATTCATTATATGCAAAATAGAAATAATAATTAAAATATTATAAAAACCCAAGCACAGGAAACATATTTGACTTCAAAAACCTGTAAAGGAAATCTCAATAGTATGATGTATATAAATGCAAGATAGTATGAGAGAATAATTAGAGAATAGTGATAAAAATAAATAACTAATAAAGGTATATAAATATGTATAAAATAACTAAATTATTTTGAATATTATAATATATAAGAAACTTGAATTATATATCTAGTTTCCTATTGTTATTATTAAATATTAATGAAATATACACAATCTATCTCTTTAGCTTTAGAAATATAAACAGTGTACAGGTAGTTCCAAAACCTGAACAAAGTAAAGAACTATGCAATATTATTAAAGGGAAATATATATATCAAATAAATAGAAAATTTCAATAGTAGTTGACATTTACCTACCTGTTCCTGGTACAGTTCTAGTATATAATGTATTTATTTCTTTATTGTGTCTTGTAGCTTACAGATTATTATAGCAAAGTGCACAGAATCCTTACTCATATAGCTAATATAGCTAGAAAGAATGATTTCAAGGTATGGATAGTTTCTGTAATTGGTGAAAAAGGCTAATTCCAATTGTTTGGAAATTATGAGTATTATATTTAAATTCGGTTCTTAAGATCGATGAGTGCTAGTCATTTTGGTAGTAGTTTTCAAAGCAATTGTTTCAAAATAGTATTTGTATACTCTAGTGAACAATTAGTTTCAAAGTAGAAGGCTATACTGAATTTGGATTTAAGACTAAGTCTTATGCAAAGAATTCTTTAGAAGACAGAAATGAACAGAGAGTGCTAGTCAGATACTATCGATTCCAGTAAGTCATGGAAATTCTATATAAAGTAATAGTAAGGAATGACAAGATCCTCAACTGGCTTGTCATGATAGCAGGGAATAAGATAAGACATCTTTATAGGAGGATCAATCATGACAAGCAAAGTGCTCAATGGTCTAATAATAACAACTGTCTGATAACAATCAGATATGGTAATATATAGGAATAAACAGGGGGAGACTAGAGAACAACAGAATAACTAAAGATCTGGATGCAGAAAGTAACATACAAATAGCTCCTAATTTTGACCCTGACTATAACTATAATGTGCATGAACAACTCCAAATTGCCTTAGCTGATTACCAAATACAAAAATATGAGTATGATAATAGTCAACACTGTGTATCTCCTAAGGTTGCAGTACTTGCTGGACTTTATACAATTAAGGAGTCTACCTTGCATAGTTATATTAAAGATCCAAACTGATGAACCCTTTCAAAGTTATATAGTGACTAGCAATTGCTAAGTGAAGTGAAGGAAAGTGAGCTGCTTAAGCAAGTACGCTTTATAGATGATTTCAAGATTCCAGCAAATTGAGAAACTATTGAAGAACTCGGACTTAGCTTGTTCAGACAGTAGCATCGATCTCAAAACAGAATTGATCAACATTTGATACATCGATTCTTGTAATGGTATGAGCAAGAGTGCAAGTCCATATTTGCTCAGTAGATACAAGTTGATTGGGCAAATGCTGATAGCTGGGAAATTACTATTGACTTCTTTCAGAAGGTAAAGATATATTTCAATCTTAAAACACTCAGTACTAAGTTTCATTATAATTATAAGCTGTTTATCAGTGATATGATATTTAAGAACATTGTGTATCAAATAATGTCGTTGATGGGAAAACTGCTTGGAACCAGGATCTGGCTTGGTGCCAAGATGGGGTAAAACACTTACCCTGCCTACAACAAAAACAATTGCCCCCGTCGCACAAATTATAGAATGAATACGAACCCTTCCCTGATGCCACCTATCAAGTAGTTGTAGAAGGACGAAAAGGAAACATTGCTTCAGATGGGGGTTAGGTTCTACCATGCGAGCTCTAAAGCCTCAATCAAGCATATGGCTAAGAAGTATGACATCACTTATTCAACGTAGCGGGGCAGGTTAAACGGGGCAGAATCTCTGGTGGGTAGGCATCAGAGGATGCAGGATTTGCCACTATACGAGGAGAGTGCTGTGGTTAGATGGTGTGATCATGGTGACAAGTGGGGACATCCACCGAAGATGTCACTAGTAAAGGACATGGCGCAGGCCATTGTCTCCCGAAGGATCAATCATTACATATTGGTTGAGTATTGGATATCACGGTTGCTTAGCCATCACCCGCAACTTTCGGCAAAGTTAAGTACTGGGATCAATCGCCAGAGGGTTCTTGCCAGTGATCCAAAGATGCTTAAGGATTACTTTAACCAGGTTCAACTATCCTGCATTCTGTATATATTATGATATTAATTGCGAATCTAGTTGTAATATTTGGTCAAGTTTTATAATATTTTATGGTCCAATATCTATAACATGGATGAGAAGGGATTCATGATGGGGGTGGCCTTACGATGTAAGGTAATTTGTAAAAAGAAGGGGCGGACAACCAATTTGGTACAGGATGGCTCATGGGAGTTGGTTAGAGTTATTGAGTGTGGCTTGGGTGATGGTTCTGTACTTTGCTCAATGATCATCAATAAGGGAAAAGCCCATTATATGGGCTGGTATTCAAAGCTATAAAAAAGAGATGTAGCAATATTGGAGTTTTGGAAAAGGTGTGGAGCAAGGAGAAGTTGGGATTGGATTAGATAGAGGAGGTTTTTTACTGTGAAGCTTAGAAGAGGTAACCATCCACTATAAAACTTATAATATAGGACTGAACTAACCTCCAGATTGTCTTTAAACTATATAGTACTGGGAATGTATATGGACTTCTAATCTTGGATGAGCATACGTTACATTTTAATTGGCAATTTTTTGATTATTGCCACAATGTCAAGATTATTCCATTGTGCCTCCTAGCTCATTCCACCCACCTGCTAGACATTTTGGATCTAGGGCTATTCAGTCCCTTGCAGAGATACTAGGAGAATAGACTGCGTAAATTTGTACAAAAAGGGCATACCGGTATGAATAAGGGAGAATTCTTGCCATTTGTATTCCCAAGTCACTTAAAACTGTCGAACTTTAAGTTCTACTTGTATACAAACCAATTATTTATTGTATCGAATATTGATAATGGCTAGATGATTAACCTTTACATCAGGTATTTTTCAGAGTACAGGGGAGGGTATAGGGATAATTCCCTTCAATCTCCGTGGAGTACACAGAGTTGTTAAGCAAAAGAGGTCCGCTAGCGGTCATTACCACACTCCTACTATTGCCAGTAACCCACAATCACATATCCCAAAAACTCTACGAGCAGTTAGTCAAGCAATGTGAACTTCACACTCCCTAGTTACACATAACACGCCCTCCTCCCAACAGCGGAAATTAATCCTTTCTGGCCGGTCAGAAGGATTTCATCAAACAATTGCAGATAAGGTACTGGAGGAGGAGGCCTACACAGAGTATGGAGTTCTAGTCAGAAAGGGAAAAAAGGGAAAAACCTCTGACTGGCACAAGTTGACTGAACCTACGGTGGTCACTGTAGAAAAGATTCTGGTATTACATGAGGAGCGGGAGCAGGTAGATGTGGCAAAAGTGGCTAGGCAAGTAAAAAAGAGTGCTCAATCACAGTCAGCATCCTCTAATACCAAATTCAGACCCAAATCACAGATGTTAGAAAGCAATCTTTCAGATATACTGCCCACAATTCCCAGGCAAACTGCACCAACTACTGATGGGGATGATGTCAGAGAGGAAATGGAGGCATTAGAGCTTGATCATGACCCTGATACTGGCCATAGTAGGAGGGGGGGGTAGTAGAGGTGATTACTCTACAATGGAATTATTAATTTGGCATTCGCATGCCAGGTTTGGATTTCTTTATAGTTCAATTTATTTTGTTTATAAAGGGTAATGGCTTGGAGTTCTGGGAAATATTTCAATTATTAAATTTAATAAGTTTCTTCATGGGAGAGGTGCTATGACCCTGGGGTACTATGATCCAGATTGCGCTATTAGGACCAAGTAGAATCCAGGTGAAAAGCAGTTTCACCATAAATGAAGTCATGGATAAGACAGGTTTTGTTCTTGGAGATGGAAAAAGTATAGAAATAAATATATGGTTAAGGGCACCATGATCTCTAGTTCAAGGGGCCTGGTATAGTAACCATGAATTCTGTACAATTGTTACGGTTATGTCTGCTTGAGCTACTATACTCACTTTTTTAATTCTTTTCAATGGGAAAAAATGGCTAGACAGATGGCTAAAGACAAATAAGGAACAGGGACATTAATATATTATGCAAGAGAATAGTTATATGACCTATTGCTTGACCTTGAACTATCTGCGATTAGTTTTTGGACCTGAAATGATACTACTTGTACAAGAACTATAGAGATTACAAGACTTGTTTGGATTTGAATGCCATTTGGAGTTGTGAGTAATCAAGTATGGTTGGCAATACTAGATATTACTATTTGTTTTCTCTTTTCATACCAGTCATATCTAACAGTCCTTGAATAGAGCAGTCTTTTCCTCTCCTTCTAATACATATGGAAAATGAGGAAACTATATTCAGGATGCTATTGTAACTGGTATAGGTACTGGGTTAAGGATCTGTAGTTTTAGGGTATCCTTTAATACTGGTATTGTTTTATCTGCCATTATTGGATATATATAATGTTTTATGTTTCATACTATTATTAAACTTTTATATTTGTATTGTTTTGTGTCTTATCAGTTGATACTGTAATGACCAAGCATACATGAGCTATGGCAGCCTGAGCCTACACCCTTACTGACAGCCATGAGGTAGCCTGGTAGGAAGCGGCGGGCAAGTAAGCGCCTGACCCATGGAAACACAATGGCCTAGGCTCCGATATGAACAGAAATGGCTGGCAAGATAGTTAGGTACTTGGCTGCATCCGGAAGCAATGTCAGCATACTTAGGGACCTCTGCAGGGGCAATTACTCTGCTGAGCTGGATAAATGGAGAAAGGTTACAAGTGTCTATCTCTGGTGACGGAATAGACAGGGGAATTGGGTAAAGTTATCTGGTCCACTGGATAAGGCTACCCTAGCATCAAGATCAGATTACCCTGCCATGGTGCTTGGGTTACCCTGTCCAAAGTCCTCGGTTACCGTACCTTTCAATACGAAGTCCCTCGGGAAGTTTGGGGAAAATAACAGGCATGTTTGCACGCAAAGCCACATGTAATACTGGAATCTAGAGGTCTGGAAGACGCTATTGTGCGAGCTATGCAGCTCTGAACAAGGTGTAAATTGGAGCCACTATTCCAATCATACCACTCTAGCCCCACCCTGAGGCCCAGATGTTATGGGCAAATGGTAGTGTAGTTGTGTACAGCCTAGTAGAGAGGAGTCTTTGAATACCTGCTTGCAACACCATATGCGTTGCTGCTGTCTGGTCAACCGTATGCCATTCGCAGGATATACTAGGGGGCATAGGGTGGAAGATGGAGTACCTCTTCCAGGTTGTTCGGAGTAAAAAGGACAAAAACAGGCGGAGTTAAGGGGAGTTAACCGTGGGTGTCCCAAAGGTAGTCCGGGGTGATGCTGGGGTGACCGCAAGAGTTTTACACCTACCAGACCCAAACGTGTCCCCAACGCTATAGACTCTGCAAGGGAAGTGTTGAGATACTAAAAGCATGATTCCTACCACAGGTGGGGTGGATCCAAGGTAGTGGTTATGGGTAGTGCCTATTGGATGGCTCCTGGACCACTATATCCTATAGAAGAGAGCGGAACCCCAAGAATGGTAAATAGTCGCTAGATAAACCACTCACAGTAGCTTTCCGGGTTAAGTAGGGTTTAATGCATATGGGAACAGTATTATAGACAGTCTAGTTCATCAGGTATCTTGACTGTTAGCCAGTTGCAAGGCACTGGTATGAAGAGGTTTTTACCCTGATAGACAAAATGGAAATTCGCCGCAGAAATGATAACTGCATAAGGTGAATACCGACTAGAGAGTGTTGATAGATATATGCCTGAAGGGTGTGCTAGGAGATATGTCAGACCACCGTTAGTAGAAAAGGGTGTGCTCGAATAGTTGGAGGAAACCAATAGAGGAGTTTCTGGCATTAGATAAAACTACTTGAAGGTCTATGTGAGAACTCTGCTACTCCAACAATCAATACTCTCATGACCTTAATTGAGTAAATTGTCAGGCTTAACGATATTAAGTTTTACCATTTACTTTACTCTTACATCTGTGTGAACTTTTGGCAATAAGTTTGAAGTTGTTTGGTGTGGTAGTAACCTTTGGATCCATCTTCCTAGGGGTGCCCCTCTCCCAGATACACGCTAGATTTTATGAAATTGGCCATACTGGATATAAGCCATAAGTTGTATTTAAAGAGCACTGATTTTCATAACGGAAATGGTAGACTTTGACTAATAGTATTTCTAATACACTTGGTTGAACAGTTACTCCTTTCATTATCCATTATACTCTCTTGACACCTTCTTTAGTAAGCAGTACTTAGCTCTTGTTGATCAAGTGGCCATCTGCTTCTATCATAGTGCTATGTGATTAGCAACCCTGTACAAATACATTATACCTATAGAAATGATAAGGACATACTTCCAAACATTTTCTTACATGCATAGCAGGCAGCATTTACTCTATCCAATATCTACAGTGGTTTTCAGAAAATAGGCATCTGGCCACTTGGTTTATAACATCAGTTTACAACATCTCCACCAACCTCACCTTTTATCACACACTTCTTCCCAAACACCTACCTATTTCCCACCACTTAATCCTTCTCCTCTACTACGTCCATTTCCTTCCAACTCCCACGACTCCCTAGACCCACCCCAAACACCTACTACTCCACCATCGCTTGTGGTCTTATCTAATAAGATAAGGTTGAACCTCGAATCTAGAGTTCATTACAGCGGCTCCGGGGCCCCGAACAACATAGGCCCCCTGCCCAATTCCCCACCCCGGGTCCGTGTAATGGTGGGACCACCATGGGTAAAACCCGCCCCGTCCTGTAACGAACACTACCCGAATACAACACTCCTAAAACATAGGATACACTAACTCGTGTACACAAATTGTACCACAGTGCGGAATAAGGTATGGCCACAGTCCAGCTTGCTGAGGTAGGGGTGGAGCACTTGTATAAGGAAATTTAACTTCTTGGAAATAAGTGGAAACGAGATAAATGGCAATTGAACAGGGAAAGATAGAAAGGATATCTAGTAGTTCATGGATCGGTTCTGGGCAAAAAATGTGCGCAATGAGACCTAGCAGACCAGAAAAAAGCACAACAAACCACTGCAAGGGGAGGAAAAGTAATAAAATTGGGGAACAGAAACCCAGTTCCTGGTTATTGCTGGCCTCCTAGATAAATTCTCTTGTCTTTTTATTTCTCTTTCTTTAAAATTTGTACTTTATATTCTTTTTATTGTAAGCAGTTGTGTTTTCTTTTTCCATTGGACCACACTTCACTATATTCAGTATATCTTATCAGATTAACATTAGACTGTATTTGTCCTTTGTAACGACCCAGCATATATGAGCTATGTTAGCTGGAACCTACACCTATACAGGCAGCCAGGAGGTGAACTGGTAGGAACTGGTAGGCAAGCAAGTACTTGAGGTACAGAGACCAGATGGTCTGCGCCTCAAGATGAACAGTATTAGCTGGCATGGTATTTAGGTACCTGGCTACAACCAGGAGCGGTGTTAGGGTACTTAGGGACCTCACAAGGGGCAGTTACGCAGCTAAGTAAGGTAACTGAGGAAAGGTCAGAAGTGTCTATCTCGGGCAATGGAATAGACTGGGTAATAGCGTAAAGTCATCTGGTCTATTGGACAAGGTTACCCTACCATCAAGATCAGGTTACCCTGCCATGGGGCTTGGGTTACCCAGTCCAAAGTCCTGAGTTACCCTACCTTTTAATATGAAGTCCAGGGGGGAGTTCAGAAAAAATGACTAGGATATTTGTCACGCGAAGCCATCTATAATAGTGGCATCTGGGGTTCCGGGGGATGCTATTGGGAACACTATGCAGCTCCACAGAAGCTGCAAATTGTGGACATTATTTGTAACCAGTACGGGTACTAGGCTAGTTTTATGTTGGGTTTCACAGTATCGCTGGATACTTGTATTGTTTCATGTGCTATTGGTGGATACAGACAATGTTCTTTGTTTGGTTTCATAGTATCACTTGATCCAGGTATTGTTTTGTGTGCTATCGGTTGATACAAACAAGGTTTTAAGTTTGGTTTCATAGTATCATTGGATACTGGTATTGTTTTGTGTGCTATGTGTTGATATACACAATGTTTTGGAATATCGCTCATACTGGAGATAAGTGATATGCTGTATTCAAAGACCGCTGATTTCCACGATGGAAACAGCAGACTTCAACTGACCATATTCTTAATATACTGGGTTGAACAGTTACTTCTCTGATCTCCTAGGACACCGCTTCAAAGACTCCTTCAGTAAGCAGTACTCACTTCATGTTGATCAAGAAGCCATTATAAAGGGGGCACCCGTAGAAGATGGACCCTAAGGTTGCGACCGCACCAAATGACTTCAAACTTATCTCCACCGGTTCACGCAAA
Source organism: Tuber magnatum (assembly GCA_003182015.1). NCBI lineage: Eukaryota > Fungi > Ascomycota > Pezizomycetes > Pezizales > Tuberaceae > Tuber > Tuber magnatum. The sequence goes on along the minus strand of PYWC01000027.1, from coordinate 1,072,251 downwards.
AATGCAAGAGTAAAGTAAGCAGTAAAACTTAATATCGTTAAGCCTGACGCTTCACTCAATTAAGGTCTCGAGAGAATTGATCGTTGGCGTAGGAGAGTTCTCGCATAGACTTTTCAGGTAGTTTTATCTTGTGTCAGAAACTCCCCCATCAGTTTACTCCAACTATTCGAGCATACCCTTCTCCACTAAGGGTGGTCCGACACGTCTCCTGGCACACCCTTCGGGCATGCATGTGTTGACAGACTCTAGTTGGTGTTGACCTTATGTGGTTATCGTTTCAGGGGCGGATATCCATTTTGCCCGCCAGAGCGAAAACTTCCCCGCATCGGTGCCTCGCCAGTGGCTAACAGTTAAGGCACCTTATGAACTGGACTATTTATGACACCCTTCCCATATGCATTGTTCTCTAGTTGACTACGGCAGCTACCGTGAGCAGTTTATCTATCTACTATTTAGGTGTCTGGGGCTTCCGGTGTCTTCCACAGCACATGGTAGTGCACCAGTGATCCAATAGGCGTTACCCATGACCGCTACCTCGGATCTACCTTACCTGTGGTAGGAATCATGCTTTTAGTGGCTCTGCACTTCCCTTTCAGGGCCTATAGCGTTGGGGACACTTCCAGGCTTGGTAGGTGTAAAACTCTCCTAGTTGCCCGGACACCACCCGGGACTACCTTTGGGACCCCCACGGTTAACACCCGTTAACGCAGTCACTTTTGGTCCATTCTACTCCCAACAACTTTGAGGAGGTACTTCACCTTCCACACTATCTCTGCTTATATATCCGGTGAAGAGCCTACAGTCGCTCTGATGGCAGCGACATATACGGTGTTGCAAGCAGGTCGCAAAAGATTCCTCCTTGCTAGACTGCACACAACTATACAACCGTTTCCCCATGACGTCCGGCCCTCAAGGCGGGGCCGGAGGGGTATGATAGGGATAATGTCTCCAATTTACAGCTTCATCGAAGCTATGTAGCCCGCCTAATAGCTTCTCTCGGATCCCCAGATTCCAGTATTATGCATGGCTTCGCGTGACAAACATCGCAGTCAATTTTCCCAAACTGCCCAAGGGACTTCTTATTGAAAGGTAGGGTAACCCAAGACTTTGGGCAAAATCACTTTTCCCTGTTATCCTATCTATTCCGTCGCCGGAGATAGACACTTCTGACCAGTCCCCAGTTACTCTGCGTAGCCGAGTAACCACCACTTCAGCGGTGCATAAGTATGCTGACATCGCTCAGAGGTGTATCCAGGCACCTAAGTCTCTGACGAGCCAATTCCGTTCATTCTCGGAGCCTGGGCCATCGGGTCTCCTTAGGTCAATTACTTACTTGCCTGCCGGTTCCTACCAGTTCGCCTCCTGGCTACCTGGATGGGTATAGGTTCCGTCTGCCATTGCTCATGTATGCTGGGTCATTACACCACTCCCCTCTTCTCTATGGTCCGTCCCAGACTGCCAGCATTGTCCCTTATTTCCACGACTTGATTCCCCCAAGACCCTATGGTCCCTGGGCGTGGACGGATATCTTTGGTGGAAATCCAGAATGGCCTGCAATCCTGTCCCTTCTAGCATCTCATAGGGCTTCCATGGATTCTCCTCACCCCCGTAGCCTTCCCATGAAACCAGGTATAGGGCGAAGTGTGACGGGAACTTCGCCTTTGCTCCACCATACCATCGACTGTCCACAACTGCCTCGACAGCGCACCCTGGCTCATTGTCCACCAGCTCTGGGGTAGGGACATTCCTGACCCTGCCTGATCCCGGAACCTCCCGGTATGGTTTGAGCAATGTGACATTGAAAACTAGGTGGATGCTCTATCTGGCGCGGGGTTGGAGTTCTAAGGCTAAGTTACCTACCCGATGTTTGACCACGAAAGGTCCAAACATGCGGTGGCCCAGCTTCCCCATTGGATGCTTTGTGCGGATGCTCTTTCGGTTCAACATCACCCAGTCCGCTTTCTTCGCCCGCCCAGCAGCCACATCCTCCCAGGTAAGATAGTCCAGTCATGGCAACCTTTTCTGGTCATGCCATTTGCCTTGCCTTTCCTGTGCCCGCTGAATCGTTGCTCGAATCTCTTGCCAGGTTCCTTCCCATTCGTGAACCAGGAGCATACTGCTAGGGTGTATCTCTTGATTATCGGACACGACACCCGACCAGTTTGTCCTGTGGTTAAACCCATAGTGTATCTCAAATCATGACAACCTGGTGGATTCTGATGTTGAGGTGTTTTATGCATACTCCGCAAGCGGTAACAGTGAAACCCAATCATCTTGTTGGTAGGAACAGTAACCACGCAAGTACTGCTCCCGTGTCTGATTAACCCTCTCAGTTTGCCCATCACTCTCAGGGTGGAATGCAGTCGAAATGTTTAGTTTCACTTGCAACAAGTGCATTAGACTCATCCAGAACTTGGATGTGAATTGGCTCTCTCGATCGGAGATGATTGACCCTGGCAGTCCATGAAGGCGCCAAACTTCCTTCAGGAATATCAAGGCAAGCTCCTTGACAGGTACCTCCATGGTCAGGGGTATGAAATGTGCCATTTTTGAGAATTTATCCACTATGACCCAGATCTTGGTATACTCTTCGGACTCTACCAGCACTGCAATGAAGTCCATTGATATCGCTGTCCACCGCTGTATAGGAACACCAACAGGTTCCAGCCAAGCGAACTTCTTGTGCGTGATGGACTTATTTCTTTGGCATGTATCATATGTTCGCACACAGTCGGTGATGTGCTCGTTCATCTTTGCCAATAGAATTTAGCCCTAACCCCGCAAATGGTTTTGTACGTCCTGAAGTGCCCCGCAGTTCGGGAATCATGTTCAGCCTCCATGATTGTCTGCTTCAGATTCCGGCCCTTGTGAACATACCACCTGTTCTTGTGCAGGAGTAAGCCCTTTTCAGTCGTGAAATGTTAGTCAACCTCTTTGCCACCGGCAGCCATTGCCTTCCGGATCCTTCAATATTCCTTCTCTTCCTTTATCGCTACCTGCAGCTGCTCTAAAAAGGAAGACTAGAGCCGAAATCCCTGGCACAACTGCAACACGTGTGGTTGTAAGATGTCCTGTTCCTGGCTCCCAACCCACAGTCCGGGGCGAAAAAAGTGACAGTGGTAGAGAATCACTCCCCCCTTCAGGGAGGTAGTCCCTATACCACGACAAAGCATCTGCCTTTTCATTCAACCCCCCTTCGCGGTGAACCACCTTGAAGTTAAATGGTTGCAGGAACTCAGCACGGTAGTGCCACCTTCGGTTAAGGACCTTTCTACTGTTAAAGTACTCCAAATTCTTATGATCCGTATAGATCACCAATTGGTCCATTACGGAGCACAGCAGATGATCCCATTCCTTGAATTCCGCCACGATGGCAGTTATTTCCTCATCCTGGAAATCATAATTAATCTACGCGGGGGGAAACTTCCGACTCTGGTAGGCCACTGGATGGCATGTCACATCTTCGTAGAACAGGGAGAGGACGGCTCCTAATGCGAAGTCACTAGCGCCGGTTTCCAGCTGGGTTGGCTGTTCAGGGTCAAAATGTGCTAGGATGGGTTCGGACATAAATGCCTTCTTTAGATGGTTGAAGGCCTGCTCACATGCAAGTGTCCTTTCCCATCGGACACCGTTCTTTGTCAAGTCTGTCAGAGGTTTCGCCATCTTGCTGAAACCCTCTATGGACTGACGATAAAAGTTGGCGAACCCCATAAAGCTGGGAATGTCGCCGACCCATGTCGCAGGTGCCTAATCCCTGATTGTCGGCACCTTTTACAACAACATGGAGATCCCATATTGGAGATCCTGTATCTGCGGAATTCAACTTCCCACTCATGGAAACTGGAGTTCGTTATGGTTACGTGTAATCTGGCTTTCCACAATTTCTCCATCACACGTTTCACCGTCGCGACGTGCTCTTCCATAGTTGCAGAGCAGATCAGGATGTTATCTATGTCCGTGATGACTCCTTCATCTAGGAGGTCCCAGAAGACCTTATTTATCATGCTCTGAAAAGTTGGCAGGGCATTACATAACCCAAACGGCAGGACCATATATTCATATAGTCCATGTCCATAGCGGAGGGCGGTCTTCTATTCCTCACCTTCTGCTATCCCCAGAAGGTAGTAGCTGTTCTTTAAGTCCAACTTGGTGAACATAGCCGCTTTTCCTAACCTATCTCGTAGTTCATTTATCAATGGTAGAGGATACTTACTCATCACCGTGATTTTGTTCTGCCCTCAGTGATCTATTCCAAGTCTTAATGTACTATCTGGTTTTGGCGCGAAGAGGATAAGGGTTGCTGCCGAGAAACTGGATCGCCATAGCTTTCCTGTTCGCAGCATGTCATTGAGATGTTCACGCAGTTCCTTAAGCTCCTTTTCCGATAGCTGATAGAGAGGCCCAAATGGAGGTTGAGTCCCGGGTTGCAACTCGATCGTGTGGGCATACTTCGAGTGCTCAGGCAGTGCCTCAATCCGTTTTTGACTGAAGATATCCCCATAGTCCTTATACTCAGGGAGTAGCTTAACTGTAATTTCGGCACCTTTCTCAGCGGAGAATTGCACAATTCCGAATAGGTACAAATTACCAGTGTCTTCGGGTAGTAACTCTTCCTTGGTCCTGAACACTAACTGCCCCTGCTCTGCCCCGGAGTTAGCCTTGCAGAAAGCTGAGCCCCAGGTTAGTGATCCTCTCTTCCCATCTATGTAACGGGTATGGTCTCTCAACCAAGACATAGGTAGGTACCCATCCACCTTAGTGTCTGGTATATCCGCGACTTCAAAGCGCATCTCATTGTCGTGGTTACCTATCCTCATCTCTAATGAATTGGTATTGTGTACACCTGACTCAGGAATGTGATTACCACTGGCATCGCTTATCGGCACATGTACCTTTCGTCCTACACCAGGTGCCTGAGTCTGTTTAACCCCTTGGCTACTAAGTACTGGCCCAGTAGCTGCAGTAACGAGTAGCAGAAGCGCCTCTGCACTTACCTGTCTAGATCCTAACTTTTGGTCTACCTTGACCCGCTGGTGGATAGACTTGGTATGACAAGGCAAGTTGTCACGCTTCTGCCTCTTTTGTGGCCTTAGGGAGTTAGTCATCTTAGCTGGCAAGGTTTGGTCTCTTGCCTTTCGACACAACAGCAGGCAAAACGGGTCGGTAAACGTTAAGTGATTGGGATTTGTTTTATCAATAGCTAGGGTGTTTACTATCACACCCGCATGATTTCGGGTACTAAACTGTCCTCAGGCAAACCTGAAAATAGCCCTATTCATTTGTTCAAGTCCAGCCCTAACCAATTCTGCTTGTACTAAACAAAACAATTTTCCCCCCTGAGGTTGGCAGAAGTCCACAGTCGGACCAGTTCCAAGTGAAGCAGCCTTGCTTCCCCAATGTTGAGCATCTCCTCGAACAGGACCTTACCCAGTCGCAGTCGAAGTAATGCCCTATGACTTGCCCATCCAGCTAAGGAAATCCTGAAAGAAATACGTATAACTAGAAGAAAGGAATTAACCAGAAACCCAACAAAGGAGAGATAGCCCATTCTACCGCATGCGGGCCGCAACATCTACCTGCCCACACTGCTTGGGTGTAGTCAGTATCAGGGTCACCCCTTCAGTAGAGGGGTACTTACCCATCCCAGAAGCCACTTCTGGGATTCCTTCCCTACACCCCTCATGGGTCTGTAGATACGGGTCATTGAGGTTATATCTTAATCAGAATTGGTTCTTACCTATTGTGAGCCGTCAGTATCAACCTCCATGATCTGAGGTGATGCTTGTCGGACTTCAAGTATCTGTGACGAGGAAGCCGGAGGGGGCGCTTCAAGGCACTTTAGTCGCTGGTCCATTGCAGTGGTCTGGCTTACCGGGGCTGACCCTTTCAACCCTCGTGCCTGTTTGGATAAAGTAACAACCGAGGCCGTCCCTGTACATTTTCTCCAAAAGTGACCTGTTTGACCGCACGTGGCGCACTGGTTGTACTTCCTCTGGCGTTCAGTTAAGGTGGACAGGATTTCCTCATGCGCTATGGCATACTCAGCAGTCGCCGGCTTTACCGGTTTCCCCGCGTTGAAATTAGTAGGTTTGGCAGACCTCTGGTTCGGTCTGCCGGAACCTTTTTCCTTCTTCTTGAACCTGCCCGATGCCGAGGATCTATCCACCGTCTTGTCAGTGGGTTGAGACTGTGGGGCTGCGTGGATAACGCGGTTACCCAACCGGTTGTTGTCCTCCAGTGTGTGCCCAACCTTCCGGAGAAGATCAAGGTACTCATTGAGGTCGCTCGCATGGGGCTCGTCAAGTGCCCATGCATTCCGAACCTCTTGTGTGATGCCTGGTCGAACCTTGTCTCGTACCTGGACTGGATCTGTATAGCTAAGCTTATACATACAATCAATTATCTTATCCAGGTACTCATCAATGTGATGGGGTTTTATTACAAGGTCTTGCCACGCGGGAAGGGATTGATGCTGCTTGGCCTGGTCTGCACCGAAACCTTGCCTCGCTGTTCTCGCTACCCTTTCCATGTCGGTAAGGGGTTGCTGTCCTTGACAGGGATGCCAGTGCGCTTGGTGGCTTCCTTGTTAATGTGCCCAGGCAACTCCAGATACCATGCCCAGGCAGAGTGTTCAGGAAGGGGGATCACCAAGTTTACCTTATCCATGTCAGTTAACTTGCACTCCATAAAGTATTCAAATTTCACCTCTACCAACGTCGAGAAGCTCACGAGTTCTGTAACGTTGCCATTGAATGGAGGGATACCAAGCAGCTTTTCCGCCTTCTTCGGCCAGTGTCTGGGTGTAGGCCTAGAAGCAGAACTATTACCCCTCAGGGCTCACACCCGCGTCTTGGCCCAGTGATCTCAGCGCCGTTTCTTCCCGCTGCTCCAGTCATCCTTGCGAGCACCGAGGAAGGGGGTCAAGTCTGGGAGAGAATCTCCATCATTATCATTATCCATGCTGACATGGTCAGGGTCCCCTGGATCTCCGCCTGCTCCTCCAGTACCACATCCAGGTAGTGCATTTCAGTCCCCACTACCACTGGTATTTCCGCATTGGAATTCCCGCTGTCTATCGTAACCATCAAGCCACTCCCCCTCGCCATCCTGGTTACCATCCCCCGAGGGGTTAGCCCCTGATGGTCCTGATGCCAGTGGTGGACCAGGGTCTCGCCCACACTCAGGGGTTGGCTTGGGCGCCATCCGTGTTGTCCGCAGAAAAGACTGCAACTCTGGACAACTCCAGGGTTGCATTGGGGGGCCAGCGTGCGTCCATGACCCACAATAGCCACATGTCGGTCATCTATCTCCTTCCCTTTGCCTTCTTCTGTGGTACACCGGGGTCCGTTGTCCCTTTCTACACCCATAGGAGTGGCAATGAATGCACCCCCTGTGGGTTACTTCTGACCTACGGCCGGACGGACACAACTCCTCTTGGCTGTCCGAATCACCACGTGTGATAGTGGGGAGAGCGGAGGGAAGACTTGGTTTCGAGGGGGTCAAGGGAACGACTGGTCTCCAAAGAACAGGGCGAGCAGGCGTCCTGGGTCCAGGGATCGGAGTCCCTCATGAAAGAGCCATGGGTGTTCGCTCCACCTGGTGTCTGACCTGTTCGAAGAATCTATGTGATGTTGCGCACGGTGGCCGGAACCCTGGGGTAGCCGATAGTGCTGGTGGGAATACTGTGGCAGGAAAGGTATCAGGCGCGGGTAATGAAACTGGCAGAGGTGTGGGTCTTGGGGCAGCGATAGAGGGTATAGGAGCTGCAACTGACAGTGTTCCGGGTGGAATGGTTGGAGCTGGGGTCGGACCAGGAGTGGGGTCAGGCGTGTCCGGGGCCGTAATACCCTTCGGCTTGGATGTCCTTTTTCTTACTTGCTGTCCATCAGTTGGCCCGACTGTGGGACTGCACAACCTACTGCGGGCGATCGAGGGGCGGACCGACAGGGAGGCTGTCGATGCCCTTGAGAAGGAGGAGGTATAGCTGTAGCCCTCTCCTTTCAGGCTTTCTAACATCCGTATACTGATTGGGCTCAGGTATGGCATCCACTGGTTGTGTCTGGCTCTCATGGCCAAAGCCATGAGAAGGTTCTCGGGCTTGGTATGCACGAGTGCCAGTGGGGGCGAGGCCTCTAACATCAGTACACCATTCTCAGTATCAATACTATACCCTCCTTCACAAGCCTTTACCCAGTCTGCCATACGAGTCTTCAATGGCTGCTGATACCGTATCATCCGCAGGTATGCCTCTTGCTGCACCTTCCTCCATTCCACTGCTGCCATAGTGATCTGTGTTCGGAACACCTGCTGCTGCTGGGTGTTCCAGTTCTTCAGTGCGCGCTTCATTTCCTCAATCGACTTGAATACCTCCCGGACAATGTAAGGCTCGAGCAATTCGCGGGAGAACTTGCTAAAGGGATTCCCGTGTGGCGGGGGAGGGAGCATGTTGTGGACAAGGGTAGGGTCTTGGAAAAATGAGAGCGCCGTATTGCGAGGGTCTGTAATCCGGAGATCATGATATTGAAGGGGTAACTGAATAGAGGCGGCCTCTAAGAGCAGCTGGTGGCCATCCCAGTCGCTACCGCGAACATCCGCAAAAACCAATGCACGAAACATGTTGGCGGTGTTCTCGTCAAAGTCAAGGTCTGAATCCGAGTTGGATTCCATTCTGGTTCAATGTTCAGTACTAGCCATTGCGCTTTCCACCCTGCCCTACTTGTTCTAGACAAGCTTACCAGTATTCACGCAAGGTCAGTGCTGAAGGTCGGAAACAATTAACCAGGGGAGGAGTTAAGCGAGGAGCTCGCCTAATGATATACTGTAATGGGGGGACCCGTAGGAAGATCGTTCCTAAGGTTGCGCGTGAACCAAACAACTTCAAACTTATCTCCACAGGTTCCAACAAGAATGTAAGAGTAAAGTAAACGGTAACACTTAATATCGTTAAGCCTGACGCTTTACTCAATTAAGGTCTTGCGAGAATTGATTGTTGGAGTAGGAGAGTTCTTGCATAGACTTTTCAGCTAGTTTTATCTTGTGCCAAAAACTCCCCCATCAGTTTACTGCAACCATTTCAGCACACCCTTCCTGGCTAAGGGTGGTCTGACATGTCTCTTGGCACACCCTTCGGGTGTGCATCTGTCGACACCCACTAGTTGGCGTTCACCTTATACGGCTATTGTTTCTGTGGCGCATTTCGATTTTGTCCGCCAGGGTTAAAACGTCTTTGTAGTAGTGTCTTGCCAGTGGCGAACAGTCAAGGCACCTCATGAACTAGACTATCTATGACACCCTTCCCATATACATCGATCCCTACTTGACTCTGTAAGCTACCGTGAGCGGTTTGTCTATCTACTATTTACAGGTCCCGGGCTTCCGGTGTCTACAGTGGGACACGCTAGTCCGGGAGTGATCCAATGGGCGCTACCTATGACCACTACCTCGGATCTACCTTACCTGTGTTAGGAATCATGCTTTTAGTGTCTCTGCACTTCCCTTTCATATCTTATAGCATTGGGGACACTTCTGGGCTTGGTAGGTGTAAAACTCTCCTAGTCGCACTGACACCACCCGGGACTACCTTTGGGACCCTGACGGTTAACACCTGTTAACCGCATCAGTTTTGGTCCGTTCTACTTCGAACCACTCGGTGGAGGTACTTCCCCTTCCACCCTATGCCCCCTTATTTATCCTGCGGACAGCTTATGGTCGACCAGACGGCAGCGACGTATACAGTGTTGCAAGCAGGTCTCCAAAGATTCCTCTTCGCTAGACTGTGCACAACAACACCACGGTTTCCGCATGACGTCCGGCCATCACGGCGGGGCCGGAGGGGTATCATAGGAATAATGTCTCCAATTTACAGCTTCATCGAAGCTCCGCAGCTCGCGTAATAGCATCCCCCGGGACCCCAGATTCCCGTATTATGCCTGGCTTCATATAACAAACATTGCGGTCAATTTTCCCGAACTCCCTAAGGGACTTCTTATTGCAAGGTAGGGTAACCCAGGACTTTGGGCAAGATGACGTTTTCCTATTACCCTGTCTATCCCGTCGACGGAGGTGGACACTTCTGACCTTTCTCCAGTTACCCTGCCTAGCTGAGGAACCCACTCTTTAGCAGTCCATAAGTACGCTGACACCTCTCCCAGGTGTATCCAGGTACCTAAGTCCCTGACCAGCCAATTCTGTTCATTCTAGGAGCCCAGGCCCTCAGGTCTCCATAGGTCAAGTACTTACTTGCCGGCCGGTTCCTACCAGTTCGCCCCCTGGCTACCTGTATGCGTATAAGTTCCATCTGCCATAGCTTATGTATCCTGGGTCGTTACAGCCATCTGCTCCTATTGTACTGCTATGTGACTAGGGCCCGCCCGAACTCCTTACATTATTCCTATCATACCTCTCTGGCTGTGCTACTAGGCCCGGACGTCCTGGGAAAACAGTTGTGTAGTGCTGCACAGTCTAGGAAAGACGAAAATTTAGACAACCGCTTGGAACACGATATATATCGCTGCTGCCTAGTCAACCGTAAGCTGTTCACAGGATATATAACTGGGCATAGGGTGGCAGGTGGAGAACCTCATCCAAGTTGTGCAGAGTAGAATAGATCAAAACTGACAAAGTTAACGGGAGTTAACTGTCAGGGTTCCTAAGATTGTCCCAGGTGGTGCTAGGGTGACGGGGAGAGTGTTATACCTACTAAGCCTGAATGTGACCCCAACGTCACAGGCGCTCTAAGGGAAGTGCTGGGATACAAAAAGTATGATTCCTACTACAAGCATGGTGGATCTGAGGTAGTGGTCATGGGGAGCGCCCATTGGACCACTCCTGGACCAACTGTATTCCGTGGAAGACACCACAATACCGAGAATCATAAATAGTAGATAGATCAAGTGCGCACCGCAGTTTCCCGGGTCTTGTTCTGATTAATGCATATGGGAAGGGTGTAACAGGTAGTTCAGTTCATCAGGCATCTGGACTGTTAGCCACTGGCAAGATGCCGATGCTAAACAGGTTTTCGCTCCCGCACACAAAACAGGAATGTGCCACAGAAACAATAAACACATAAGGTAAACACGGACTAGGGTGTGTGGACACATGCCTGCCGGAAGGGTGTACTAGGAGACATGTCAGACCACCTGCGGCAGAGAAGAGTGAGCTCGAATAGTTAGAGTAAACTGATCCTCGAGTTTCTGGTATATGATAAAACTACTTGTAAGTCTATATGTGAACTCTCCTACTCCAATGATCACCCCTCTCGAGACCTTAACTGAGCCAAGCATTAGGCTTAAAAATATCAAGTTTTACTATTAACTTTGCTCTTACATCAGTATGAACCTTTGGCAATAAGTTCGTGGTTGTTTGGTGTGGTTACAACTGTGGTATCCATCGTTCCAGGGGTGCCCCGATTATAGTATATGGTTAAGCAACCCGCTCGCTTAACACCACTCCTACTTAATTGTTTTCAGACCTTTGGCACTGACCTTGCATGTATACTGGTAATCTTGTCTAGAACTAGAAGGCCAGGGTGGAAAGCGCAATGGCTAGTACCGAACTTCAACTCTGAAGGGAACCTAACATGGATTCAGACCTAGACCATAATACGAAGAGTGACAATAGGTTTCGTGTGTAGGTTTTGGCAGATGTTAGTGGTATTGAACAGGACGGCCACCAGTTGGTTTTGGGGGCCACCCATATTCAGTTAACTGATGAATGTGTTGATCTTATGGTTACAGACCCTCACGCTGTGGCGCCTTAGTTTTTTCTTGATTCCACCCTTGGCCACAATATGAGCCCTCCACCACCAGGATGTGTCCTCTTTGGCCAATTCTTGCACCAGATCGTCGCACCTGACACCATCCGTGAGACAGCCAAGGTACTCTATGAGGCCAAGTTGGTAATGAGAAACTGGAACAACCAGTTCCAGCAGGTATTGCATAAACAGACTACTACGGTAGTGGTGGAAGGGATGAAACTCCTGCAGGAGGCATACTTGCAGGTGCCAAAAGACTGAAACATATTGAAGGATCATATGGTAGCATTGGAAAAGGCCTTTGAAGGAAGGTATAGTATAGATGCTGTGAATGATGTGCTGATAATAGAGGCTGCATCCCCACTCCTACTCGTCCATACCAAACCGGGGAATTTTGGGATGCAAGCGGCCATAAGAGATAGAGACAAACAATGGAGGGCATACCTAAGCCCCATGGGTATACAAATACTGGATAGTCTCAAGGGCGAAGGCTACAGCTACACCTCTTCTTTCATAAGAGTATCAGTAGGCTCTCAATCTGCCCCCTCCTCTATCACACACTATTATTCGGAAAGTCCAGCAAATGGACCAACTGATGGATATTATATCAAGAAAAGGATATCGAAGCTGAAGGGTATTACGGCACCAGATACACCTGACCATGCTCCTCATCCGACACCTGCTCCCATCATTTCTTCCACAACACCTGTAGTTGCAACTCCCATACCTCCTATCCCCGCCCCAAGACCCACACCTCTGCGAGTCCCGTTGCCAGTCCCTGACCCCTCTCCTAACGTCACCTTCCCACCAGCAGTATTGGTTACCCCTGGGTTCCAGCCACTGCGAGTAGGGTTGCCTGGATTTTTTGAACATGGATAGTACGAGCCAGAGCAAGGACACAAGGATCCATTACAGCGAACTCCAATTCCTGGACCCTGGGCACCTACCCACTCTGTTTCTTCCGCACTGGCGGTTCCCTCTGTCCCCTCAAAACCAACTGTTTCCTCCGTGCTCCACATGATCACAAGTGGTGAGTCGGAAAGTGAAGATGGGTTTTATTTGTCGGGCTACAAGTCAGAAGCTACCCATATGGGGCGGGTTTAGTACAACTGATATGTATGCAGAAAGGGACTATGGACCCCGGTGAAGCACGGAAAAAGATAGAAGGAAGGCGATGGACGACCAACATGTGGGTATTGTGGGTCATAAAGGCACGCAGGCCCTCCAATGCAACCTCTGAGCTGTCCAGAGCTTCAGGAATTTCTGCGGATGACTCAGGCAGCTGCTAACCCAACTCCTGAAAGTGGGGGATGCCCTGTTCCACAACTGGTATTAGTACTATCAGGGGCTAACCCCCCGGAGGAAGGAAATCAGAATGGCCAAGACGAATGGTTTGATCGATCTGATAGACCACAGGAAACACTAGGCGGAAACACCGTAGGTAGTGGGGATGAACATGTAACACCTGGCGCTGGTATACTAGGAGCGGGCGGAGATCTATGGGAATCAGATTATGACAGTTCCAATAATAATGATGCCCAGTTTGTCCCTGATTCGGCCCCCTTTCTGGGTGCTTGCAAGATTGATTGGAGTGGTCATAGGAAACGGGGTTGAGACTGCTGTACTAAGAAGCTATCATGTGAATTACAGGGCAGAGCAATAACACGGCCATGCTCCAGACCCTGGAAGAAGAAGCTGGAAAAGCTGAGTGGCATTTCGGTATTTAAGGGAAAGGTCACCAAACCTACAAGCTTACTGACGCTGATGGAGATTAAGTTCAAGTATTGTGCGCAGTGCAGGTGAACTGATCTGAATGAGGTAAACCTGGTAATACACCTTTTAGAAGACTCCACCTGAGCACAGTATTTGGGGCTGCATTCCTGCATTAGCAAGAAGGCAGCCAAGGCTCCTGGAGTTTATATTAATAACATTACCCTGTTCAGAACATGGAAAGGATTCAGGTAACGGCTTGAATGAAGTTTCAGTGCTGACCAAGCCAAACGAGACTGGTCCCTTTTGAAGTAGTGAGATCTGGTGATGAAACCATATCACATTGATGCATACCTGGACAAGATAATTGACTACATGTATAAGCTTAGCTATACAGACCCAGTGCAGGTACAAGATAAGGTACGGTCGGGCACTACCCAAGAGGTTCAGAATAGATGAACACTTACTGGGCCCCATCCAACTGACATGAACGACTACCTTAATCATTTGCAGAAAATCTGACATCCACTAGAAGACAAGGACCGGTTCAGTAAATACATTATCTACCCAGTCCAATGGTCTCAGCGAACGGACAGGAAGAATGATAGGTTATCGACTTCAGGAAGGTTTCACAAGGAGAAAAAAGGTTTGGTGAGACCGAACCAGAGGCCTGCCAAACCTAGTAATTTCAATGCTGGGAAGCAGGCAAAGCCGGTGACTTCTGAGTATGCCATGGGGCATAAGGAAATCCCATCGACTTGGATGGAATATTAGGGAAAGCAGGGTGGGTGCACCAGGTATGTGCAAACCGGTCACTTCTGGAGGAAGTGCACTGCGGCATCCCCAGTTATTAGTTCCTCTAAACAGGCACATCAGTTGCAACTGTCCGCCCTGGGAAATGAGGTCTGGGGTATAGACAAGTAGCTAAAGTGCATGGAAGGGCCACATCCAACTTCCTTGTCGAAGGTACTTGAAGTCAGACGGGTATTACCCAGATCATAGAGGTTGATACTGACCGCTCGGAATAGGTAAGAACCCGTTCTGCCTAAGGTATAACCTTACCAAGTCATATCCATGGACCCAGGAGGGATTGATGGAAAGGAAAACCAGAAGTGGCTTCCGGGATAGGTAAGTACCGCTCTACTGCATTGACAAGCCGGGTACTGGCTACATTTAGGAGCTGTAGGCAGACCGATGTTGCAGGCTGAGCAGGGTGGAATGAGCTATCTTTCCATTGTTGGCTTTCTGGTTATTTCCTTGGTTCTAGTTATGCATATTTGTTTCAGGATTTTCTTAGCTGGCTGGGCAAGTCATAGGGCCTTATTTTGGTTGAGGCTGCGTGAGGAGTTGCTGAAGGAGATGCTTGCCCTGGGGGAAGCTGTAACGACCCAGCATACGTGAGCTATGGCAGCCGGAACCTACACCCATACAGGTAGCTCGGAGGCGAACTGGTAGGAACCGGCAGGCAAGTGAGTACTTGACCTACGGAGACCCGATGGCCCGGGCTCCGAGATGAGCAGACTTAGTGGACACAAGTATTTAGGTACATGGCTACGCCCAAGGTTGGTGTCAGCGTACTTAGGGACCTATGAAGGGCCAATACACAGCTAGGCTGGGTAACTAGAGAAAGGCCGAGTGTGTCTATCCCCGGAAGTGGGATAGATAGGGTAACAGGAGAAAATCCACTTGTCCACCGGACAAGATTACCCTACCCTCAGAACAGGGTTACCCTGCCTTGAGGCTTGGATTACCCTGTTCAAGGATCTGAGTTACCCTACCTGCCAATACGAAGTCCCTCGGGGAGTTTGGGAAAAATGACTGGAATGTTTGTCACACGAAGCCATGCATAATACTGGAATCTGGGGTTCCGGGAGATGCTATTGGGCGAGCTACGCAGCTACGAAGAAGCTGTAAATTGGAGACATTATTCCTATCATGCCCCTCCGGCCCCGCCTTGAGGCCCGGACGTCATGGGCAAACGGTTGCGTAGTTGTGTGCAGTCTAGCAAAGGAGGATCTTTGGAGACCCGCTTGCAACACCGTATACGTTGCTGCCGTCCGGTCGACCGTAAGCTGTTCGCAGGATATACAAGGGGGCATAGGGTGGAAGGTGGAGTACCTCCTCCAAGTTGTTCGGAGTAAAACGGACCAAAACTGACGGAGTTAACGGGAGTTAACCGTGGGGGTCCCGAAGGTAGTCCCGGGTGGTGCCGGGACGACTGGGAACGTTTTGCACCTACCACGCCCAAGGATGTCCCCAACGCCATAGGCTCTGAGAGGGAAGTGCAGAGACACTAAAAGCATGATTCCTACCGCAGGTAAGGTGTATCCGAGGTAGTGGTCGTGGGTAGCGCCCATTGGATCACTCCTGGACCACCGTACCCTGCGGAAGACACCGGAAGCCCGAGACTCGTAAATAGTAGATAGATAAACCGCTCACGGTAGCTTCCGGCGTCAAGAAGAAATCAACGCGCATGGGAAGGGTGTCATAGATAGTCTAGTTCAGCAAGGGGTCTTGACAGTTAGCCACTGGCAAGTCCCCGATGCGCAGAGGTTTTCACTCCGGCGGGCAGAATGGAAATGCGCCGCAGAAACGATATGCACATATGGTGAACGCCGACT
This sequence comes from Tuber magnatum, assembly GCA_003182015.1. Taxonomy (NCBI): domain Eukaryota; kingdom Fungi; phylum Ascomycota; class Pezizomycetes; order Pezizales; family Tuberaceae; genus Tuber; species Tuber magnatum. The sequence continues at coordinate 1,056,168 of PYWC01000027.1, read as the reverse complement.
AGAGCGGGTCGACACATACATGCCCGAAAGGGGTGTCAGGAGACGTGTCGGACCGCCCTTAGCGGAGAAGGGTGTGCTCGAACAGTTGGAGTAAACTGATGGGGGAGTTTCTGGCATAAGATAAAACTACCTGAAAGTCTATGCGAGAACTCTCCTACTCCAACAATCAATCCTCTCGAGACCTTAATTGAGTGAAGCGTCAGGCTTAACGATATTAAGTTTTACCGTCTGCTTTACTCTTACATCTGTGTGAACTTTTGGCGATAAGTTTGAAGTTGTTTGGTGCGGTCGCAACCTTGGGATCCATCTTCCTAGGGGTGCCCCCGTTATACAGGGTCACCTTGTTTGGCGGACAAGATAACTTCTCCTTGTTACCCTTTCTATCCTATTGCCGGTGATAGACATTTCGGACCTTCCTCCAGTTACCTGGCCTAGCTGAGTAACTGCCCCTGAAGAGGTCCCTCAGCACGCTGACACCTCTTCCAGGTTGTACACTGGTCCCCAAGTACGTAGCTGGCTAATCCTATTCATCTCGCAGCCCGGGCCATCGGGTCTCCATAGGTCATGTTCTTACTTGCCTGCCGGTCCCTACCAGTTCACCTCTTGGCTACCTGTATCGGCGTAGGTCCCGACTGCCATACCTCTTGTATGCTGGGTCGTTACCAAAACCATCTGTAAACGAATGATAGAAGTTGACAAAGCCTATAAAGCTTTGAATGTCGACGACACATGTCGCGGGTGCCCAATCCCTCATTATTTCCACATTCTCCAACAACATAGAGATTCCCATATCAGAGATCTTGTATCCATGGAATTCCACTTCCCGTTTGTGGAAACTAGACTTCTTCATACTTACGCGTAGTCCAGCTTTCCGCCATTTCTTCATCGTATACCTCACCAGCGCTACATGCTCTTCCCTGGTTTCAGAGTCGATCAGGATGTCATCCCCGTAAGCAATAACTCCTTCATCCAAGATGTCCCAGAAAACCTCCATTGCCATACTCCGGAAAGTTGTCAGGGCATTATATACCCCAAATGGTATGACAGTGTATTCCTACAGTCCATACCTGTACCGGAAGCCTGTCTTGCATTCCTCACGTTCTGCCATCCAGAGAAGGTAGTGGCCGTGCTTCCAATGCAACTTAGTCAACCCAGCCGCCATTTCTAATCTATCTTACAGTTCATTTATCCACCGTAGGGGATACTTGCTGTCAACAGTGATTTTGTTCCATCCTCAGTACTCCATTACCAAGCTTAATGTAGCATCTGGTTTTGGCATGAAGAGGATAGGGGCTCCTGCCCAGGAACCAGATCTCGGTAGCTTTCCAGTTTGTAGCCTCGCATTGTGATATTTCTGCAGTGCCTTAAGCTTCTTTTCTGAAACATAAGAAATAGGCCTAAACAGAGGTTCAGTCCCGGGTTCTACCTCCCTCGTATGGTCACAGTTTCAGTACTGCGGCAATGACTCCGTTTCTTCTACACTGCAGATATCCCCACAGTCCTTGTACTTGGGCTGTAGCTTGGCTGTAATGTTGGCACCTTCCGTATTGGAGTATTGTACAATTCCCCACGGGTACGTATTCCTAGTGTCTTTGGCTATCAACTCTTCTTCGGTCATGAATGCTAACCACCCCTGCTCTGCTAGGCAGTTAGCCTTCCAGAAATCTGAGAGCCGGGTTAGTGATCCTGTCTTCCACTCTGTGTTGTGGTTATGGTCCTGCAACCAAGACATGGGTATGTACCCATGCACCTTGGTGTCAGGCATATCCGTGACTTCCAAGCATATCTCATCATAGTGGTTGCCTATTCTCATCTCCAATAACTTGGTTTAGTGCAGACCTGACCCCAGAATGTAATTACCACTTGCATCGCTTATCGGCACATGTACCTTCCACTGCATACAATGTACCTGAGCCTGTTTAACCTACCGGCTACTAAGTACTGGCCTAGTAGATCCACCATCCATTAGCAGGAGCCCCTCTGCATTTACCTCTCTTGCTGAAACCTTCTAGTCTAACTTCATTTACAGGCGGATCGACTTGGCATGACAAGGCAAGTTGTCACATTTCTGCCTCATTGCTTGTCTCAGGTACTTAGTTATCTTGGCTGAATAATTTCAGTCTCTTACCTTTCGATAAAAGAGTAGCTGTATTGGGTCGATAAATATTCAGGGATTGGGATTCATCTTATCAAATGCTAGGGTGTTTACTATCATGCCAGCATAATTTCGTGCACTAAACCCCCCCCAGATAAACTGGGAAACAACACTTTTTATTGGATCAAGTCCAGGCTCAACCAATTCCACTTGTGCTAAACATAACAATTTTCCACAAGGTGGGTAGAGGTTAGCGGTTGGACTGGTTCCAAGTGAAGCATCTTTGCTTCTGTAACGGGGGCACCCCTAGGAAGATGGATCCCAAGGTTGCGACCGCACCAAACAACTTCAAACTTATCGCCAAAAGTTCACACAGATGTAAGAGTAAAGTAGACGGTAAAACTTAATATCGTTAAGCCTGACGCTTCACTCAATTAAGGTCTCGAGAGGATTGATTGTTGGAGTAGGAGAGTTCTCGCATAGACTTTCAGGTAGTTTTATCTTATGCCAGAAACTCCCCCATCAGTTTACTCCAACTATTCGAGCACACCCTTCTCCGCTAAGGGCGGTCCGACACGTCTCCTGACACCCCCTTCGGGCATGTATGTGTCGACCCGCTCTAGTCGGCGTTCACCATATGTGCATATCGTTTCTGCGGCGCATTTCCATTCTGCCCGCCGGAGTGAAAACCTCTGCGCATCGGGGACTTGCCAGTGGCTAACTGTCAAGACCCCTTGCTGAACTAGACTATCTATGACACCCTTCCCATGCGCGTTGATTTCTTCTTGACGCCGGAAGCTACCGTGAGCGGTTTATCTATCTACTATTTACGAGTCTCGGGCTTCCGGTGTCTTCCGCAGGGTACGGTGGTCCAGGAGTGATCCAATGGGCGCTACCCATGACCACTACCTCGGATACACCTTACCTGCGGTAGGAATCATGCTTTTAGTGTCTCTGCACTTCCCTCTCAGAGCCTATGGCGTTGGGGACATCCTTGGGCGTGGTAGGTGCAAAACGTTCCCAGTCGTCCCGGCACCACCCGGGACTACCTTCGGGACCCCCACGGTTAACTCCCGTTAACTCCGTCAGTTTTGGTCCGTTTTACTCCGAACAACTTGGAGGAGGTACTCCACCTTCCACCCTATGCCCCCTTATATATCCTGCGAACAGCTTACGGTCGACCGGACGGCAGCAACGTATACGGTGTTGCCAGCAGGTCTCCAAAGATCCTTCTTTGCTAGACTGCACACAACTACGCAACCGTTTGCCCATGACGTCCGGGCCTCAAGGCGGGGCCGGAGGGGCATGATAGGAATAATGTCTTCAATTTACAGCTTCTTCGTAGCTGCGTAGCTCGCCCAATAGCATCTCCCGGAACCCCAGATTCCAGTATTATGCATGGTTTCGTGTGACAAACATTCCAGTCATTTTTCCCAAACTCCCCGAGGGACTTCGTATTGGCCGGTAGGGTAACTCAGGTCCTTGAACAGGGTAATCCAAGCCTCAAGGCAGGGTAACCCTGTTCTGAGGGTAGGGTAATCTTGTCCGGTGGACAAGTGGACTTTCTCCTGTTACCCTGTCTATCCCACTTCTGGGGATATACACACTCGGCCTTTCTCTAGTTACCCAGCCTAGCTGTGTATTGGCCCTTCATAGGTCCCTAAGTACTCTGACACCAATCTTGGGCGTAGCCATATACCTAAATACTTGTCTACTAAGTCTGCTCATCTCGGAGTCCGGGCCATCGGGTCTCCGTAGGTCAAGTACTCACTCCCCTGCCGGTTCCTACCAGTTCGCCTCCGGGCTACCTGTATGGGTGTAGGTTCCGGCTACCATAGCTCCTGTATGCTGGGTCGTTACATCCTGCCCTCAGGATCAGGTTACCCTGTGAGGGGGCTTGAGTTACCCTGCCCAAAGTCCTGAGTGACCCTATCTTTCAATACGAAGTGACCAGAGGAGTTTGGGAATAATGACTGGAATGGTTGTCACATGGAGCCACACATAACAATGCAATCTGGGGGTCCGGGAGATGCTATTGGACGAGTTACACACCTCCGAAGAAGTTGAAAATTGGAGACATTATTTCCCTCCTACCCGTGCGGCCCTGCCTTTAGGCCTGGACGTCATGGGCAAACTGTGGTGTGATTGTGTGCCCCCTAGCACAGGGGAATCTTTGCCGCGCAACTTGCAACACCATTTACTTCGCGGCCCTCTGGTGAACCGTAGGCGGTTCACAGGATATTCAAGTGGGCATAGGGTGGAAGGTGGAGCACCTCCTCCAAGTTGTTCAGAGTAAAACAGACTAAAACTGGCGCAGTTAATGGGAGTTAACCGCGGGGGTCCTGAAGGTAGTCCCGGGTGGTGCCGGGGCGGCTGCGAGAGCTTTACGCCTACCAAGCCTGAAAGTGTCCTCAATGCCATAGGTTCTGACAGGGAAGTGCAGAGACACTATAAGCATGATTCCTACCACATGTAAGGTGGATCTGAGGCAGTGGTCATGGGTAGTACCTATTGGACCCCTCCCGGATCCCCATATCCTGCGGGACACACGGCAAGTCGGGGAACTGTAGATAGCGATAGATAAACCGCTCACATTAGCTGCCGGACCCAAGTAGAGATCAATGCATATGGGAAGGGTGTCACAGGTGGTCTAGTTCATGCGGCATCTGCACTGTTAGCCGCTGGCAAGACTCTGATAGACCGAAGTTTTCACCCCGGCGGGCCAATTGGCAATGCGCTGAAGAAACAATAACCACATAAGATGAACGCCGACTAGAGTCCGTTGACACATGCATGCCCGAAGGGTGTCCCAGGAGACGTGGCAGACTGCCCTTAGAGGAGAATGGTCTGCTCGAATGGTGGGAGGAAAAACTGATAGGGAGTTTCTAGCATAAGATAAAACCACCTGCATGTCTATGCGAGAACTCTCCTACTCCAACAATCAATCCTCTGGAGACCTTACTCGAGCGAAGCGTCTGGCTTAGCTAGATTAAGTTTTACCATTTACTTTACTCTTACACAGGTGTGAACCTTTGGCGATAAGTTTGAAGTTGTTCAGTGCAGTGGCAACCTGGGGATCCCGCTTCCTAGTGGTGCCCCCATTACAGGATATCTTTAAGCGAGCTCCTTGCGTAACTCCTCTCCTGATTAATTGTTTTTCGATCTGCGGCACTATCTCTGCGTGAATAGGGGGAATCTTGTCCTGAACAAGTAGGCCTGGGTGGAAAGTGCAATGGCTACTACCGAACTACGAACCAGAATGCACTCCAACTCAGATTGTGACCTGGACTTTGACGAGAAAACCGCCAACACGTTTGCCGCATTGGTTTTTGCGGCTTTTTGCGGTATTTACTCGGATAGCCAGCAGTTACTCCTGGCGGCCGCCCCTATTCAGTTACCCATTGAATGCCTTGATCTTATCATCACAGACTCTTGCACCGCGGCGCTTTTATTTTTCCAAGACCCTAACCTTGTCCACAGTGCGACCGCTCCTGTGGCAGAAGGGTTCCCATTTAGCGAGTTCCCCCGCGAGTTCATAGAACCTTACATCATCCTGGAGGGATCCAAGTCGAGCGAGGACCTGAAGCGGGAACTACAGAACTGGAACACCTGGCAACAGCAGGTGTTCCGAACACAGATTACTACGGCAGTGGTGGAATGGATGCCAGTACAGTAGGAGGCATACCTGCAGATGAGAAGGGATCAGCACACATTGAAGACTCGGATGGCAGCATTGGAAACAGGTTTCGAAGGAGGTTATAGTATTACTGCTGAGACTGATGTACTGATCTTATAGGCCGCGCCCCTACTCCCGCTCGGCCATATTAAGCCCCAGAACTTTGGCATGGAGTTGGCCAAGAGAGCTAGAGACGACCAATGTACGGCACACCTGAGTCCAATCGGTATACAGATGTTGGAAAGCTTGAAACGTGACGGGTACTGCTATACGCCCTCTTTCGCCAGAGCCTCTACACGCTCCCGGTCGGTCTCTCCCTCAATCGGCCGCAGTTATTTCGGCTGTCCCACAGTCGGGCCAACTAATAGATGTTGAGTAAGAAAAAGGACATCCAAGCCAAAGGGCATTACGGGCCCAGACATGCCTGACCCTACCCCTTGTCCCACTCCGGCTCCTATCATTCCGCCCACAACACTGTCAGTTGCAACCCTTACACCTCCCATGGCCGCCCCGAGACACCCACCTCTGCCAGTTTGGCTGCCTGTTCCAGACACCTTTCTGGCCGCAGCCTTCCCACCAGCAGTATCGGCTAACTCAGGGTTCTGGCCACTGCGTGCGGTATCATCCGGATTCATTCAACAGGTAAGACCCTAGGAAGAGCGAACACCCCTGGCTCCATCACGTGGGACTCCAATCCCCCGACCTGGGATACCTGCTCGCTCCGTTCCTTGGCACCGGTCATTCCCTCGGCGCCCTTGAAACCAACTCTTCACTTGGGTCTCCCCACCATTACGGGTGGTGATTCGGACACCCAAGACGAGTGCTGTCTGTCTGGTTCTAAGTTGTAAGAAACCGGAATGCAGTAGATTCATCACTACTCGTATGGTTGTCGGAAGGGACCACAGACCACAGTGAGGCACAGAAGAAGGCGAAAGGAAGGAGATGGATGACTGACATGTGGGTATTGTGGGGCATAGATGCATGCTGGTCCCGCGATGCAGCCCCGGAGTTGTCCCGAGTTGCAGTCATTGGTGCGGATAACAAAGGCAGCTCCTAACGCAACTCCGGTGAGTAGGTGACTCCCTGTTCCACCACTGGCATCAGTACCATCAGGGGCTAACCCTCCCGAGGATGGAAATTAAGATGGCCAGGAGGAACGGTTTGATGGGTATGATAGACCATGGGAGACCATAGGTGGAAATGCCGCGGGTACTGGAGATAGAAATGTGCCACTGGGCGGTGGTACCGTGGGAGCAGGAGGAGACCACACAGACTTGGACAGGGATAGTTCGGATGGTGATGATGACGATTCTCCCCCTGATTTAACTCAGTTACTCAGCGCTCATAAGGATAACTTCAGCAGGAAGAAGAAAGGATGGTGGGATCAACGGGCCAAGAGGCTAGCAAAAGACCTGAGGGGTACAAGTTCGGCTTCTAGGCCTATACCAAGACACCGGCGAAAGAAGCTGGAAAGGCTGAGTGGTATCCCTCTATTCAAGGGCAAAGTTACGGAACCCAGCAGCTTCAAGACCTTTGTGGAGGTCACGTTTGAATACTTTGCAGATTGCAAGTCAACCGACATGGATAAGGCAAACTTGGTAATCCCCCTTCTTGAAGTCGCAGCCAGGGCATGGCATCTGGGGTTGCAGGGGCACATTCCAAGGAAGCCACCAAGTGCACTAGCATTCCTGTAAATGACGGCAACCTCTTATGGACATGGAAAGGGTTCTGAGAATGTCGGGGACGAAGTTTCGGCGGAGACCAGGCTGAGCGAGATCGATCCCTTCTCGAGTGGCGAGACCTTATTATCAAGGCACATCATATTGATAAATACCCCGATAAGATAATTGATTCCATGTATAAGCTTAGCTATACAGATCCAAGGAAGGTACAAGACAAGGTTCGATCAGACATCACACAAGAGGTTTGGAATGCATGAGGACTTAAGCAGCCACATCCGACAGACCTGAATGAGTACCTTAAACTTCCCCGCCAGGTTGGGCACCTATGGGAGGATAACAACCGGTTCCGTAACCGTGTCATCCACCCAGTCCTATGATATCAGCCCGCAGATAAGAAGGAGGATGGATCCTCCACGGCTGGCAGATTCAAGAAGAAGGAAAAAGGTTCGTGAAGACAGAATCTGAGGTCTACAAAACCCACTAATTTCAACGTGGGAAAACAGTCAAAGCCGACGACCTCTGAGCATGGAATAGGGCATAACGAAATCCGGTCGACTTCGACCAAACCTCAGAGGAAGTACACCGAGTGTACCAAGAGCGGGCGAATGGGTCACTTCGGGAGAAAGTGTACTGCGGCGGCCCCAGTCATTAGTTCATCTAAACAGGCTCGTGGGATGAAACGGTCAGCCCTGGTAAGCGAGCCTGCAGGAACAGACAAGCGGCCAAAGCGCATTGAAGTGACCCCTCCGGCTTCCTTGTCGAAGATACTTGAAGTCCGACAGGAATCACCTCAAATCGTGGAGGTTGATACTAACGGCACAGAACAGGTAAGAACCCATTCTGTATAAGGTATGACCTTACTAACCCGCATCCATAGACCCATGAGGGATGGATGTAAGGAACCCCAGAACTGGCTTCAGGGATGGGTAACTACCCCTCTACTGCACGAACGAGCCTGGTAATGACTACGCCGAAGGGGTATGGGCAGGTAGATGTTGTGGGCTGCACGCGGTGGAAGGGGCTATCTTTCCCTTGTTGGGTTTCTGGTTATTTCCATTGTGCTAGTTATATGTATTTCTTTCAGTATTTCATTAGCGGGATGGGCAAGTCCTAGGACATTATTTTGGTTAGTGCTGGGTAAGGTTTCCCGGGAGGAGATGCACAATATTGGGGAAGCAAGGATGCTGCACTTGGAACCGGTCCCACAGTAGCTCTCTACCCACCTTGGGAAAATTGTTATGTTTCGTACAAGTGGAATTGATTCAGGCTGGCCTTGATCAAAATAAACAGTGTTATTGCCATGTTTACCGGAGGAGGGTTTAGTACCGGAAATTATGCTGGTGTGATTGTAAACACCCCAGCTATTGATGAAACGAATCCCAATCCCATGAAGTTTGCCAACCCATTGCGGCCTCTCGTGTGTCGAAAGACAAGAGGTCAAAATTAGGAAGCCAAGATAACTAAGTCCCTAAGACAAGTGAAGAGGCAGAAATTTGACAACTTACCTCGTCACACCAAGTCTATTCACCTGCGGGTGAAGTTAAACTAGAAGATTGGAGCTAGACAGGTAAGCGTGGTGTCGCGTCTACTGCTCGATAGTGGAGCTACTGGGCTGGTGCTTAGTAGCCACTAGGTTAAGCAAACCCAGGGACCTGGTGTATGGCGAAAGGTACATGTGCCAATCAGGAACGCAAGCGGTAATCACATTCCTGGGTCAGGTCTGCACTATACCAAATGATTGGAAATGAAAAAAGTCAACCACCATAATGAGATGCATTTTGAAGTCGCGGATATGCCCAACACCAAGGTGGATGGGTACCTACCTATGTCTCGGTTGAAGGACTATAACCTCGCCCTGGATTGGAAGGCAGGATCACTAACCTGCCGCTCAGATTTCTCCAAGGCTAACGGCCTAGCAGACCAGAGTCGGTTAGTGTTCATGACCAATTAAGAGTTACTAGCCGAAGACCCTAGTAATGTGTTCCTGTTGGGAATTGTGCGATTCTCTCATGAGGAAGGTCCCGGACCTTGCCGTTAAGACACTCCCCGAGTATAAGGACCATGGAGATATCTTCAGTCAAGAACAGATGCAGGTGCTGCGGGAGCACTGGAAGTATAACCACACGATCGAGTTGCAACCCAGGACTCAAACTCTGTTTGGGCCTATTGATCCCTTATCAGAAAAGGAGCTTGAGGCACTCCCGAGATATCTCCACGAAATGCTGCGAACAGGTAAGCTACGGGGATCCAGTTCATCGGCAGCAGCCCCTATTGTCTCCGTGCCAAAACGGGGTGGTACACTAAGATTCGTAATAGATTACCAAGGGCTGAACAAAATCACGGTTAAGAGTAAGTACCCACTACCGTCAAGGAACGAAATGTGATCTGGATTAGGAAAAGCCGGTGTGTTCATGAAGCGGGACTTACAAGACCAGTGCCATGGTTAGGGCTAACTTCTATTGGCCTAAGATGGACGAGCACATCACTGACTGCGTGCGGACATGTGATGTGTCCCATAGGAATAAATCCAGCAGGCACAAGAAGTCCAGTCTGTTGGAACCCATTGATGTTCCTATGCGACTGTGGACAGCGATTTCAATAGACTTCCTTGTAACGCTGCCAGAGTCCGAAGGGTATATCATGGGATGGGTTATAGCGGACAGATTCTGGAAAATAGCACATCTCATACCCCTGACCACTGAGATACCGATCAAGGAGATTGCCTTGTTATTCCGACAGGAAGTTTGGCACCTTCCAGGACTCCCAGAGTCAATCATCTGCGACCGAGATAGCGGGTTCACATCCAACTTCTCGATGAGTCCGATGCAGTTGTTGTAAGGGAAACTAAACGTCGCACCTGCATTCCACCCTGACACTGATGGGCAAACTGAGAGGGTTAGTCAGACACTGGAGCAGTACATGCGTAGTTACTGTTCCTACCAACTGGTTGATAGGGTGTCGCTACTACCCCTTGCGGAGTATGCGCACAACACATCAACATCAGAATCCATGAGGTTGTCAACATTTTATATCAGTTATGGGTTTAACCCAGGGAGGAACTGGTCAGCTGTCGCGTCTGATAAGCAAGGAATACACCCTGGCAGCGAGCTCTTGGTTAAAGAACGGGAAGGAACCTGGCAAGGGATGCGAGAAACGATTCAACAGGCACAGGAAAGGCGTCGGAAATGGCATGACCTGAAAATGCTGGTATCACTGGACTATGTTACCAGGGGCGGATGTGGCCGCTGGGCAGGCGAAGAAAGCGGACCGTATAATGCTAAACCGGAAGAACATGCGCCTGTAATGTCCAATGGAGAAGCCGGACCACTGCATGTTTGACCCTTTTGTGGTCAAAGGTAGGGTGGGTACCAGAGCATATGAACTCTAGCCGCCCTGCAGATAGAGCATCCATCCAGTTTTCAATGTCAAGTTGTTGGAACGACATCGCGAGGATCCAGGACCGGGTGGGATCAAGGAAGTCCCTACCCTGGAACTGGTGGACAATAAGCCAGGTTATGTTATCCAAGCTGTTGCGGACTGTCGATACCACGGTGTAGCGAAGGCGAAGTTTCCGTCACACATTGTCCGGTACCTGGTTTCACGGAAGGTTAGGGGGCGGAGGACAATTCACGGGCACCCTATGAGATACCGGAAGGGACTGGCTTGCAGGCCATTCTGGAGTGCCACCAAAGATATCCGTGCAAGCCAGGGACCATAGGGTCTTGGGGGAATCGAGTTGGGGAAATAAAAGACAACACTAACGGTGCCAGATAGACCATAGAGAAGAGGGGAGTGATGTAACAACCCAGCATACTTGCGCTATTATAGTCGGAGCCTACACCCATACAGGTAGCCAGGAAGTGAACTGGTAGGAAGCGGCAGGCAGGTAAGTACTTGACCCACGGAGACCAGATAGCCTGGGCTCTACGATGAACAAAATTAGCTGGCCAGATACAGAGGTACTGGGGTACAACCGGGAAGTGGTGTCTGCATACTTAGAGACCTCTGAAGGGGCAGTTACTCAGCTAGGCCTGGTAACTGGGGAAAGGTCAGAAATGCCTATCTCCGGCAATGGGACAGACAGGGCAACAGGGAAAGGTTATCTGATCCACCAGACCAGGTTACCCTACCTGCAGGATCAGGTTACCCGGCAAAGGGGCTTGGGTTATCTTGCCCAAAGTCCTGAGTTACCCTATCTTTCAATACGAAGTCCCTTGCGGAGTTTGGAGGAAATGAGTAGCATGTATGTCACACGAAGACACACATAATACTAGAATCTGGGGTTCCAGGAAATGGTATTGGGCGAGCTACACAGCTCCTAAGAAGCTGAAAGTTGGAGACATTAGTCCTATCATACACCTGCGGCCCCGCCTTGAGGCCCGGAAGTCATGGGCAAACGGTTGTGTAGCTGTGTGCAGTCTAGCAAAGATGAATCTTGGGAGACCTGCTCGCAACACCACATAGGTCGCTGCCGTCTAGTCGACCGTGAGCCGTTCGCAGGATATATAAGGGGGCATAGGGTGGAAGGTGGAGCACCTCCTCCAAGTAGTTTGTAGTAAACCAAACCAAACCTGAGGGGGTTAACAGGGGTTAACTGTGGGGGTCCCGAAGATAGTCCTGGGTGGTGCTGGAGCGGCTGGCAGAGTTTTACACCTATCAAGCCCGCAAGTGTCCCCAATGCCATAGGCTCTGAAAGGGAAGGGCAGAGACACCAGGGGCACAATTCCTACCTCAGGTAAGGTGGATCGGAAGCAGTTGTCATGGGTAGCGCGTATTGGACCGCTCCTGGATCACCATATCCTGCGGAAGACACGGGAAGTCCGAGAACCATAGATAGGAGATAGATAAACCATTCATAGTAGCTTCGGAGGCCAAGTAGAGATCAATGCATATGGGAAGGGTGTCATAGATAGCCTAGTTCATGCGGCGTCTTGACGGTTAGCCACTGGCAAGACTCCGATGCACAGAAGCTTTCATTCTGGCGGGCAAATTGGTAATGCACCGCACAAATGATAACCGCATAAGTTGAATGCCGACCGGAGTCTGTTGACAGATGCCTGCGCAAAGGGTGTGCCAGAAGACAAGTCGGACCGCCCTTAGCAGAAAAGGGTGTGCTCGAATAGTTGCAGTAAACTGATAGGGGAGTTTCAGGCATAAGACAAAACCACCTGAAAGTCTCTGTAAGAACTCTCCTACTCCTACAATCAATCCTCTCAAGACCTTAATTGAGTCCAGCGTCAGGCTTAGCAAGGTTAGGTTTTACTGCTCACTTTACTCTTATACTGGTGTGAACCTTTGGCGATAAGTTTGAAGTTGTTCTGTGCAGTCGCAACCTTGGGATCCATCTTCCTAGGTGTGCCCCCGTTACAGTTTCAGGAAGATAGCAAAACATCCGCTACACTTGACCAAGCAGGCCGTCTGATAGGAATAGACACCTGCTGGTCCACAGGCCTTCAACCATTTGGAAGAGGCATTTATGTCCATACCTATCCTAGCACTTTTTGACACCAAAGGGGCAACATAGGTAGAAACCGACGCTAGTGACTGTGCACTAGAAGCCATTCTCTGACAGTTCTGTAAAGATGAGAGATGGCATCTAGTGGCCTATCACCTTTGGAAGTTTCACCCCATGGAGATTAATCATATTGTCTATGATAAGGAAATAACTGCCATGATGGCGGCATTCAAGGAATGGGATAATCCGGCATGCTCGGTAATGGACCAGTTGGTGATCTATACAGATTATAAGAATTTGGAGTACTTTAATAGTACCAAGTTACTTAACTGTAGGCAGCACCACGGGGCTAAGTTCCTGCCACTGTTTAGCTTCTGGGTCGTTTAGTGTGAAGGGCGGTTAAAGGGGAAGGGAGATGCTTTGTCACAACGTAGGGACAAAGGCCCTGAAGCGGGGAGTGATTTTCTGCCACTGCCCTTGTTTCACACTGGACAGTGGATTGGGAGTCAGGAATGGGACATCTTGCAACCACTGCTGTTGCAAGTGTGCCAAGGATTCCCTCTCTAGTCTTCCTTTTTGAATCCACAGCTATAATTAGTATTTAGTGTGCTGTTTATTAGTCTTAATAATTACTTTTCTCCTATCTACCACAAATCTACCAAGAATATCAAAGACTTTGAGACCAAGAAGCTCTTAAGATTAAGTAATTGCCTTCTCCCTAGCTCTTTGGATGATATCCTCAAAACCTTTTATAATATGAACCTTAGAATAATGGTTAGAAAGTTTATTCTCAATCAGATATTAGATATTCTCAATTGGATTGAGATAGGTAAATAAGGTAGAATTTCCTGTAATCTAATTCTATACTATTTAAGGTATCTTCTAAAGGATAAGTGAGTCTTAGTATTACCAATGATCAAGAAAATCTCTCTCCCCCCTCTGACTCTTTCTTAATCTTCTCCCTTATACTAAAAAAGTTATATTGATCATAAATATTAATAATTGACTTTCCAGTAACTCTACTACTAGCTAAAGAATAATCATGAAAAATAGGAAGATATAGACCATGGTTTTGACCATAAAAAAATCCAGTCATTATCTGACTAACCTTTCCCTTACCTGTTCTAGCAAGGGTCTCAATACAGGTCTTATTCCACTTCTCCCTTAAATATCCAAAGATCTATTTTCTCTTCTTTCATCTCCCCTGTGAACTGCAACTTTATTACCTCATATTGTCTTTCTCCTCCACATCTCCTTAGTCTAATGCCTGTAACCCAAGCCCATTCTAATCTCTTCTGAGTAGAACCCTTATCAAGATGTACATTGTATTGCGCTTGCAATCTTTTAAGATTTTTTTCTACTAACCTATACCTGATAGTTCTCTTAGAAACATCTGCTACAATGTTTTCAGGAATCTCTTTACAAGTAGTATTACAGTTTTTATTATACGTTCCTAATTATAGTATTATCATGAGTCTTGGATGTCTTAGGATTCCTTCCACTACACTCTTTCCTTCTTTCCTCTTAGTCTCTTCTTACTCGGAGAATTATAAACAGTTATTAGAGAAATAGTAAGAGACATGGAAATCTTTCTTAAGGGCATAGTTCTCTCATACTACCTATAAATCCTTTTTCTTACTTATTGATAAAGATTATTGAAAGGAATAGATTTATAGGCTTGGCTGTGAAGAACAGGTACTATTATTTGTTAGAATAAGAAATTAAAAGATATTACTACATACTGGTTAAGTGGTAATGATTTTTGTTTGACGAAGTGGTTGTGGAAGATTGTTGGGAAGTGATGGTTGTTATACTCACTAGACTGTTCAGTTAATTTTCTCAATATACAATACTGTAGTATTCAGGCCACTTGGGACCCTTTGAAATTACTGATGCAAAAAAACAGGTACCAGGAGTTGGGATGCTGTATACTGGCACAAAAAAGCTTTTGGTACAACTTAAATAATTTTTTGCATTTGGTTAGCATAACTTCTTTAATAAGTTGTGGAAAGCTTTCTAGTCAGACTGTACTGTACATAGCAGGTACTGTACTATAATTGTATTACAGGTATGGTTGAGAAGGGCTGGGTATTGTAAGGCTTTCTGGGTTTTTCCTACTAGTACTTGTAGTATGATATAAGATGTTCAAGTTGTATTGTACACAAGTAACTTAAGGAAAGTGCTAGTTTACTATATTTTCCCAATTACAACAGCTCTGTTAAGATGGACTTTACAAGACTAAACAGGATAGAATTAGGCACCAATGAGTATGTCTTAGTTGAAAGTACAGACATGGTTTGCAGGTTAGTGAGTCCTGTCTTGATCATCAATTGTTTTAACATCATCTCTACTGGAGTCCAAACTATGCTGTTTCAACCAAGTGTTATATCCTTTTTCAAACTAATAAATAAGGAAGTGTTCTAGTCGCAACTGGAGAAGGATGCAGAGAAACAATCTACTACAGATGCACCTGTTGCTATTGCCTTTTTCAAGGAAGGAAATCAAAGAAGGCTCTGTCAGTAAAACTGGGAGTAACAATAATGCTCTTGAGAAAATAAAAAGCACAAGGACATTGAGCTAGGAGAATCAGATGCTGTTACCAGAAAAAGAAGATTAAAGCTTGTACGGATTTGGAACTTACTTAATCAGACTGGGAATCAAGGGAACCTGCTTATTCAACTCTGTATTAACTACTTGCAGAGGGCACTAATCAACTATGAACGTCTAAAGGTTCTTTACCTAATATCTGTAACAGAATCAACTGGTATTATAGGCTTCTATGGCCTAAAATCCATGCTGCTAGAGCACAAAATAGATGGAGTGCCAGAGAAATTGTATAGGACTTGCATCTTTTGTTTATTCAATCTGGTGAATTCAAACACCACAGCAAAAGTACTATGCAAAACAGGTTACTTCCAAATGGTGGTGGATAGAAGCCAGGGGTTTTAGCCAAAAGAAATGCAGGCAATCCAGTGATGGGTAGCAGTAAGTCAGGTACTTGCTCACTATGTGATCTTTCTTCAAATATCTTTCAATATGTAGAAAAGAATTTATAGAGTCTTCAGAGAGCTGGCCTTGCAGCCAATGCTCTGGTAGCAAGGAATATGATCCTTAGAGTGATTAGACAAATGCGACTGGATATATTGGATAGAGTCAGGGACAAAGAAAGTGACCAAACTGTGGAGATTTCAATAAGATTTACAAATAGATTTCAAACTCAGAGTTTGAAGTGGAGCTATTATGCAAGCACTAAGTCAAGCCAAAAGCTACCCATCAAATAGGAGCAGCACTGTTGTAAAACCTTTCCCCACCAGTTAATTATCATATATGCCCTGCAGATTGCTAGATTACTTATTGTCAGCGGTGATAAAACTACAATTATCTCAATACTGGATAGAACTAATCATACCTATGGGTACAAGAGATCCAAACAGGTTGAAGTCGATAGCCATGTTGAGAAGAGACCATTTACTTCCATAATATCTACCTCACTATCAAGTAATTTTCTATCTACTCAATCAGTCTAGTGTGGAAAGACAGCATGATCTCTTCCTAGTATAGAATGCTGTGCATCAGTAGAGACAAAGGGTCATATTTTCTCTACCAATTCAAGCAATCACTGGTATAGTTTAATAACAATGAAAGTTTACTTTAAAGAAATTATTTTCCCATATTATTCATGTATGGTATTGTTGAATAGCATTCCTACCAATTTGAAAGTGATAATATACATAGATTTTTGGAAGAGTCATTGCAGCGAGGGCATGCTCACGTAGCTGAAAGAAATATATCAATAGTTGGTTGTTGTCTTTGTACCAACTGGGGGCACAGGAATCCTTTAAGCTTGTGATGTTGGATTATGAAGGGTGTATAAACCTCATATTAAGCTTGCAGTGGTACAGTATTTTCAGAAAATGGTAAAGAAGCAGTTGGGGGAAGAAATACTACCAAGAGAAATCAGAGTTAGTGACAATATTGGAGAATTGTAAAATCAAATGGTATATTAAATACTTGATACCTCCCCCTATCTAAAGCATCCAGATCAAAATTTACTTCAATTAAGAGCCTGAAGTAACTGCCACGCAAAGACCTTTGACCTTTCTTGGAATTGTATTTCTTCTCTTGCCTTTGTTTATCAGCTATTAACCAAGTTGAAAGAGATTTGGAACGTGGTTATAGGGGAAAATCCAGACTTGGATAATATGACTACTGAAGAGTTAGAGGAGGAAGAAAATGGTAGAAGGGATGAGGAGGATGTTCTATTAGCTGTCATACAAAGTGTAGTGGTACAAGATACTTCTGTGGAAAGTAGTAAGAGAGCTTCTTCTGGTATGATAATAGCAGGAATCTGGGAGGATAATAAGCTGAATGGTTACTGGGGCAATGTACTGCTGGAAGGCTGTTTGTATGACAGAAGCTGGGAGAAAACAAGTGGTATTAGGTGGGATATGAGTACTATAGTGTGGAAAACTACTTGGTTGGATGGCAAGTAGGCAGGGGGTAATTCTGAGAGCAGTAATGGTAAAAGTGGGTCAGAGTAGCAGTTAGTTAAAGGTTTCTATTAAGCTATATTATGCAAGAACTAAGTGCAGATTCTTGAGAGCAAAGCACTAAAATTTGATATCAGTATAGAGGACTTCTGGAAGAAAGATAAAATGCAGATATGTTTCTACTTTTGGGACAACACTCTGCTGACACTAACAAAACAGTGATTTGGTCAGACAGGACACTTGATCCTGACAGCTGACCATTCCAAGTGACCTGAACACTGTAGTATAACAAATAACTTGATTAGGTCTCTTTTCTGTTTCTGATAATATCTGAAAGCTTAGAAGACATCTTGATATTTATCTTTCATCTTTAGATGGTTGTAGATTATACTACGTCTATAAAGTTGTCTTTATTTTTCAAGTAGGAATATTATTTGACTCTTGAGTCTCGTTTCTGCCTTGCTCTGATTTTTGCAAATCTTGGATTTATTCCAGTACAGTGTGAACTGCTTATCTTATCAAAGCCTTTAATTCTATAACCTAACCTGACCATGCACACTCTATTGAAAAGCTTATTGATCTTCTTCTCTATATACTTAGAGTAATCAGCTCTGTTGATACACCTATCAATGTTTTCACATTTCTTATCTTTTTGCATTATCTTTAGTACAAGATAATTTCTCTTCAGAGTACTCTAATTACTCACAGAATAATTATTCTTTGTTACCATCTCATTCCTAGAATGTCTTCCTATGACATACAAGACGTAAGTAGTTTCTATTATAGTTAATTGGTTATCAACTAGGCCTTTATAATAGGCAGAGTCTATGTAGAGTAAAGGGCAGATAGTACAAGCCATATCATAGTAGGTGGGACAAGGGATGGGTACAGATATGCAAACAAGACGTATTTGTACTAAGGCTGGAGGGGGTTAGGGACAGGGTCTTGGGAGTCAGGGTCAGGGTTTACAGATTCCAGTGACATGAAGAAGAAACAAATATATAATTCTTAAGTACAAGTGTAGGCAGGAAATTACCAGGTTGTATAAGGAAAGTAAATCACCGAAAAGTATACCTCTTTATATAACAAAAGGAAACCCACCTGCTAACAAATTCCAACACTCCTAACCCCTTCCTCATGTGCAGCCCTTATGTTCTATTAGTTTCTATAAGGTTCTATTACATGTGTCACGATCTCGCTAGAGGAGCGCTAGCCAGGTCACGGCAGCAAGGAACAAGTTCCGCATATGACGTCCTTTAGACATCATGGAGTTAAGTTATTCTTTCATGCACATGACCTCCATAGTAGGTCATGGGGCTCATTTATGTTTAAATTGATTTTATGCACATGATCTCATTAGCAGGACATGGTACTTGTTATCTTTGATTGCATTTCGCACATGACGTATGACTGATGTTATGGAGAGAGTCTAGGCTGGCTGGTAACGCTTACTGGCAAGGCAGACCAGTTTATGTTTCGTGCGTGACCTCGTTGACTGGTCATGTGGTTTGTCTGTACACTTGATTTATATTGCATTTGATTTAGATTTTCGTACATGATGTTGTTTAGAGGTCATGGGATGTTTTACGTTGCGCACATGACTCATTTGAGTCGGCTGATGGATTTCGCACCTGACCTTCCGTGTGGATCAGGGCTGGGTTAGGGTTGTGGGAAGAGGCCTATATGAAGGCCAGGTTTTCACAAATGGATTAGCTCTTCGGGCAACCATCTACGATTCTTTTCTATCCGCTACTTTGCGATCTTTACAAATACAAATACTTTACGCTCCAAACCTATCCGTTAGACGGATCAACTATACAGTCTGAAATGTATCCGCTATGCGGATTGAATTAACCAAAGAAGGACCGATACTCTTGGTGCTGGTGAGAAACCGATTCTTACGTAAGAATACTAAGATAGGGCTGCACAACTCGTGAAGCTCTCGGACATAGCACAGTACAGTTGGCAGGTTTAACAAAGGTCGTTGCCTGTTACCAGTACACAAGTGGTAGAAAACTGCAACATTGGGTTGCATCTCTTGCGACACCTGATGATAACCAACCGGCAACTTCAAGGAACTCGGAGTTCCCGCAAGACAATGAAGAAGGCATTGATCTCACCAACAACAGCAGCGACCCAGGACGAGTACAGGATGGCTTAGGCAAAGTAGTGGGTCAACCCTCACGCGAAGCAAGTCCTGTTACACGAGAACAATGCTCACCCCCAGGTAGTTCCCCTGAAGGAACAGTAAGACCAACAAGGATGTTGGCAGCAGCAGCACCGGCACCCCAACAGGGCCTACAATGCAAGCCCTGATGATGACAGAGGATCAAATGGTGAGATTCCTGGGAGCAATTAATGCTCACCCAGAATGGAGGCCAAAAGCACAAGAACCGGACCTCTCCGCGGGGGACCCCGAGAAGTTAAGACAATTCCTAAGTCAGTTGAAACAGTAGTTCAAGGTCAAGGGGTACGGAGTCAGGAAAGACACGAGCAAGGCAGACTACGAAGAATGTCTTAGTAGTGTAGTAGAAGGACAAGGGATAATGCCCTACATGGTAGGTAAGCGAGACCGAGGATGGCCTCATGGGAGGGGTTAAAGGAAACCCTCAATACCCAATTTGGAGACAGAAATGGCAAGGAGACGTCCTGGCTCAAACTGGAAAAAAGGAGACAAGGAAAGGATAACGTTTCCGATTACTGGTACACGTTCTGCATGATATCGGTCGAAGCGGAATACGACGACGACAGGGAATACTGCCACCTCCTAGGTGGCAGCAACGAAAGGCTACAAGAACCCTGGCTAAGCTTGGACCAGACTGATCGAACAGCAGAAGGATTCACGGTATGGGCTATCGACAAAGAAAATAAGATCAACCTGGTTAGGCATGCGCAGAACAGAACGAAGGAGATAGCCCACACGACCCGTACCATGCAACAACAATGATATCTACGGACCAAACAACATGCCACAACCGGCACCAGCCAGGGACCCCATTGAGCAGGACGCGGCAGGGAGAAAAAACTTACAGTTTGTAAGACTTTCCCAGCCAGAGTACCAGAGGAGGAGAAAGGAAAACAAGTGCCTGTGACATGGACTGAAGGGGCACTTCATCAAGGATTGCTGACACAAGGAAACCAAGCTCCAAAAGATAGAAGGACTGGAGAGGATGGAATGGCAAGAGACGTTAAACAAATAAAGTCCCTCGCAATGAGTGGTTTGTGGGACAAGGGACCAGGCAAACCCACTGGTATCGTACATTTATTCGTAACAAAAATAAGACACCAACACAAACAAAAAAAGGTAGCAAGACAGGGATCAACAGCGCGAACTGTTGCGACAATGACAACGAACATCTTGGGATTAAGAAAAATCTATGCACAACAATGAAGGACAGAAAAGCGAACGTGATGCTTAATTCAGGAGCAATCGCGGATATCATAGACAGCAGTTTCTGTGAAACCCACGGATTACCCCTGAAGAAAATAAAGAAACAAAGAGAGATAGGTGGTCAATGGGGAAAAAAGCGAAGCAGGATCAATCACCCGTACGGCGCAAGCAGTAATGGAGATAGGGTTACACCATGAAGCCATAACATTCCCCGTAGTGCACTTGCAGAAACAAAGTGCCATACTAGTAATGCCCTGGCTAAAGCGACGCCATCTGCACATTGACTGGGAAAAAGGCCGAATCAACTTGATCAGTGAAGTATGCGCGGAGTTGTGCCTAGAAGCTTCCCCAACGGTTGAAATGATACCCGCAGAACAAGGAATAAGAGAAAACCTAAGAACACAAATCCTCCAGATGGACACCAAGGGCGAAGTAAAGATGCCTGGGGATGAAGGCATACAGGTGCAAGTAGTACACCCAGGTACCAGAAAGCCAACATGAGGATTGAAGAAATCAGCAGGTCACAACCTGTACAGCATGGAAGACACGATGGTTCCCGCAAGAGGACAAAAAATAATACCGACAGGAATTGCAGTAGGACTACGTGACGGCACCTATGCAAGAATCGCTCCAAGCAGTGGTATGGCCACCCAACGTGGGATTAACACTGGTGCTGGAGTGATCAAGGCAGACTATAGAGGTTAGGTGCAAGTCCTACTAATAAACCTCCAGGATAGGGACTATACGATCCAAAACGGGGATCGCGTAGCCCAGATGACTATCGAGAATATCGACACTACGAAGCTCTGCGAAGTCCAAGACCTGGAGCCGACTAAAAGAGGCGACGAAACATTTGGCAGCTTCAGACAAGGGACCCCCAAGGACAACACCCCTACCAAAATGACCCGGGGGAAACCCCTGGGCATATCTTTCATATCAGCAAAGACCATCCGGCCACTCTACCTGAGAGGGAAATTAATGGGAATACTCAAATGGGACGAAGAAGAAGATGGACCACTGAGGGCAGAAGCGTCAAGGATCAGTATGCGACTAGTGGTAAAAGAAGAAGCCAAGAAGAAGAAAGGAACCCTGTGCAGCTGGTCCTGAAAGAATATCATGACGACCTCACCATATTCAACAAAAAGGAAAGGACGGACCTTCCCACACAAGAGGGAATATTACCAGATCAAGCTTGAGGAAGGAAAGGCAGCCCCCTTCATGAAACTCTACCCATTAAGGGAAGAGGAATTGAAAGCACTACGAGAATAGCTCCCACAGAACCTGGCCAGGCAATGCATCAGAGCATTATCCTCCTCAGAGGAGGCACCCATCCTATTCGTCAAAAAGAAAGAGGGGAAACTGAGACTTTGTATGGATTTCCAGGTACTGAATGTTGTATCACAAAAAGATAGATACCCCCTACCATTGATTGGCGAAGTATTGGACCAGCTAGGACAGGCCAAACACCATACAGAGTTGGATATCTAGGACGCATATCACAATATAAGGATAGCCGAAAGAGATGTGGGGAAGATAGCTTTGCAGGACAAGATACGGCCCATTTGAATATTTAGTTATTCTCTTTGGATTATCCAATGCACCAGCCACATTCCAACGGTGGATCAACTCTAAGTTGAGCAAATACTTGGACATATGTTGTATTGTCTACCTGGGCGATATCCTCAGCTCTTCAGACAACATGGAAAAACACCACTGAGACACACAGAATGTGCTGCCGGCATGGAGGGAAGCCAAGGCCAAAGTAAAGCCCGCGAAATGCGACTTCCATACGAAGAGGTCAAATCCCTAGCCTTTACCGTCAATCCCAAAGTGGTACATGCGGATCCCATAAAAACAGCAGCTATCCACAACTGGAAAGCACCCAATAGTGTGAAAGGAGTGCAAAGCTTGGTGGGCTTTTAGAACTTTTACTTCAGATTCAGGGAAGGTTTTAGCAGGATAGCTAAACCCCTCTACGATAAGATCAGAAAGGGGATCAGGGGGGAATGGGGTGAGAAAGAACAAAAAGCATGCAACGATATAAGGAAGTGACTTACCATGATGCCGATATTGCGAGACTTTGACCTCACGTTATCCATCATGATCAAGACGGATGCATCCAACTACGTATACTCCAGTATCCTCTCCCAGCAGGGCGAGGAGGGATTACGGGGACTGGTCACGTTTCGATCAAAAACAAGGTCAAAGGCGGAGCAAAACTATGACATTCACGACAAGGAACCGTTGGCCATGGTTCCAGCAGTTAAAGACTGGAGGAAGTACATGCCAGGAAGTTAGTATGTGATCCAGATCACCACGGACCACAAGAACCTACTAGCATTCAGTACCACCCAAGAACTCAATAGAAGACAGACAAGATGGAGCGAGACATTAAGCCAATACGAACTCGAAATTGAATACCAACAAGGAAAACAAGGAGGAAAGCTGGAGGTATCGACTCGAAGGACAGAGGATTTCCCAGAGGAAGAAGAAACATGGCAGCAACGACAATGAATACTTCTCCCAATAGAAAAGTAATTCGGATGAGGAGAATCCGCAGAGATTAGATACGAATACCTGCACAAAACAACCGTGGCCACCAGCAACGATGAGGAATGCGAGGCATGGATAGAAAGAAGTACCGCAGGGAACAGGGAAATCAAGGAGATCAAGAAGGCCCTGAAGGAAGACGTGAAACAAATGAAAGGTCTAGCCTGCGGGTTATACCAGGAAGAAGATGGATAACTGTGTTATGCCGACAGAATAAGGCGCCCTAACAAGGAGGCCTTATGAACGGAAATGATAAGAAGAAATCACGACATCCCACCTGTGGGACATGGCGGAACGGCAAAAACAACAGCCTTGATTCAAGGATCCCATTACCGGCCATCGATGCACGATGATACAAAAAAATATGTGGGGAACTGCAACACATATCAAGAAACGAAAACGGTCCAACACGGACCCTACAGGCTACTCAAACCGCTCGAAACTCCTCTAAGACCAAGCCAATATATTGCTACGGGCTTTATCACTGAACTACCCAAACCAAACAGTATTGACGCCATATGGGTCATGATCAACCGACTTAAGAAAACGGCGCACTTTATACTGTGCAGGACTGATATGACAACACCACAGTTCTTCAACCAGTTTAAAGACCAGATATCTAGACCCCATGGCCTACCAAGTGATATTACGTGCGACAGAACATTCCTCTTCATGTCGGACGTAGGGAACGAGATCACGCCACAATCAAGTGTCAGCCGATACCTAAGCACGGACTTCCATCTACAAATTGATGGTCAGAGAGAATGAAGGAACGCAAGATTAGAACACGATCTGCCAGCCTACGTCGACTGCCAACAGAATGATGGGACGGAGTTCCTACCCACTGCGGAATTTGTGAACTACAACACGTGCCCAGAGACGATAAAGACTACACCCTTGTTTATGAACTAAGGATATGACCCCTCATTTGACCCCATACAATACTAAGTGCCGCGAAAAATACCACAGGGCAACAATATGATGAGGGTACAAGACATGTTATAGGGCAAAATGACTCGGACACAAATGAGTAAAAAGGAAAACAGTGAAATATACTGGGAACGGGACCCGAACCTGGCGGTTGGCGACAAGGTGTAGTTGGTACCACGTAATATACGGACCACGAGACTATTGAAGAAGCTGGACTACAAGAAACTTGGACTATTCAAAATAATTGAACAACCCGGATTGGGAGCATATAAACCCACCCTCCCTGCATCAACGAAACAGACACATCCAACACTCCATACCAGCCTCCTGAAGTCCTACTGAGCAAACTGTTTTCCTGCACAGAAAAAGCTTCCCCCTCCACCTAGGTACATAGAGGGAGAAGACGACTATAACCTCGGTGAGATAAGCGACTCCCTCCTGCACTATGGTTGACTCCTGTCCCATGCTAAGTGGACAGATTGCCCGCTGGAACATGACCCCGGGTGGTACGCCACCTGAAACTTCAACAATGCACCCGAAGCAATTCTACCGCTCCATGAACGTTACCCCAACAAGGCTAGGGTACAAAACCACTGTTAAGAGAGAACAGAACGAGGTCTAATGTGCTAAGGCGATGGACCTACCACTTCCATGCCTTGCGGAAGAACAGAAAGAACACAACTGCGCATCCTTTACAGGATGCTGTGACGACGGGTGACAGGTGCACTGAAGCAACAAGTTCAGCGCCGGCTACTGGCAGCACCGAAGCCACTATATCCCACCAAAGACCAGCCTGCTGGGTTCCCCAGGACCGCACTGGTGGCATTAGTCGAGTACCTAGAATGTGCTACGGGGACGAAGGGAAGAGAGGGAGTGGGTCAGAAAATAGAAAAGACCCCCAGAAGCTCATGACAATCCGCGGAGAGCGACAGCGGCAACGAAGTAACAAGCACAACCATGACTGAAGCCGACTCCCTAGAAGGCCTTAAGCGGATGGCGGCAAATAGTATGGATTGGGCAGGAACTCGGAGGGCAGAGGTTAGTGAACTGCGAAGAGGGAAGAAGGAGGGGGAAATGCACTAACTGTGATTGACACAAGGGGCAAGCACAGAAAGAGTGAGGGCGGGACTGGCAGAACAAGTGGTCAGCTCTCTCTGGGAAGACAAGAGGGAGAAGGAGAAGAGGATCAAGAGCATGGAAATCGTTGTGCGGGAAATGAAGAGGTGGATGAGCAGGACAGCCTGCCGGATGTTGGAAGCAGCAGGAGATGAAGGCTCAACCTAGCCTGATGAGACTCAAGCTGGTGAGAGAGGGGAGCTAATGTCACGATTTCGCTAGAGGAGCACTAGCCAGTTGACGGCGGCAAGGAGCAGGTTCCGCACATGACATCGTTTAGACGTCATGTAGTTAAGTTACTCTTTCACCCACAAGACCTTGTTAGCAGGTCATGGGGCTCGTTTATGTTTAAATTGGTTTTACGCACATGACGTCATTAGCAGGTCATGGGGCTTGTCATGTTTGATTGCATTTCGTACATGACGTATGATTGACGTCATGGGGAGAGTCTAGGCTGGCCCGTAAGGCTTATCCGCAAGGCAGACTCGTTTATGTTTTCGATATGACCTTATTAGTGGGTCATGAGGTTTGTTCATGCACTTGATTTATCTTGCTTTTGATTTATGTTTTCTCACATGACGTCGTTTAGAGGTCCGGAGATGTTTCATGTTGTGCACATGACTCGTTTGGGCCAGCTGATGAATTTTCCACCTGATCTTGCTTCAGGATCAGGGCTGGGTAAGGGTTGGGGGAAGAGGCCTATAGAGAGGCCGCGTTTTCACAGATGGATTAGCTCTTCAGATAACCATCTACTATTGTTTCCTATCTACTACTTTACGATCTTTGCGAATACAAATACTTTACGCTCCAAACCTACCCGTTAGATGGATCAACCATAGAGTCAGGAACGTATCCGCTATGCAGATCGGATTAACCAAAGAAGGACCGATCCTCGCGGTGCTTGCTAGAAACCGATTCTTACCTGCGAATACTCAGATAGGGCCAGGAGACTCCTGGCGCTCCAGGACACAGTACAGCCCAGTTTGGAAGTTTAATGAACATCCTTTCATGTCGCGAGTACACGAGTAGTGGGAAACCGTAACGACATAAAACCTCAGCTAACCTATCCTCCCAACCACCATGGAACCATACTACTCTACCTTCTCATATATGCAACCAAAGACCCACTCCTATTGTACTCTGTCCAGGCATCTGTGAGAGCCTTCTAGTGAGTAGTACTTTATTAGTGTAGTAGGTGTGTTGATAGTGTACTTATCTTATAAGCAGTATAATATCATTTGGTTTTATTTTATATGCAACTGTTGTATTACTTTTGGCCCACACCTCCAATAACCAACCTTGTTCAGCCTATAACTCTGGGATTGGCTAACTTAATTTCTCTATTGTACTTCCCATACCTGGCTTAAGGTCCCCTTTAATACATTCTGTAACTAGGTTATAGTCAAACTAATAGCTGTAATGTATAATATAGTTTACAAGAAGACCTAAAGCTAGTAGGTATTCTAGTGAGTAGATGCTACTACACCAGAGTCTGGGTGTGATATGTGAGCCTTACGGAAAGGTTTGAGCAGGCTCTTTGACTCACAATTTTGAGGTACATTCACCTGCTTAGAGGTTTGTATACTATATATATAATATTATCCTTCTTCTCTAGAACATCTCATGACTAACAGGTCAAGTAGTCAGCCTTGTCACTGCTATTTCTACACTTCAAAGTATTCTTGACATAGAAGTATAATAGGAGCTTAGCTCACCAGTTCTATGACTAATTTGATATCTTAGTGGTCTAAGAATTACTATAGATTTTTCTAGTCTGTTATAAGCAGAATTTTAAATTTCAAGGCCTTACAAATTAGTCTACTGGTCTAGGGCTAAAATGACAGTTTACAGCGTTGTATCAGCTATAGCGTAGTTGTATTAGGGAGGTATTATTCTCCACGAAAAGTGTTCAATTGGAGTGAGAGCACTAGTCTTACATAGCTGAGATAGAACAGCTATATAAACAAGGACAGGAATATTAGTTTTCTATAAGAATAGTGCAAGTAAAGTCAGAGTATAGCAGAACTGGGACTTTGGAAAAAGCTATACTAATATTAATAAGGAGTTTTTTTTTGCAGCACTTTAGGTAAAGGTTGTATGCTTTTGAGTCTACCAGATCAGAGGTGCAACTGCTGTAAGGTATATATGTATAAAGTGATAATAGAGACTGAAGAAATGTATGAAGTATTATATATTGTAAATATTTTCAATGTAAGCTAGTTCAAAAGTAGTATAGGTTTGTCTCATCGATTGCAATACATACAAGAGGGATGATACACTTTAGATATTCTATTCTATGATTGTAATTACCCATCATATAGGAGCCGGGACACACTGAACCTACACCCAAGCAGGTAGCTTTGAGGTAGCCTGGTAGGAACAGGAGGGCAAGCAGGAGCTTGACCCATAGAAGCTAGATGGCTTGCATTCTATGATGATGTTAGGTGGTAGCCAACTCTAAGGATAAGGGAGTCTGTACCAATGCCCAATATGTGACGAAGTGATTGCGAAGAAGGCTCACGTAGAATTTTCAAGACCGAGATAAATTTAGAAGTGTATCGTATAAGGAACATATTGAGAAGATCCCTTCTCTGTCAAGAATGATTTCTGTAAAGCAGGAGAGGTACTGTGATATTTATATTCTGCATCTGGGTGTTTGCAGCTTGTGTACTCCTCCCACCATTCTCTGTCGAAACTTCATAGAAAGTAAAAACCTTTATCTTACTTGACTCTGATTTCTTCGAACAGCAGGGGGGGCATCAGAGCCCTCTCCTCACAGTGTTCACTCTAATCATGGTGACATGAATTCTTTTACTGTGGCAAGCGGCTACAGGTTCCATCTCTGCATACAAAGTGATCAGCGCCAATTACAGACTTGTCAAGGCAGGCGGGTACCTTATCCATCTTCGTCAACCTGCTGGAGGCATGCTCTAGTCTTATTGCTCCAATAGTATTTAGGCCACTATCCGCGCAGGGTTACCCTTCTTTGCAGTAGGCCATCATGGGGCTCTACCTTATCATATATCTAGGCATAGGTAGACAATCATCTCTTGGGCGTTATCCTCTCATTGGGATTTTCCTCTGCATTCCTCTACTAATGGACTTGCAATTCAGTCTGACTGCCTGCAGGGTAGCTGGTGACTCCTATTAGAGTAGGTGACCTCCCACGAGTTGCCATCCATCCATTGGCACAGCTGATGGATCTTTGCATGTATTTATCGTGACAATCAACCAACCAGTTGAGGAAATTTGACCTTGTCAGGATAGCGGAGAATCCCGCATGAAGACTTAGCGAAAACCGCTCCATCCGGGACCTTTGGGGGTTGTGTAAATGAGGGTTTTGTGCCAGCGTCAGATTGGTTGAAACTAGGTTATTCTCCAACCACTGCGACAAAGCCTATGATTGAACATGTGACCATTTGCAAATAATCACCTGACGTACCCATTATGCTATGCCAGTTCTCCTTATGTGTAACACAAGCTCCTCTCTCTAAGGGTTTTGCTTGAATCTCTATAATCCATTTCCCTAGTAGTATACAAATTAAACTCCTTTAAGGACCGTGCAAGATAGAGTGAAAAACCTGTGCACGTTTACTCAGCCAGGCCTAGGAAAACCTGTTCTTGTCATCCTTTGTCTATATCTGTGGAATCTCCGGGTTTGCCCTGGGAAACAATTCCAACAATTCTGCTGCATGCCCCAAGTGTTCTGGCAGTTACAGGTGTTTTCATCCTCCGAACACCCCCACCACTTCACAAAGTATCTAAATTCATGCATCCTCCTAGTGTGCCCGTGAACCCGGCGATTTTAGGAAGTAACCTCGCTCCTTACCACCTTCTCAACCTTCTATTCCATGTCACCATCTATCTCCCCCGGTGCCCTGGGAGACTGCTCCCAAGACGGTTGAACTGATGTCCTATAAGACTCCAACCACAACATATGAAAGACAGGATATATCTTTCCATGTTCCGTGATTTCCAGTTAGAATGCTTGGTTGCTGCATGGCTTCAGCATCTTGAATGGCTCGTACAACTTTGGGCTAAGCTTTTTGGAGGGTCGCTTGGTGCAAATATTCTTGGCATTCGCTCTGAGCAAGTGGGCTGTCTGAAAGCTTGGCGGCAGACTAGCTTTCTTGTCATGATACCGTGCCACTGCTTCCCTGGTTGTCTTTATAGTGGTCATCACCTGTCCATATATTTCCTTCATCTAGTCAGCATATGTGGTAGCCGCTGGATCTTGAGCTTCTTGCTCCTTCACCTATTCCGTCCGCAGTTGGTATCCATAGCTAGTATACAATGGGGTTCGTCCATGGGTACTTGTAACAAAGTTATTGTAGGCATGTTCTGCTAGTGGAAGCAGTTAGTGCCAGTCATCCTGACCATAGTTAATGATGCTACGGAAATAGTCTTCCAAGACATGGTTTGTGCACTCTCTTTGCCTGGACCTTTGAGGATGGTACGCCGTTGTCACTTTTGGCTTAATACCCAAGAGTTGGTGGCAGGATTCCCAAATTCTGCCGCAAATCTCACATCCATGTCCCCGATGATTTTTGTTGGTAGGCCATGTAGTCTCCATACATCCTGGAGGAATGTTTGAGCCCTGTCCTTTGACGTTGCGTTTTCCTTAAGTACTATAAAATGGCCCATCTTGGTAAAATGGTCGACTACTACCATGACCTGCATACTATCTCCTGACTTCAGTAGCTGCATTAGGTGGTCTATTCAGACAGATGTCCGGGGCACGTACGGTATTTCCAATGGCTGTAGGAACCCATACTTTCCGTGTTGTAGTGCTTTATTATGTTGACACTTCTCACTGGGTCATATGTAGTCATTTATCCATTTCGCAAGCCTTTTTCAAGTAGAACTCTCTACTTATAATTTCTACTGTCTTTTCCTGGCCAAAATACCCCACAACTTGGGAGTTGTGGCTGCTTTGAGCGATGAATATTTGTAGGGCTTTGTCCTTCAAGATGCATAGCCATCTCTTATAATAAAGCATGCCATCCACTAGGGTCCAATGCATTGGCATCCCTTTTCCCCCATCTTAGAGCCTTTCCAACTCCTCTCTCCTCATGTTCTAGCCCTGGTCTGCCCCCCCCTTTCACTCCACCTGTCTCAGAAATTGGGTACCCAATTTCTGTGCGGTTGCTTTAATAAGTACTGTGTTGGTTAGCACAGTTTCTTCCCTTGTCATGGCCTTGTGCCACCCCTGAATGACTTTATTCAAATGTTGATTTAGCCCACTTTCTTCGCTTAGGAGACTGCCTGCCGTTGGGGTCTCGACCACACATCGTCCAATGCTTCTGGATCCTTCCTGACCCCTCTCACCATCACCCAGCTCTGTTTCCTCCAGGAGGCCATCATGGTCAATCTTTTCTGCTACGACTTGCGCAACTCATTTGCCCTTCCCCAGGTGGTAGCCCTGGTCCTTCAAATTAAATGGCAACACCTTCGCCTCTCCGCGGTACTTCCGGTCAATGATACCTGCCCTGACTATGATTCCATGTCGGATGGTAAGGGCAATTCTACAAGCTAC
This sequence comes from Tuber magnatum, assembly GCA_003182015.1. Taxonomy (NCBI): domain Eukaryota; kingdom Fungi; phylum Ascomycota; class Pezizomycetes; order Pezizales; family Tuberaceae; genus Tuber; species Tuber magnatum. The sequence goes on along the minus strand of PYWC01000027.1, from coordinate 1,025,247 downwards.
TGGGCCACAGATTCCCAATGGTAATGCTAAAGCCATTTTGGTGGCTGGCCTTGCTGGTCTGTGAGGAGGTACTACTATCCCTTCCAGGGCCTAGATGTCATGTTCTGCCACTTTGCCAGAGCCCTGTGTTGGAATTTGTGCTTCTGGATGTAGTTTCCCAGCTGGGGTGTATTCTGGCTCAGGTATTCCTTGACCTGAACCTGGTTCATTCGCTTTTCCTACCCCTATAACCATCACCTGGTTACGATGTGCGGGGTTCAAGATTCAGAGTTTCTCACTTTGTACAGCTGCCCTCTCGGGACGATACTTCGGGCGTCTGCTTAATTCATCTCGCTTTCCGCCACTGAACCCTGGTCGGTACAAAATCTGGAAGTTAAAATCTGCTAACTTCCCTGCCCACCTTATCTACCTGGTACTCCAGGCCTTGGTTGTGAGGAAGTATTGTAGATTTTGATGATTAGTGAGTACTGCGATGGATTCTTTGGTTCCCGCAAGATAGTGACACCAGTCCTTGAATGCTTCCAGTATACCTAGCAAGTGTTGATTGTCAACATTGTAGTTGCTCTTAGTCGAGTTGAGCTTTCGGGTGTGAAATGCTATCAGGTATCACCTTTCCGCAGTGTACTGCGATAATGTACACCCTAGTGTAAAATCGCATGTATCCGTTTCCCCCACTGTTTTTCGGCCACAGTAAAAATGTGCCAACGTAGACACCAACACAAACCGTGCTTTCCGGAATTTGAAAGCCTCACCCTGCCCCTTTCTCTAGCGCAATCCTTTTGGGTCACCTTTCAACAACTTTGTTAGCAGTTTACATGTTCCCAAGAATTTCTTGATGAATCTGCATTAGATGTTTGCAAATCTCATAAAGCTTTGTATGTCCTTTACAGACTCAGGTCTCTTCCATTCCCTTATGGCTTTGACCAATAATAACTTCCAGTAATCCCATCTGTCTTCACCATATAAATTGCAAATTCTACTGTTTTGGTGTGGAATACCAATTTAGTGATAGATACTACCAACCCGTATTTCCGCATTTTGGCCAATACCATCTTGCCTCATTTGATGTGGTCTCCCTCCATCTTAGAGTAAATTAGGGCATTTTTTATATACACAACTACTGCCAAGTTGGGGAACCTTCTTAGTACCAGGTACATCATGTCTCGAAAGATAGCAGGCATGTTTAGTAGCCCAAATAGCTTTACCTAGTGCTCATATTGGCTGTATCGAGTGCAGAAGACAGTCCTCCCCTTGTTCCCCTTTTTAATGCATATCAAGTAGTAGCCATCCTTTAGGTCCATCTTGGTCATGATATGCAACACAACTGCTCGAGCTCCAAGTTCACTCAGTAGGGGTAGGTGGTACTAGTTGGCAATTGCAGCCTTGTTAAGCATGCAGTAATCCACATATAGTCTCAGCTGTCTGTCAGGTCTTGGCACAAACAGTATTGGTACACCTGGGGGAGACCGGCTTAGTATTATCTTTCCTTCTTGTAGGATCTTGTCAAGGTACTCTTGCAATGCCCCTAGTTCCTTTTCAGATAACAGGTATATTGGCCCCCATAGGGGCTTCTCACCTTTGATGACCTTGATGTCATGATCAAAGCTGGTATGATTTTGTAATGGAGGCACCACTAGGAAGATGGATCCCAAGGTTGCCACCGCACTGAATAACTTCAAACTTATCGCCACAAGTTCATGCAGATGTAGGACTAAAGTAGATAGTACAACTTGGTATCGTTAAGGCTGACAGTGCACTCAATTAAGGTCCTGAGAGTATTGATTGTTGGAGTAGGAGAGTTCTCGCATAGACGTTTTCAGGTAGTTTTGTCTTATACCAGAAACTGCGCCATCAGTTTACTCCAACTATTCCAGCACACCCTTTTCCGCTAAGGGCGGTCTGACAGGTCATCTGGCACACCATTCGGGCATGCATGTGGTGACACACCGTAGTCAGCGTTCACCTTATGTGGTTATCCTTTGTGCGGCGGATTTCCCTTTTGCCCACCGGAGGGAAAGGTTCTGCGTATCGGCGTCCTGCCAGTGGCTAACGGTCAAGACACCTCATGAACTAGACTATCTATGACACCCTTCCAATGTGCATTGATTTCTACTAGGCCACAGAAGCTGCCGTGGGCAGTTTATCTATGTACTAGTTACAATTCGTGGGCTTCTGGTGTTTTGCGCAGGATACAGTAATTCGGGAGGCGTCCAATGGGCTCTACCCATGCCCACAACCTCGGATCCACCTTCCCTGTGGTAGCAATCATGCTTTTAGTGTCTCTGAACTTCCTGCGCAGCGCATATGGTGTTCAGGACACTTTCAGGCTGGGTAGGTGTAAAACTCTGCCGGCAGCCCGGGCACCACCCTGGACTACCCTCTGGACCCCCACTGTTAACTCCCGTTAACTCCGCCGGTTTTGGTCCATTTTACTAGAAACCACCTGGAGGAGGTACTACACCTTCCACCCTATGGCCTCCTGCAGACCCCCGCGAACAGCCTGAGGTTGACCGGATGGCAGCGATGTATAGGGTGTGGCCAGCAGGTCTGGAAAGATCATTTTTTACCAGACTGCACACAACCATGCAACTGTTTGCCCATGACGTCCAGGCCTCAAGGCTGGGCTGGAGAGGTATGATAGGAATAGTGTCTGGAATTTACTCCTTCTTGGGAGCTGCGTAGCGCGCCCAATAGCAACTTGCGGAACCCCAGCTTCCCATATGATGTATGGCGTCATGCCACTAACAACCCAGTCATTTTTCCTGAACTCTCCGTAGACTTTGTATTGAAAGGTAGGGTAACTCAGGACTATGGACAGGGTAACCCAAGCCCCAAGGCAGGGTAACCTGGTCCTGAGGGTAGGGTAGGGTAACCTGGTCCAGTGGACAAGATGACTTTTTCAGGTTACCCTGTGTATTCCGTTGCCGGAGATAGACACTTCTGACCTTTCTCCCATTATCTGGTTTAGCTGAGTAACTGACCTTACCGAGGTCGCTAAGTACGCGGACACTGCTCCCGGGTGCACCCTGGTACCGCAGTCCCTGGCCAGCCCATTCCGTTCATTCTTGGAGACCGGGCCATCAGGCCTCTATAGGTCAAGTACTTACCTGCCTCCTAGTTCGTGCCAGTTTGGCTCCCAGCTGCCTGTTTGTGTGTAGGTTCCGACGGCCTTAGCTCATGTATGCCGGGTTGTTACAGATTTGGGAGACGTTCTGCTGCCGGAGGGAGGAAGTGATCAGCGCAATCCAGGTGGGCTTTTGGCAGGGTTTCCATAATTACCACCTCAGGGTCCTCTGGGCCTGCGATTCGGCCCCTGTATCCCCGTCCTGGGTTAGAGGCCACTTTCTCTTCCCACACAACGTAGATTTCTTCATCTTCCGGTTCTAGGTGTTCCTTACAGTGCTCCGCCCAGAATCTCTATCTTCTTGCAATGTCTATTAATAATCGGGGGTGTTGGCAATGTCGCCAACCAAATGGAATTATTAAGTCATGGATCCCCCAGCTCCTGACTTCACACGCAATTTGTGAGCAATGTTGGTTAGCTCCAATTTCCAGCTTGATAGGGGTCGTATAGCACCTCCCCACATTTTGGAATTGCACACTGTCAAATCCTGTTATACCAACTGGATTGTCTTGCTATATTGTTGCTACTCCCAGCCTTGGAACTAGCACTGCTTGTATGACAAGTATCTGCAAGCTCGAGTCTAACAACACACGGAATGGTACTTGCTCTCCTTGTATTCTCAGGTGGCCCATCCCTCATAGGCACTCATCATGCATAGGTATTCGGACTTGAGTTTTCTGTCACTTTGGTTCCCCTGTAGGGTTCCCCGGTCTTAGTTTAAGGACAGGTTATTCAGGGCATTCAATAACCTTGGGTGTTTGTTATTGTGCCCACACAATTTCATCCATTTAGGCCCCCTCAGACAAACCCAATATCCAATGTGTGCCCCTCTCTTCTTGCCTGTTTTGCCTCTCACTGACGATACTTAATCAACCCGGTCTATACTACTAGTATATAGATAAGAGAGCAACCTTTCTAACCAGGCCCTAGGTATTCGACCCCTGCAGTTGTGTATAACTTAAGGGGCGTACGCTGTTCATTCCCTTGCCTGGTGACCTGCAGCCTACCTGCTCACCGTCCCTAGAGGTTCCATGCTGGTGACTGGGAGACTGCAAACAGGCGTGCCCATGCTCTCCCGACTCCTTTTCTATGCGTAACCTTTGGAGGAAAGAGTTGGGGCACCCTGAATTGCCCCCCGTAACAGTCCCCTTATCTTATATGTCATGTTTGAAACTTCTTTATGCAGGAGGGAAGATAAGGTTTTCCTGTTCCGTGTCCAGGTTGTGGGTTATTCTTGATTACAAGCCCTTGAGATGTGTCAACTCTCTCCATTATACCTGGTTTTCTATACCTTTCACACTTCTGTCCCTGCCCTGGCTCAGAACCCAGTTAGTGTAGTCCATGGACATTCTTGAACAAGCTGTTACCCTAGCTGGAAATGTAGCTTCTGGTTTTTATACAGTGGTCCAGGTTGCGAGATCTATTACCCTCCTTGATCCGGCAGCTCCCAAAGTGTAGGTACTAGTAGCACCTAAGTATGGTTTACCGCTGCCTTTTGGGAGGTATTCCAAACCTCCACGTTTTGAGGTCTAAACTGCCCTGCTTTCTGTTATCCTATTGTTGCTACAATGGCGCACTTGCTACCGGCCATCCACTTGTCGTTGGCGAGTCGGCACCAGCTGCAGCTTTTGTTTTCCCAGAGTTCGTCCATCCTATTCTGTGGTATTACCTTTTGAGCGTTGTTCCAGTCCGTATGCTCAACCCCCTGGACCTTGGCTGATTTCTTGGTCTAGGCAAAACATGCTGACTTGAAAGTCGCCAGCGCTGTCTTCCACTCAAACTTGGTAGGTCACCCTTCCTCCTTTCCTAGCTTCAGCTCCTTTTCCCTGCCCTACCACTATCGTTCCAACCGTCCCACAGATACTGTGGAGTTGGACATAGGGTCCTGTCGCTGTCTTTCCCTGACGAGGAAAGCCTCTTGCCGGTTGCTGAACAGACGAAGATGCCCCAGCATTTTGAAGTCAGTGTTGTATTATTGATGATACAGCTGCCTCAGCATTGCCTGGGGTAGTTGGTCCTGGACTATCTCTCTCCATGCAGTTTCTTGAAGCTTGGCCTTGATATGCAAGATTTCCATAGGCAGAAGGTACTTGTCGATGGCTCTCGCGTGCTTGATTTTTCCTATGTGTCTGTGAGCTTCTTGGTCCTCCTTGACCGCTGAGAAGTACACGATTACTTCATGCTGGAACTGTTCCTACGTCGGCAACTCAGGACGACCGGCATACACTTTGAGCCCTTCTATACTCTTCCCATACTGGTTACCGATGGGTGTCACAATGGTGCCCTTCTTCCTTTCCAGGATGTATATAATTCTATCTTTATGCTCCATTCATAGCAGGTGATTTCAGCTTAAGTTGTCCCGGCGTGCTTGTACCCAAGTTTTAATATCCTGGTCAGACTTTGGCTCGTATACGAATAGAGGGTTGGTGGGTTTTCTTTGATACAATGCAATCTGTTGTGCCAACTTCTTAGCCATCTGTAGTATTTTTTGGTGTTCCTCCTCTTCCTTAGCCATCTCTGCCCTGAACAAGAGCACCACGCCCAGCCCATGGCTTGGTCCTTCTCCACCATGGTCCGACCAATTATCCCCTGGGTTCGGGTCCCCTGCTTCTCTCACCACTATAGGAGGTGCCACAGTCTCTCCCCCGCCACTCTCTATGGCCTCTCACTTGGTGTCCCTTTTGGCTAGCCCCTTCCCTTAGCTCTAATGGGATGGTTCTGACCATCTTCTTCTGGTTTCTCCATCACGGATTGATCCGCGATAATGTGAGCCTAACGCTATTTGTGCTAGCATGGTCATTTGCCTCGGGGACTGGGCAACCATGTGGGTCCTATTCGGTTACATGTCCTGCAGCTGTGCCATTACCTTGTTATCGAGAGTCTCTCGCTCAGTAATGAACTACAGTTCCTAGGTCCCCTGACATCGTTGTTTCTCGTCCAATTCCTTTCACAGTTTATTCCGTCCTGTATACAGCTCCTCGTACCTACTCACAGATTGATGGATGGTACGTCCAAGGTCCTGGTGCAGCTGTCCACCTACCACTCCTTGTTGCTCCGCGTGTTCATGCATGCGGGCGAGAGTGGCTTAGATTACTTCCTTAAATCTAGAGATCCCTGCTACAACCGGTCCTTCTAGCTTCCTGCGCTTATTTTCCTAGAGCAGCAATTCCCCTCCTACCTGTGTTCCCCCATTCAGGAGTTGCTCTTGTACCTGGGCAAGAGCTTCTGCTGTTTCCTTTGCCGGGTCCGGCAGGGTCCTATATACAACTATCTAGTTGTTCGGTGTTTGAATTGCACTACGGTTCAATTGGCCCATCAGGGTTTCTATATATGCAGTGCAGGCACCCGACTGGATAGTGTCTGAGGGAGTTGGCGTTCCTGAGTGTGACCTCAGTCTGCTTTGCCTCTTTCAATGCCTGGGGCAGGGCCTCTGGGTACTGGTGGCGCTAATGTATTGCTGGGTATGGGTCTGGAACCAAACCGTAGTGGTACAATGTTACCACCTGGCCCTGGTGGTGCTAATGGTAGTGGGTATGGCCAATCTTGGCCTGGTCCCCATATGTTGATCGGCCGTTGTTGTCCCTCCGTGCATAACATGTGTGTGCACCTAGAATACTCACATCGCTCTTCGCTTCTTGGTTGAGACAACCTTTATTTCTTCTGTATGAGTGTAAGGGTCACGATGGCCCACTTGATCCCCTGATCAAGGAACCAGAAGGCAGCGTTTCTATCTCAGAAACCTTCCCTTAGAGTAATCACAAACACGAGCCCATATGCGTGTGCGATGTGGTAGAGTTGGTTTCGAGGTCTGAAGTGGAGAGCGTTAGATACGCAGTCCTCCTGGCTCACTTGAGAAAGTGGTTGCCAGCCTGAGTGGTGTAGAAGATATCAATAGAGAGTTCGGCAGTAGCCGACTTTAAGGACAAGCGAGTTGTTACTAAGGGCAGTGTAACGAGCCAGTATATATGAGCTATGGCAGTCGGAACCTTCACCCATACAGGTAGCCAGGAGGTGAACTGGTAGGAGCTGGTAGGCAAGCAAGTACTGGACCTACAGAGACCTGATGGCCCGGGCTCCAAGATGAACAGAATTAGCTGGTCAGGTACTTAGGTACCCGGGTACACCTGAGAAGTGGTGTCAGCATACTTAGGGACCTAAGAAGGGGCAGTTACTCAGCCAGGCCAGGTAACTGGAGAAAGGTCAGAAATGTCTATCTCCGGCAATAGGACAGACAGGGTAACAGGGAAAAGTGATCTTGTCTGTCAGACAAGGTTACTCTACCCCCAGGATCAGGTTACACTGCCCAAAGTCATGGGTTACCCTACCTTGCAATATGAAGTACCACGGGGAGTTGGGGAAAAATGACCAGAATGTTTGTCACGAGAAGGGACGCATAATACTGGAATCCGGGGTTCCGGGAGAGGCTATTCGGCGAGCTAGACAGCTTCGAAGAAGCTGTAAACGGGAGGCATTATTCCTATCATACCCCTGTGGCTCCGCCTCGAGGCCTGGAGGTCATGGGGAAACGGTTGCGTAGTTGTGTGCAGTCTAGCTTGGAAGGATCTGGGGAGACCTGATTGCCACACCGTATACGTCGCTGCCGTCCGGTAGACCGGAGGCTGTTGGCACGATATATAAGGGGGCATAGGGTGGAAGGTAGAGTACCTCCTCCAAGATGTGCAGAGTAGAAAGGACCAAAACAGTCAAAATGGATGGGGGTTAACCATGGGGGTCCCAAAGGTAGTCCAGGGCGGTACCAGGGCAAGCGGGAGGGTTTTACGTCTACAAAGCCCGAAAGTGACCCCAATGTCATACCCTGTCAAAGGAGAATACAGAGACACTGAAAGCCTGATTCCTACTACAGGTAAGGTGGTTCCGAGGTAGGGGTCGTGGGTAGGACATTTTGGACCCCTCCTGGATCACTGTATCCTGCGGAGTACACCAGAAGCCCAAGAACCTTAAACGCTAGACGGACAAATCGCTCACAGAAAGTTCTAGGGCCAAGTAGAGATCAATGCATATAGGAAGAGTGTCATAGACAGTCTAGTTCATACGCCATCTTGACAATTCGCCACTGGCAAGATGCCGATATGCAGAGGTTTTCTCTCCGGCTGGCGAAATAGACATGCACTGCAGAAACAATAACCGCATAAGGTGAATGCTGACCAGAGTGTGTCGACATGTGCATGCCCGCAGGGTGTACCAGGAGATGGGTCGGACCACCCATAGCAGAGAAGGGTGTGCTCGAATGGTTGGAGTAAGCTCATAGAGGAGTTTCGGGCATAAGATAAAACTACCAAAAGGTCTATGCGAGAACTCTCCTACTCCAACAATCAAGCCTCCCGCGACCTTAATTGCGTGAAGCATCAGGCTTAACGATATTAAGTTTTACTGCTTAGTTCTCCTCTTTCATTGGTATGAACTTTTGGTGATAAGTTTGAACTGGTTCGGTGCGGTCGCAACCTTGGGATCCATCTTGCTAGCAGTGTCCCCCTTGCATTATATCGTTTAGTGACCCCCTCGCTTAACCCCTCAGCTGTTTGCTTGTTCCTCGACCTTTCGGCACTGACCTTGTGTGAATACTGATAACCTTGTCCAGAACAAGTACCCCGGGGTGTAAAGCGCAATGGCGGGTACTGAACTTTGAACCAGAATGGAATCCAACTTGGATTGCGACCCTGATCTTAACAAGAACTGTGCCAACCCATGTCGCACCACGGTTTTCACCGATGTTCACAGTATTGAATGGGACCGCCACCGCTTACACTTGGAGGCCGCCCCTATTCTGTTACCTGATAGACGTGTTGATCTTATGACTACAGGCGCTCCTGATGCGGCGCTTTCGTTTTTCCAAGACTGCACCCTTGTTCACAACATGCGCCCTCCACTACCAGGAGGTATCCCCTTGGGTCCATTCTGTCATGAGTTCATCACACCTTACACTATCCGTGAGGTAGCGAAGTCACACAGCCAAGCCAAGCGCCCGATGAGGAACTGGAAAAACCACCAACGGCTGGTGTTCCGTGAACCAATTACTATGGCAGCAGTGGGATGGAGGAAGGTATGGTGGGCGGCATACCTGCGAATGCTGAATGATCGAAAGGCTTTGAAACACCATATGGCAGCGTTGGCGAAGGCCTTTGCCGGAGTGTATAGTATTGATGCTGAGAATGACAAGCAGATGATGGAGGCAGTGCCTTCAGTTCCACTCCTCCATACCAAGCCCAAGAACTTTGGGATGGAATTGGCTATGAGAGCTAGAGATGAACAAGGGAGGGTGTACTTAAGCCCCGTGGGGATACGCATGTTGGAAAGCTTCAAGGGAGATGGCTACAGCCACACCTCCTCCTTCACCAGAGCAGCAACAGCATCTCTATCGATCCCCACCTCAATGTCCCAGAACCACGCAGGCAGCCCGGCGATTGGACCAACAGACGGACGTCAGGTCACGAAGAGGACCTCAAAGCCGAAGGGTATCACGGCACCAGATATGCCTGACCCTACTCCTCGTCCGACCCCTGCCCCTATTATCCCTCCAGCAACACCATCAGTTGCAACTCCTTTACCTCCCATCGCCGCCCCGAGACCCACACCACTACCAGTTTCATTGCCCGCTCCTGATACCTTTTCTGCCACAGCCTTCCTCCCAGCGGTATCGCTTACCCCAGCGTTCCGGCCACTACATGCAGGATCACCTGGATCTTTTGGACAGGTAAGACGCCAGGAAGAGCGAGCACCCGTGGGTCCATCATAGGAGGCTCCAATCCGCGGACCTGGGACACCTGCTCGTTCTGTTCATTGGGCACCTGTGATTTCCTCTGCGAACTCGGAACTCACTCTTCCCTTGCTGCTCCAAACGATCACAAGTCCTAAGTCGGACAGGCAGGAGGAGTTCTGTTTGTCCGGCTGCAAATCGGAAGAGACCCGCATGGGGTGGATTCATTAGCACACATATGGGTGCAGGAAGGAATAACGGACCCAGGGAAGGCATAGTAGAAGAGAGAAGGAAGGAGATGGACGAGCAACATGTGGGTATTGTGGGTCATGGGGGCAGACTGGGCCCCCCATGAAAGGCCCTAAGCTGTCCAGTGCTTTAAGCCTTGCTGCGGATAACTCAGGCAGCACCTAACCCAACCCCTGAGGGTGGGCGATATCCTGTTCCACCACCGGCATCAGTACCATCAGGGGCTAACCCCGCGCAGGATGGGAAACAAGATGGCCAGGAGGAATGGTTTGATGGGTATGCCAGACCATGGGAAAGCCCGGGCGAAGATGCCGGGGGTAGTGGACACAGAAATGTGCTACCAGGGGGTGGTATAGCGGGAGCGGAAAGAGACCCAGTGGACTCTGACCATGACCGTTCGCCTGATGATGATGGCGATTCTCTCCCTAAATTAACGCCCTTCCTTGGTGCTTGCAAGGAGGACTGGACTGACAAGAAGAAACAACGGTGGGAGCGCTAGGCCAAGAAGCTGTCAAGCAAACAAGGGAGCAGATCGACCTCACAGGCATCCACCAGGCAGCGGCAGAAGAAGCAGGAAAAGCTGACTGGCATTCCGGCATTCAAGCGTATGGATACCGAACTCACCAGTTTCTTAATGCTGGTAGAGGTTAAGTACGCGTATTTTGCCGGGTGCAGGTTGACCAACAGGGACCAGTTAAACCTGGTGATCCCTCTTCTAGAAGACACCGCCCGAACATAGTATCTCGGGGTGTACTCCCCCATCAACAAGGTGGCAGCCAAGCGTACTAGAGTTCTGGTTAACCACAGTAACCCGTTGGGAACGTGGAAGGGATTCTGGGGACAGCCTGAATGTAGTTTCAGCTGTGACCAAGCGGAATGAGACTGATCCCTTCTCAAGTGGCAAGACCTAGTGATGAAGTCACACCACATCGATAGATACCCAGACAAGATAATTGACTACCTGTATAAGGTTAGCTATACCGACCCTCTACAGGTACGAGATAAGGTATGGTCAGATGTTACCCAAGAGGTTCGAAATGCGTGGCCACTGCAGGAGCCCTATCCAACCGACTTGAATGACTACCTTGACCTTCTTCGGAAAGTTGGACACATTCTGAAAGACAACACCTGGTTCAGCAACTGCGCTGTCCACCCTGTTCAAGGGTCTCAACCAACGGATAAGAAGGATGAGAGGTCATCGACTTCCCGAAGGTTCAAAAAGAAGGGTAAAGGTCTGGGTAGACAGAACCAGAGGTCTGCCAAACAGACTAACTTCAATGCGCGGAAACAGGCAAATCCGGTGACTTCTAAGTATGTAATAGCGTGTAAGGAAATCACATTGGCTTTGTCCGAACGTCGGAGAAAGCACAACCAGTGCACAAAGTCTAGACAAACTGCTCACGTCTCGGCAAAGTGTAACCTGGTATCCTCAGTCAGGAGTCCATCGAAACAGGTTCACCGGGTCACATAGTCAGCTCTGGTATGGGAGCCTTCCGGTAGACAGAAGTCACTATTGCATATCAACATGCCATCTCTGGCTTCCATATCAAGGATAGTTGAAGCCTGCCAGGCATCACCTCACATCGTGGAGGTTGACACTGATAGCTTACAATAGGTAAGAACCTACTTGGCTTAAGGTATAGCCATGCTGAGCCATGTCCATAGACCTGGGAGGGATGGATGGAAAGAACGCAAAATGCAGTGCCATGATGGGTAAGTACCCTTTCCTGGAGGGACAAACGTGGTACTGACTACACCCAGGGGGTGTTGTCAGATAGATGTTACAGGCCATATGCGGTGGACTGGTTTATCTTTCTGTTATTGGGTTTCTGGTTATTTCCTTGGTTCTAGTTACAGGAATTTCTTTGTGGATTTCCTGAGCGGGATGGGCAGGTTTCAGAACTACATTTCGATTGATGGTGGGCGAGGTCTTACTAGAGAAGGCATGGGATGTGGGGGAAGCATTGTAATGTTTCGCTTCAAATGAGCCTAATCATGGATTCCTACCAATGTTGGCAAATATGTTATCTTTAGTACAATTGGGATTGGTTCTGGCAGGACTTGATTGAATAGAAGGTCTTATTTCCAAGTTTACCTCAGAAGGGTCCAGTTCCCAAACTAATGCTAGCGTGATAGTAAAGACACTAAGAATTGTGGCAAAATAAACTCGAATCTCTTTAAACATTTACTGACTCATTGTAGCTGCTCTTGTGTCAAAAGGCAAAAGACGAAAACATGAAGTCAAGATAACTGATTTCCTGCAACAAGTGAACAGGCAGAGACTTCACAACTTGCCTTGTCATATCAAGTCTATTCACTTATGAGTAAAGCTAGACTGGAGGATTAAAGAGAGACCGGTTAGTGCAAAAGTGCTCCTACTACTTGATACTGGAGCTACTAGGCCAGTAGTTAGTAGCGGATGGGTTAAACAGACCAAGGAAACCTTGTGTACAGCAAAAGGTACATGTAGCAATAAGTGGTGCAAGTGGCAATCTTATCCCAGAGTTAGGCTACCACTATAACAAGTCCTTGGGTATAAGGACAGTTGACTGCCAGAATAGGATGAGCTTTGAGGTTACGGATATACCTAATACAAAGGTGCGTGGGTATCTACCAAGGTTATAGCTGAAGGACTATATGTAGCAGGGGCACCCCTAGGAAGATGGATCCCAAGGTTGCGACTGCACCAAACAACTTCAAACTTATCGCTAGAAGTTCACACAGATGTAAGAGTAAAGTAGACGGTAAAACTTAATAGCGTTAAGCCTGACGCTTCACTCAATTAAGGTCTCGAGAGGATTGATTGTTGGAGTAGGAGAGTTCTTGCATAGACTTTCAGGTAGTTTTATCTTATGCCAGAAACTCC
>PYWC01000027.1:978630-1000914 GCA_003182015.1 Tuber magnatum | reverse complement strand
TTTCTCCTGTTACCCTGTCTATCCCACTTCCGGGGATATACACACTCGGCCTTTCTCTAGTTACCCAGCCTAGCTGTGTATTGGCCCTTCATAGGTCCCTAAGTACGCTGACACCAATCTTGGGCGTAGCCATATACCTAAATACTTGTCTACTAAGTCTGCTCATCTCGGAGTCCGGGCCATCGGGTCTCCGTAGGTCAAGTACTCACTTGCCTGCCAGTTCCTACCAGCTCGCCTCCGGGCTACCTGTATGGGTGTAGGTTCCGGCTACCATAGCTCCTGTATGCTGGGTCGTTACACTATAACCCAGATAACGATTGGAAAACAAAATCATGAACCTGGCACTCAGATTTCGGCAAGGCTACTTGCCCAGCAGAGCAGGGGCGGTTAGTATTCATGACTGACAAAGAGATAGTGGCTGAAGAGCCTGGTACTCTGTGTCTGTTGGGAATCGTACAATCGTTAGAGGAAGAAGATGCAGACATCGTAGTCAAGTGGCTCAGCGAGTATAAGGTGTATGGGGATATCGTCAGTCAAGGAGGGATTGAGGCTTCACTAGAGCACTTACAATATAACTAGACAATTGAGTGGGAGCCCAGAGTACAACCACGGTACGGGTCTATCCATCTGTTTTTGGAAAGGAAACTTAAGGCACTTTGCGAGTATTGCACTGAGACACTGTGAAGCAGAAAGCTACTGCAATCCACTTCCTTGGCAGCAGCATCTATCTTCTGTGTTCCAAAGCTATGCAGTACATTACGGTTAGTGATAAACTGGTGAGTGCTGAACAAGATAGCAGTAAAGAGTAAACACTCTCCACTACTGATGAAAGAACCCCATGATAGACTGGGAAAAGCTACTGTGTTGACTAACTTGTACCTGAAAAATAGCCACTATCCTCGGAGGATAGCAGAAGGTGAGTTCTAGAGGACTGCTTTCCTCTGTAGATGTGGACTCTATCAATACACAGTGATGCCATTTGGGTTATACACCATCCTGGTAACTTTCCAGAGCATGGCTAATAAGATCTTTTGGGATTTCTAGGATGAAGGCGTCCTTGCATACATGGATAACATCCTGATCTCTTTCGAGACCATTGAGGAACATACGCCGCTTGTAAGGTATGTGATAGCACTATTGTGGAAAGCAAGATTGTCGGTAACAAGAATGAAGTCCAGTTTCTACAGTGGGAAGTTGACTTCCTAGGATACATGATCTCCAATATGGGGATCTCTACGCTGTCAGAGAACGTACAAACAATTTCGAATTGGGCTGCTCAGATATGCCTTATCAACATTTAAAGGCTTATAGGCTTTGCCAACTTCTGTTATTGGTTGATACAGGGTTTTAGTATGATAGCGAAACTACTGCTAGACCTGACTAAGAAGGATGTGCGAAAGGGATAGACACCTGCTTGTGAGCAGGCCTTCAATCATTTGATAGATATCATGTTCTCCAAACCTATCATAGCATATTTTGACCCCAAATTGTCAACTAGGCTGGACACCGATACTGGTTACCTTGCATGAGGAGCTATCCTGTCGCAGTTCATGGAGGACGAGATGTGGTACCCAGTGGCCTTTTATAGTCCGAAGTTCCACCCAGCGGAGCTTAGCTATGATGTCTATGATTAGGAGAAGACTGGTATCATAGTGACATTCAAGGAATGGGATCATCTGCTATGCGTGGTAATGGACCAATTGGCAATCCATACGTAGAATAAGTATTTGCAGTAGTTTAATAACACCAAGGTCATAAACTATAGGCAGGACAACTGGGCTGAGTTACTCTAACTATGTCACTTCCGGGTGGTTTACAGAAAAGAACAGTTGAATGAGAAGGCCAGTGCCTTGTCACTGCAGAGTGACTTTCACCCAGAGGGGGTGAGTGACTTCCCAACACAGTTGTTTTTTTGTCTGTGGCAGTGGGTTGTGAGCTAGGAGTCAGATATCCTGCAACCACATGTATTACAAATGTGCCAAGGTTTTCAGCTACAATGTTCCTTTATAGTTCAGCTGTGGGTAGTAATAAAACAGGATTAGGAATATGTAAGAATCCTGAAGGTAATGACTGCTAGTGACAGTAAGCTCAACTAGCATTTCATGCCAGAAAAGGGCTTACTCCTGTGCAAGAATAGGTGGTATGTCCCACAGGGTTAGAATATGAAGCAGGCAATCATGCAGGTTGAATATTAATCCTATCTCGCAGAACACTTTAAGACCTACAAGACCATTGGTAGGATTAGGGCAAACTTCTACTAGCCTGAGATGGACCAGCACATCTCAGACTACATGCGGACCCTGGATGTATAACAAAGGAACAAGTCCCTTAGGGACAAGCAGTTCGGTCTGCGGGAACCTATTCACATTCCTATACGGCCTTGGGCAGCAATCTGAATGGACTTTATTGTGACACTGCTGGAGTCAGAAGGGTATACCAGGATCTGGGTGATCGTGGACCGATTCTCAAAGATAGCACATTCTATACCCCTGACCAGCAAGGTATTGATCAAGGAGCTTGCCTTGATATTCCTGAAGGAAGTTTGGCCCTTTCATAGACCCCCCGAGTCAATTGTCTCCGATCGATATAGCCACTTCACATCTAAGTTCTGCATAGGTCTGATCCAATTGTTGCAAGTGAAACCAAATGTTTTTCACTGCATTTTAGCATGAAACTGTTAAGCAAAGTGAAAGGGTTAAGCAGACACTGGAGCAATACTTGTGTAGCTACTGTTCCTATCAACTGGTTGATTGGGTTTCACTACTACTACTTGTGGAGTACACATAAAATAACTCGACATCAGAATCCATCCGATTGTCCCGGCTTGAGATGAAGTACAGCTTTAACCTATGGACAAACTGGTTGGGTATAGTGTCAGAGAATTAGGGGATACACACGCCCCGTGAGCTACTGGTTAAGGAGTGGAAAAAAACCTGCTAACAGATTCAAGAAATGATTGAAGGGCAGAGGAAAGGCTAGGGAAATAGCTGGACCAGAAAAGAGTACCATTGTGGAGGTGTGTTCCTCTGGAGGCTGTGGCCTCTGGGTGGGCTAAGAAAGTAGATCACATGATGTGGAACCAAAGGAACATCCGCACTAGGTATCCACCACAGAAGCAGAACCACGGGTGATTTGACCACCGCACGGTCTAACATCAAGTGGGTACCTCAGCATATGAGCTCCAATTACCCACCAGATACAGTATCCACTCAATTTTCAATATCAGGTTCCTGGAGACATATCAGGAGGATCCAGAAGCATGTAAGAGCAAGGACATCTCTGTCGTGGAGCTTGTCGATAATAAGCCAAGTTAGGTTATTGAAGGTGGAGTGATTAGTAGTGGTATGATATAGCAACACCAAAGTTTCCATTGTGCTTTGTCCAGTACCTGGTTCTGTGAGACATCTATGCAGCTGAGGAGAACTGATAGGAGCCTTATGAGATGCTAGAAGGGACAGGCCCGCAGGCCATTCTGGATTTCGACCAAAGACATCTGTCCAAGCTGAGGGACCGGATGGTCGAGCAGGAACCATGTTGTGGAAACAAGAGAGGACATTAATAGTCAGGGTTGAACTGTCGCGAAGAGGGGAGTGGTGTGACAACCCAGCATATATCAGCTGTGGTAGACTGAAACTGCACCGATGCAGGCTCTCCTAAGGCAGACTGGTAAGATTATATGGGCAAGCAAGAGCTTAACCCACAGAAGCCCGATAACCAGGGTTTCGTTATGAACAGTAAAGGTAGACAAGGTACTTAGGCCCTTGAGCATATACTCCCCAGGGGTGTTGGTGTACTTAAGCAGTCATTGTGGAGAAGTTATGCTGCTAGGCTGGGTAACTGGATAAAGGGAAGAGAAGTCTATCTATGTCACAGAAACAGACAGACTAATAAGGGAAAGTTACCCTGACCTCCACAGTGAGTTACCCTACGCAGCAATCACGTTTCCTATATCTTGCGACTTCGGTTACCCCGGCTTGGAATCCAAGTTACACTACCTGACAATGCAAAGGCCCACAGGGGGTTCGCGAGAAATAAGCAAAACTATTGTTATGCGAAGCCATGAATGATACTGGAATCTAGTGTTCTGGGGGATGCTATTGTACCAGCTACACAACTTTATAGAAGCTGTAAATTGGAGACATTATTTCTAACATAACCTTCCAGCTCCGCCTGGAGGCCTGGACATTATGGGTAAACAGTTGTGTAGTTTCACCCAATCTAGCAAAAGGGAATCTTTGTAGACCTGCTTGCAACATTGTATATGTCATGGCCTTCGGTTCAACTATAAGCTGTTAGGAGGATCTGCAAGGAGCATAGGGTCGCAGGTGAAGTACCTCTTCTAAGATGTTTGGAGTAAAATAGACCAAAACCAACAAAGTCAACAGGAGTTAACCATCATGGTCATGAAGATAGTTCCAGGTGGTGCCCAGGTAGCTGGGAGAGTTTTACATCTAGTAAACCTAAATGTGTCCTCACCAGTATAGACTCAGTAAAGGAAGTGTAGGTGCACTTAACGCTTCATTCGTATTGCAGATAAGGTCAATTTAGGATAGTGCTTATAGGTAGTACAGACTGGAGTGCTACATGACTACCATACTCTGTAGAAAACACTAGAAGTCTGCAAGTTGTAACTCGACAATAGATAAACTGCTCAAGTTAGGTTCTAGGATTACGTAAAGGTGAATGCATATGGGAAGGCTGTCGTAGATATTCTGGTTCATCATGTATCTTGCCCATTAGCCACTTACAAGGCACAGATGCAAAGAAGTTTTCACTGCAGTAGGCAAAATAGATATGTACTACAGAAATAATAATAGCATATGGTAAACACAGAGTGGAGTGTGTTGACACATGAATGCCTGCAAGGTGTGCAAGGAGATGTGTCAGACAACTCTTAGCGGAGAAGGGTATGCTTGAATAGTTAAAGGAAAGTGATATAGGAGTTTCTAGCATAAGATAAAGCTACTTGAAAATCTATGTGCGAACTCTCCTACTCCAACAATCAATCCTCTTGAGAACTTACTTGTGTGAAGTGTCAGGCTTAATGATATTAAGTTTTACCATGTACTTTACTCTTACATTTGTGTAAACCATTGGTAATAAGTTTGAAGTTGTTTTCTACAGTTGCAACCTTGGGATCCCTCTTTCTAGAGGTACTCCTATTACAATGATCTTGACTAAGGACTAGTGCTACTCCTGCTTTCAGAAAAGATTGTTATTTAGCAAAATTGGGAGCATTATTGGAAGATATTTCAAGTCTCAGTATTCCTTCAGGCTCTCTGAACAAAATGTAAAAGAGATTTAGATAGATAGAATCCAAGTTATATCTGTAATTAAGCAAGGGATTTTTCACAAAGTGCAGAAATCTTGGTAGAGTATTTCTGAGTCCTAAAGGTATGATAGCAAACTCAAAATAGTTATACCAGTTCTGAAACTAGTATTCTACTCCTGTCCTCTGTTGATTTATACTAGATTCTATATTCCTCTTTGTTCTAACTTGGTATAGATTTTGGCCTTTTTCTATATAGTCTGGCATCTTTTAAATCAGTATCACTAGGTACCTAATTTACTTAGTAATAGTATTGAGGCCTTGACGGTTTATACAGAATCTCAGAGAGCTATCTTGTTTGTTTACATAGAGGACTAGTATATGTACTATAAAGCTTAATAGTTGGATAAAGTCATTGTTATAATTTCCTTTTAGAAATATAAACATATTCACTACTCTAGTAGGTTCTGCCATCCTATATAAAGGTTCATACTAGAGGTCCTATTTAGTCTCTTGAAGTGGTATGTTAAAGTCAATTCTTTGATATAGAGGAATAGTAGTACCTTATTTTTTGGTAAAGAGTTCTAAGAAGTCTCAATACTTTTTTGGTGCTAGGTCTTTTGGTCTAGTCATGATAGTACTTGGATTACCAAGATCAACTTTGTATGTTTGAAGGTTCTAATCTTCAGTCAAGTAGGAGAATGGAGTGCTACTAGATCTTAAAATTATAGGCCACTGTGGAATGGTACTAGGACTTTCTGGCTAAGTGATAAGAGGATGATAGTAAACACAATTGTGGGAATAAAATTAACAGTAAAAGGTAATTGTCGAAGCGTTTTAGTAACTGTTGACATGGTGGCAAGGGAGCCAAAGAATGTTGATGACAAGTTGGTTGCAGCCTGGTATGATAATAAAAGATTATGGTCGCTTCTCATATAGTTCAATACTTACTAGCAAACGGCCTGCGACACCTCGAGGGTGACTGGGCTTATGTTAACCTTGGTGGTGTGATTACCATAGCGGTGCACCTGGCGGTAAGAGGGGTACGCTAGGTGGGAAGTGCAATGTGCAGCATGCATATGAAACTCATGGTGCTTGCGACTGTGCAAATAGCTACACCTGCAACTGTGCAATGAGCTGTACAAGTATCTGGAAAATGTAAAAAATAACCTAACCCTTACCAATACTAAGAAATCAACACAGGCTGGTAAAAAATATATAAAGGGGGCTTTTGACTGTAGAATTTCACTTTTTATCAGCACTCCAGCATTTTCTTATTTCTTTACTATTACAGAATCCTCCCTGTATTATTATTGCAAAATCCTGTCGTTATTTTTATTGCAATATCCTCTCTTTATTTTTGTTTCTTAAGATTTCGCTTTTTTTTTCACTACCCCAGAAATAATTTCTTCTCTCGTCTTTGGTATTATTATCACTTGTTTTACCTATTATTTTCCCATAATTCTTATTGCTCTCTGTTCCAATTTCGCTTATTTTTCATTCAAATTTCCTATTATGACTAGTTCTAGCAGTTCTACTATATCCCCTACCCCTACGACCACTACCACTACGACACCAGCACCTAATACCTCTATCCACATTATACAGACCTTTTCCCCAGCGCAAGATACCCCTCTTAGCCCTACCGGGGGCCCTGCCTTTTGGGATGTGGCTGAGAAGACCGCTGATATGGGCAGTCCCATATTTCCCAAGGTTAGGTATATGCAAATGTAACAGGAGCACCGCTAGGAAGATGGATCCCAAGGTTGCGACCGAACCGAACAACTTCAAGCTTATCGCCAAAAGTTCACGCCAATGTAAAAGTAAAGTAAACAGTAAAACTTAATGTCGTTAAGGCTGCTGCTTCACTCAATTAAGATCTGGAGAGGATTGATTGTTGGAGTAGGAGTGTTGTCGCATAGACTTTCAGATAGTTTTATCTTATACCGGAAACTCCCCTATCAGGTTACTCCAACCAGAGGAGCAGACCCTTCTCCGGTAAGGGTGGTCCGACACGTCTCCTGGCATACCCTTCGCGCATGCATGTGTCGACATACTGTAGTTGGCGTTCACCTTATGCGGTTATCGTTTCTGTGGTGCATTTCCATTTTGCCCACAAGAGTGAAACCCTCTGCGCATCGGTGTCTTGCCAGTGGCTAACAGTCAAGACACCGCATGAACTAGATTATCTATGACACCCTTCCAATGTGCATTGATCTCTACTTGACTCCGGAGGCCACCGTGAGCGGTTTATCTATTTACTATTTACGGGTCTCAGGCTCCTGATGTCTTCTGCAGGACACAGTAGTCTGCGAGTGATCCAAGGGGTGCTACCCATGACCACTACCTCGGATCGACCTTACCTGTGGTAGGAACCATGCTTTTAGTGTCTCTGCACTTCCCTTTCGAAGCCTATAGCATTGGGAGCACTTTCGGGCCTGGTGGGTGTAAAACTCTCCCAGTTGTCGCGGCACTACCCAGGACGAGCCTTCCGGACCCCCCCGGTTAACATCCGATAACTCCGTCGGTTTTGGTCCGTTTTACTCCGAACAACTTGGATGAGGTACTCCACCTTCCACCCTATGCCCCCTGGTATCCCCTGTGAACAGCCTGTAGTCGACTGGATGGCAGAGACGTACACCTTGTTGCAAGCATGTCTCCAAAGATTTCTCTTTGCTAGACTACACACAACTACTCAACCGTTTGCCCATGACGTCCGGGCCTCAGGGCGGCGCCGGAGGGGTATGATAGGAATAATGTCTCCAATTTACAGCCTCATTGAAGCTAGATAGCGCGCCCAATTGCATCCAATGGAACGCCTGATTCCGGTATCATGCATGGCTTCATGTGACAAACATTCCAGTCAATTTTCCCGAACTCTCCCAGGGACTTCGTATTGAAAGGTAGGGTAACTCCGGATTTTGGGCAGGGTATTGCACGCCCCAGGGCAGGGTAACCAGATCCTGAGGGTAGGGTAACCTTGTCCCATGGACAAGATAACTTTTCCCTGTTACCCTGTCTATCCAGTCGCCAGCGATAGACATTTCTGACCTGTCTTCAGTTACCCGGCCTAGCTGAGCAACTGCCCCCGTCACCAGCCTCTAAGTACGCTGACATCCCTGCCCAGTGTATTCAGGTACCTAAGTCCCTGACCAGCCAATTCTGTTCCTTCTGGGAGCCTGGGCCACTGGGTCTCCGTAGGTCAAGTACTTACTTGCCTGCCGGTTCCTACCAGTTCACCCCCTGGCTTCCTGCAGGGGTGGATGTTCCGTCTGCTATAGCACATGCATGCTGGGTCATTACATCATTCCCCTCTTCTCTACGGTCCCTCTCGTACCATTAGCGTTGGCTCTGATTTTTACGACTCGATTCCCCTAAGACCCTATGGTCCCTGGCCTTGGACGGATATCTTTGGTGAAAATTCAGAATGGCCTGTAAGCCTGTTCCTTCTAGCATCTCATAGGGCTCTCATGAATTCTGCTCAGCGCCGTAGCCTTCCCATGAGACCAGCTACAGGACGAAACAAGACGGAAACTTTGTCTTCCCTCCTCGGTACCATCGGCTGTCCAAAACTGCTTCGATAACATAACCGGGCTCGTTGTCCACAAGTTCCAGGGTAGGGACTTCCTTTACCTTACCTGTTGCCAGATCCTCACAATAGGGTTCGAGCAACATGATATTGAAAACTGGGTGGATGCTCCATCTGGTAGGTAGTTGGAGTTTGTAGGCGCGGTTAGCCACCCGACGCTTGACCACAAAAGGGCCAAACGTGTGCTGGTCAAGCTTCTCCATCGGACGCTTGGTACGGATGTTCATTCAGTTTAATATCACGCGGTCTGCTCTCTTTGCCCGCCCAGTGGTCACATCCTCCAAGCTAACATAGTCAAGTGATGGCAACCTTTTCTGGTCGTGCTATTTCCGTTGCCTTTCCTGTGTGCCTGTTGAATCGTTTCTTGAATCTCCTCCTGTGTTCCTTCCCATTCCCCAACCAAGAGCCCACCACTAGGGTGCATCCCCCGAGTATCAGACATGACACCCGACCAGTTTGTGTTTGGGTTAAACCCATAGTTGATCCCACATGGTGACAACCTGGTGGATTCTGATGTCGAGGTGTTGTGCGCATACACCGCAAGGGGTAACAGCGAAACGCAATCATCTTGGTGGTAGGAACAGTAACTGCGCAAGTACTGCTCCAGTGTCTGATTAACCCTCTCGGTTTGCCCATCAGTCTCAGGGTGGAATGTAGTCAAAATGTTTTGTTTCACTTGCAACAAGTGCATTAGACTCATCCAGAACTTGGATGTGAATCGGCTATCTCGATCAGAGATGATTGACTCTGGGAGTCCCTGAAGGTGCCAAACTTCCTGCAGGAATAGCAAGGCACGCTCCTTGATAGTTACCCCCATGGTCAGGGGTATGAAAAGTGCCATTTTCGGGAATCTGTCCACTATGCCCCAGCTCTTGGTATACCCTTCGGACTCTGGCAGCGCTACAAGAAGGTGTATTGAAATCGCTGTCCAGGGCCGCATAGGAACATCAATAGGTTCCCGCAGCCCCAACTTCTTGCGCCTGATGGAATTATTTCTTTCCCACGCGTCACATGTTCGCACATAGTCAGTGATATGCTCATCCATCTTTGGCCAATAGAGGTTAGCCCTAACCCTGCCAATAGTTGCCTACGTCCCGAAGTGCTCCGCCATTTGGGAGTCATGCTGAGCCTCCATGATTGTCTGCTTCACATTCTGGCACTCAGGAACATAGCACCCATTCTTGTACCGGAGTAAGTCCTTTTTCGTTGTGAAATATCGGTCGACCTCCTTGTCACGGGCAGCTCTTGCCTTCACGATCCTTATGTCCTCCTGGTCTTCGGTTATCGCTACCTGCAGTTGATCCAAACAGGAAGACTGGAGCCAAAATCCTTGACACACCTGCAACAATTGTGGTCGCAAGATGTCCTGTTGCTGGCTCCCGACCCACTGCCTGGGGTGAAAAAATGACTGTCGTGGAAAGTTGCTCCCCCCTTCTGGGCGGGAGCCTCTACACCGCGACAACGCATCTGACTTCTCATTGAACCGTCCTTCTTGGTAAATTACCTTGAAGTTAAACAGTGGCAGTAACTCAGCCCAGCGGTGCTGCCTTCAGTTAAGGACCTTGGTACTAGTGAAGTACTCGCAATTCTCATGATCCGCCTAGATCACCAGCTGGTCCTGTACCGCACGTAGC
The DNA here is from genome assembly GCA_003182015.1 of Tuber magnatum. NCBI lineage: Eukaryota > Fungi > Ascomycota > Pezizomycetes > Pezizales > Tuberaceae > Tuber > Tuber magnatum. The sequence continues at coordinate 990,422 of PYWC01000027.1, read as the reverse complement.
AAATGAGCCTAGTCCTTGACCGCCACCACGATGGAAGTCGTTTCCTTGTCCTCGAGATCATAATTAATCTCCGCTCGGTAAAACTTCGTACTATGGTAGGCCACTGGACGCCATCTCTGATCTTCACAGAACTGGGAGAAGACAGCTGCTAATGCAAAGTCACTAGCGTCAGTTGCACGACGGGTTGGGCGTTCAGGGTCAAAATATGATAGGATAGGTTTGGACGTGAACGCTTCCTTCAAATGGTTGAAGGCCTGCTCACAGGCAGATGTCCATTCCCACTGGACATCCTTCTTTGTCAAGTGCGTCAGAGGTTTCGCTGTCTTGCTGAAACCTCCTGTGAACCGACGATAGAAGTTGGAAAAGCCCATAAAGCTTTGAACATCAACGATGCATGCCAGAGGTGGCCAATCCTTGATTGTCTGTACCTTGTCCGACAACATAGAGATCCACAGATCCCAGAGCTTGTATCCACGGAATTCAACCTCCCGTTGGTGGAAACTGGACTTCTTCATGCTTACACATGGTCTAGCTTTGCGCAATTTCTCCATCACATGTCTTACCATCGCAATGTGCTGTTCTATAGTTTCAGAGTAGGTCAAGATGTCATCCATATACGAAATGACGCCTTCATTCATGAGATCCCGAAAGACATCATTTATCATGCTTTGGAAAGTTGTAGGGGCGTTACAGAACCCAAAGGGCATCACCGTGTATTCGTAGAGTCCATATCTGCACCGGAAGGCCATCTTCCATTCCTCACCTTCTGCCATCCTCAGAAGGTAATAGCAGTTCTACAAGTCCAACCTGGTGAATACAACGGCTTTTCCTACCCTATCTCGGAGTTCATTTATCAATGGTTGATGATACTTACTGTTCACTGTAATTTTGTTCCGCTCTCGGTAATCTATTACCAGTTTTAATGTACCATCTGGGTTTGGTACGAAGAGGATAGGGGTTGCTGCTGAGGAACTGGATCACCGTAGCTTTCCCGTTCGCAGCATGTCATGGAGATATTCCTGGAGTACCTTAAGCTCCTTTTCCAATAATGGACAGATAGGCCCAAATAGAGGTTGAGCTGCATGTTGCAACTCGATTGGATGGTCATAGTCGGAGTGCTCCGGTGACATCTCAATCCGTTCTTGACGGAAGATATCCCCATAGTCCTTATACTTGGGAGGTAGCTTAACCATAATGTGGGTAACTTCCCCATCGCAGAATTGCACCATTCCCAATAGTTATACATTACCAGGGTCTTCGGCTAGTAACTCTTCATCGGTCATGAACACTAACTACCCCTGCTCTGCCAGGCCGTTAGCCTTGCAGACATGTGAGCGCCAGGTTAGTAATCCGGTCTTCCAATCTATGTCGGAGTTATGGTCCCTCAACCCAGACATAGGTAGGTACCCATCCACCTTGGTATCAGGCATATCTGCGACTGCAAAGCGCATCTCATTGTGGTGGTCACCTATCCTCATCTCTAATGACTTGGTATAGTGCAGACCTGACCTAGCAATATGCTTACCACTGGCGCCGCTTATCGGCAGGTGTACGTTTCGTCGCACACAAGGTGCCTGAATCTGCTTAACCCATCGGCTGCTAAGCACTGGCCCAGTAGCTCCACTATCGAGTAGCAGGAGCGCTTCTGTGCTCAGCTGTCTAGCCCCTATCTTCTAGTCTAACTTGACCTATAGGTGGATAGACTTGGTATGACTAGGCCAGTTGTCCCGCTTTTGCTTCTTCGCTTGTCTTGGTGACTTAGTCATCTTGGCTTAGTAATTCCTTTTAGTCTCTTGCCTTTCGACACAAGAGCGGCCACAACGGGTCGGCAAACATTAAGGGATTGGGATTCGGCTTTTATCAACAACTATGGTATTTACTATCATGCCAGCATGATTTCGGGTACTAAACCCTCCTCAGGTAAACTTGAAACAGTACCATTTATTTGATCAAGTCCAGCCGGAACCAATTCCGCTTGTACGAAACATAACAACTTTTCCCCAACGTTGGTAGAAGTCCGCTGTCGGACCGGTCCCAAGCGAAGCAGCCTTCCTTCCCCACTGCCGTGCATCCCCGCGAGCAGGACCCCACCCAGACTCAATCGAAATAATATCCTATGACTTGCGCATCCAGCTAAGGAAATCCTGAAAGAAGTACGTATAACTAGACCAAAGGAAAAAACCAGAAACCCCACAAAGGAGAGATAGCTCAGCCCACCGCGCATGGCCTGCAACGTCTACCTGCCCTCACCACCTGGGTGTAGTCAGTATCAGGGTCCTTTATGCGGTAGAAGGGCACTTACTCATCTCCAAAGCCCCCTGCGTGGCTGATGTCCATCTATTCCTCAGGGCTCTATGGCTGCGGGTTAATAAGGTTGCACCTTACACAGAATGGGTTCTTACCTATTCCGGGACGTCAGTATCAACCTCTATGATCTGAGGTGATGTCTGGCAGACTTCAAGTATCTTTGACCAGGAGGCTGAAGGGGGCGCTTCAATGCACTTTAGCCGCTTGTCTAACCCGGTGGGCTCACTTACCGGGGCTGACCGTTTCAACCCACGAGCATGTTTGGATGAACCACCGCGTGGGGACGTGGCAGTACGGTTCCTCCAGAAGTGACCACTTTGTCCACACTTGGTACACTGGTTGTGCTTTCTCCGACATTCGGTCAAAGTCGACAGGATTTCCTTATGCACTATTGCATACTCAGAAGTCACCGGCTTCGCCTGTTTCCCCACATTGAAATTAGTAGGTTTGGCAGACCTGTGGTTTGGTCTGCCCTAACCTTTTTTCTTCTTCTTGAANGGATTTCCTTATGCGCTACTGCATACTCAGAAGTCGCCGGCGCTGCCTGTTTCCCCGCGTTGAAATTAGTAGGTTTGGCAGACCTGTGGTTTGGTCTGCCCTAACCTTTTTTCTTCTTCTTGAACCCGCCCGATGTCGAGGGTCTATCCTCCTTCTTGTCAGCAGGTTGGGGCTGGGGGTGGGGTGGATGACAGGGTTACTGAACCGGTTGTTGTCCTCCAGGGTGTGCCCGACCTTGCGGAGAAGATCAAGGTACTCGTTCAGGTCAGTTGGATGGGCCTCCTTAAGTGTCCACGCATTCTGAACCCCCCGTGTGATGCCTGAACGAACCATGTCTCATACCTGTACTCGATCTGTATAGCTAAGCTTATTCATATAATCAATTATGTTATCCAGGTACTCATCGATGTAATGGGGCTTTATGTAACGACCCAACGTACATGAGCTATGGGGGACGGAACCTATACCCATACAGGTAGCCAGGAGGCGAACTGGTAGGAACCGGCAGGCAAGTAAGTGCTTGACCTACGGAGACCCGATGGCCTAGGCTCCGAGCAGGAACAGAAGTGGCTGGTCAGGTACCTAGGTACCTAGGTACACCCGGGAGCGGTGTCAGCGTACTTACGGACCTCTCCACGGGCAGTCACTCGGTTAGGCAGGGTAACGGGGGAAAGGTCAGAAGTGTCTATATCGACGATGGAATAGACCGGGTAACTGGGGAGAGTCTTCTTGTACATCGGACAAGGTTACCCTACCCTCAGTACTGGGTTACCCTGCTATGAGGCTTGGGTTACCCTGCCCAAAGTCCTGAGTTACCCTACCTTTCAATAGGAAGTCCCTGTGGGAGTTCGGGAAAATTGACCGGAATGTTGGCCACGCGAAGCCATGCATAATACTGGAATCTGGGACTCCGGAAGATGACATTGGGCGAGCTATGCAGCTCCGAAGAAGCTGGGAATTGGAGACAGTATTCCTATCATACCCCTCCGGCCCTGCCTTGAGGCCCGGACGTCATGGGCGAATGGTTGTGTAGTTGTGTGCAGTCTAGTAAAGAGCAATCGTTGCAGACCTACTTGCAACACCGTATACGTCGCTGCCGTCCGGTTGACCGTAAGCTGTTCGCAGGATATACAGGGGGGCATAGGGTGGAAGGTGGAGTACCTCCTCCAAGTTGTTCGGAGTAAAACAGACCAAAACTGACGGAGTTAACGGGAGTTAACTGCGGGGGTCCCGAAGCTAGTCCCGGGTGGTGCCCGGACGACTGGGAACGTTTTATACCTACCACGCCCATGGATGTCCCCAATGCCATAGGCTCTGCGAGGGAAGTGCAGAGACACTAAAAGCATGATTCCTACCGCAGGTAAGGTGTATCCGAGGTAGTGGTCGTGGGTAGCGCCCATTGGATCACTCCTGGACCACCGCACCCTGCGGAAGACACCGGAAGCCCGAGACTCGTAAATAGTAGATAGATAAAGCGCTCACGGTAGCTTCTGAGGTCAAGTAGAGATCCATGCATATGGGAAGTGTGTCATAGATAGTCTAGTTCATGCGGCGTCTTGACTGTTAGCCACTGGCAAGACGCCGATGCGCAAAGGTTTTCACTCCCGCGGACAAAATGGAAATGCACCGCAGAAAGGATAACCGCCGAAGATGAACGCCGACTAGAGTCTGTTGACACATACATGCCCGAAGGAGGTATCAGGAGACGTGTCGGACTGCCCTTAGCGGAGAAGGGTGTGCTCGAACAGTTGGAGTAAGCTGATGGGGCAGTTTCTGGCATGAGATAAAACTACCTGAAAGTCTATGCGAGAACTCTCCTACTCCAACAATCAACCCTCACGAGAACTTAATTGAGTGGAGCGTCAGGCTTAACGATATTAAGTTTTACCATCTACTTTACTGTTACATCTGTGTGAACCTTTGGCGATAAGTTTGAAGTTGGTTGGTGCGGTCGCAACCTTGGGATCCATCTTCCTAGCGGTGCCCCCATTGCACTTTATTACAAGGTCTTGGCACTCAAGAAGGGATCAGTCTCGCTCGGGCTGGTCTCCACCGAAGCTACGTTCCAGACGTTCCCGGAACCCTTTCCATGTCCATAAGGGGTTGCTGTCTTTGAGAGCGGCACCAGTGCGCTTGGCAGCTTACTTGTTAATGTGCCCATGCAAGCCCAGATACCATGCCCGGGCAGAGTATTCAAGAAGGGGGATCATCAAGTTTACCTTGTCCATGTCAGTTAACTTGCAATTCGTAAAGTATTCAAATTTAACCACTACCATGGTCAAGAAGCTCGCGAGTTCCGTAACTTTGCCCATGAACGGAGGGATACCACTCAGCTTCCCCGGCCTTTTCTGCCAATGTCTTGGTGTGGGCCTAGAAGCCGAACCAGTACCCCTGAGGGCTCTCACGAGCCTCTTGGCCCCGCGATCCCACCTTAGTTTCTTCTCCTTGCTCCTGTTTTCCTTGCAAGCACCGAGGAAGGGGGTCAAATGAGGGAGGGAATCGGCATCATCAGCATCCAAACTGTCATGGTCCGAGTCCCCTGGATCTCCTCCCGCTCCAGTTGCACCACCTCCAGGAGGCGTATTTACATCTCCACCATTCCCGGCGTTTCTACCTGCTGTCTCCCGTGGTCCATTATACCCATCAAACTGTTCCTCCTGGCCATCCTGATTCCCATCCTCGGGGGGGTTAACGCCTGTTGGTACTGATGCCAGTGGTGGAACAGGGCGTCGCCTACTCGCAGGAGTTGGGTTAGGCGCCAACTCAGTTGTCGGCAGAAATTCCTATAGCTCTGAGCAGCTCAGGGGTTGCATCGGGGGGCCAACGTGCCTCTATGAGCCACAATACCCACATGTTCGCCGTCCATCTCCTTCCTTCTGCCTTCTTCGATGCCTTACGGCAGTCCGTTGTTACTTCCTGTACCCATATGTACGGTAATGAATCCAGCCCATGCGGGTTTCTTCAGATTTGCAGCCCAACAGACAAAATTGGTCTTGGCTGTCCAACTCGCCGCTTGTGATTGTGGGGAGCACGGAGTGACGAGATGGTTGCGAGAGGGCAGAGGGAATCATGGGTGCCCAAGGAACCAAGCGAGCAGGTGTCCCAGGTCCATGGATGGGAGTCCCTCATGATGGAGCCATGGGTACTACCGCTTCCTGGCACCTTACCTGTTAGGAAAATAAAGTTGAAGCTGCGCGCAGTGGTCGAAACCCTGTTGTTGCCAATACTGCTGGCGGGAAGACTGTGGCAGGAAAGGTATTAGGAGCAGGCATTGAGACGGGTAAAGGTGTGGGTCTTGGGGTAGCGATGTGAAGTACGGGAGTTGCAACTGACGGTTTTGCAGGAGGGTCAATGGGAGCAGGGGTCGGCCTAGGAGTAGGGTTCGGTATGTCTGGTGCCGTGATAGCCTTTGGCTGCGACATCCTTTTCTTAACCCGACTGGCTGCCGGCGATCGAGCAGGGGACAGACAGAGAGTCTGTTGATTCTCTTGTGAAGGACGAGGTATAGCGGTAGCCTTCACCCTTGAGTCGTTCCAGCATCCGTATACCCACGGCCCTTGGGTACGCCCTCCACTGTTCATCCCTGGCTCTCATAGCCAGTTCCATCCCGAAGGTCTCATGCTTCGTGTGGACCAGTGGGACTGGGGGTGCCACCTCTATGATCAGTACGTCATTCCCAGCGTCAATACTATAACCTTCTGCGAAGGCCCTTTCCAGCGCTGCCATAGGATCCTTCAATGCCTTCTAGTCTCTTGACATTCGCAGGTATGTCTCCTGCTGCACTTGAATCTATTCCACCGCTACTGTAGTAATCTGTTTACGGAACACCTGCTGCTACTGGGTATCTCAGTTCGGTAGTTCCCGCTTCATGTCCTCAAGCAACTTGGATACCTCCCGGCGGATGTAAGGTGTGACAAACCCGCGGGAGAACTCACTAAATGGTACCTCTCACGGGATGGGAGGGAGCATGTTGTGGATGAGGGCGGTCTCTTGAAAGAACGAAAGCGCCACGGTGCAAGGGTCTGTAATCATAACATCAACACATTCATCCGGTAACTGAATAGGGGTGGCCTCCCGAAGCAACTGGTGACTGTCCCATTCAATAGTGCGGACATCCGCGAAAAACCAGCGCGCGAAATGTGTTTGCGGAGTTCTCGACCACGTCCAGGTCTGAATCTGAGTTGGATTCCATTCTGGTTCGAAGTTTGATACTAGCCATTGCAGTTTCTACCCGGGGCTAGTTGTTCTAGACAAGGTTACTAGTATTCACGCAAGGTTAGTGCTGAAGGTTGGAAAACAATTGATGAGGGGAGGAGTTAAGCGAGGAGCTCACATAACGATATACGGTAATGGGAGCACCCCTAGGAAGATGGATCCCAAGGTTGAGACCACACCAAACAACTTCAAACTTATTGCCAAAAGTTCACACCAATGTAAGAGTAAAGTAAACAGTTAAACTTGATATCGTTAAGCCTGACCCCTCACTCAATCGAGGTGATGAGAGGATTGATTATTGGAGTAGGGGAGTTCTCGCATAGACTTTCAGGTACTTTGATCTTATGCCAGAACCTCCCCCATCAGTTTACTCCAGCCATTCGAGCACACGCTTCTCTGCTAAGGGTGGTCCCACACATCTCCTGGCACACCCTTCGGGCATGCATGTGTCGACACATTCTAGTTGGCGTTCACCTTGTGCGGTTATCGTTTCCGCAGTGCATTTCCCTTTTGCCTGCTGCAGTGAAAGCCTCTGGGCATCGGTGTCTTGCCAGTGGCTAACATTCAAGACACCTCATGAACTAGGCTATCTATGACACCCTTCCCATATGCATTGATCTCTACTTGACCACGGAGGCTACCATGAGCGATTTATCTATTTACCATTTGCGGGTCTTGGGCTTCCGGTGTCTCCCACCGGGCACGGTAGTCGAGCAGTGATCCAATGGGCGCTACCCATGACCACTACCTCGGATCTACCTTACCTATGGTAGGAATCATGCTTTTAGTGTCTCTGCACTTCCCTTGCAGACCCTATAGCCTTGGGAGCACTTTCGGGCTTAGTAGGTGTAAAACCCTCCGGGTTGCCCTGGCACCACCCCATACTACCTTCAGGACCCCCACTGTTTACATCCGTTAACTCCATCGGTTTTGGTCCGTTTTACACCAAACAACTCGGAGTAGGGACCCAACCTTCCACCCTATGTCCCCTTGTATATTCCGCGAACAGCGTACAGTCGACCGGAGGGCAGCGACGTATACAGTGTTGCAAGCATGTCTCCAAATATTCCTCTTTGCTAGACTGCAACCAACTACACAACCATTTGCCCCTAATGTCTGCGCCTCAAGGTGGGGCCGGAGGCATATGATAGGAATAATGTCTCCAATTCACAGCTTCATCAAAGCTACGTAGCTCGCCGAAGAGTATCCCCCGGAACCTCAGATTCCGATATCATGCATGCCTTCACGTGACGAACATTTCGGTCAATTTTCCCGAATTCCCCAAGGGAGTTCGCATTGAAAGGTAGGGTAACTCAGGACTTTGGGCAGGGTGACCCAAGCCCCAGGGCAGGGTTACCCTATCCCGTGGGTAGAGTAACCTTGTCCAGTGGACAAGATAACTTTTCCCAGTTACCCTGTCTATCCCGTCGCCAGCGATAGACATTTCTGACCTGTGTCCAGTTACCCGGCCTAGCTGAGCAACTGCCCTATCAGAAGCCCCTAAGTGCGCTGACACCGCTCCCGGGTGTATCCAGGTACCTATGTCCCTGCCCCGCCAATTCTGTTCATTCTCGCAACCCGGGCCATCATGTCTCCGCAGGTCAAGTACTTACTTGCCTGCCGGTTCTTACCAGTTCGCCTCCTGGATACCTGTATGGGTGTAGGTTCCGTCTGCCATAGCTTATTTATGTTGGGTCGTTGCAGCAAAAGGTGAGAGATGTGGAGTTCCAAGAAGGGGAAACCGCTAAGGACTTGTTCTGGTCCAGAATAGCAAATCGTGAGGCAATTTTGGGATACACCAGGGTGATCATACAGATGGATATGTTCAAACATTGTGAGCAGAGCGGAGCACCTTTTGCAGAATGTGTAACTGTACCGGGAGTCTTTACCAAGGCATGTACGAACTGCCACTACCATAGCAATGGTAAACAGTGTTCATTTGGTGCAGGGAAGGGTAAGTGTACCTAATTTCCTTTGCATAACTGTGCTAATGGTTTACACTTATTTACAGGCAAGAGAAAGCGCTCCCCTTCACTTGAGATCATTGCAGACCCAGAAGACAATTTTGCACCACCACCTACCAGGGTTGCGCGCACCAGAAGAGGAAGAGGGGCAGAGTTCGGAAAGTATTTGGATACCATGATGAATGCAGTGGTGGGGATGGCTGGAATTGTGAGAGATTTGATTATTGAGAAGATTCCTTAATTATACTACATTTTTTTCTTTACACTGGATAATATTTCTTTGCACTGCATAATATTTCTTTACACCACATACTTTTTCTGTACACTGGTGCTTTTTAAAGCCTTTAACTTAATACTTTTAATATCATCTAATTAAAGTTTTACATTCCAAGAAATATTGAAATATATATATAAAAAACGATGCAAAGAGTAATTCACTTTGCGCAAGGTAATATTTTAATAATAAAACTGGGTGGAGAATAGTGCAATAATAAAATATAAGAGAAATTCAGGTTAATACATAGAAATAACTTATGCAAAAAGATAATGTGACCAGTAAGATGTATAAAATACAACATAAGATAAATATAACTAATGCAATTAAGGGGAAAGTAATACCTCTGGATATACAACCTTATCGGTTGTTGGAGAAGTAGTTGGTACAAATAAGGCTTTGAGTCTATTAAGACTAATAACATGTTTTAGTGCAATATAGAGTTAACCATGACAGAATGTTGGCATGCGAAAATCAATGCCAACACTTTTAAATGCTTGACCTTGAGACTTGTGGACAGTCATTGCAAAATACGGACAAATAGGAAACTACTTCCACTTTAGGATAAATGGTAACTCACCTTCATTTGTACTTAAGACTATACCTGGTAGGAGATTTCAGTAGCCATCAAAGTCCCCACTGGGAATTCTCACTCCAAGAGAAGTTCGACTAAGTTGAATAATTGCTATCCACGTACAATTGCATAAACCCTGTCGAGGATTTATGTTTTGAAGCTGGATAACTGGTGCACCAAGTTTAAGTGTAAGTCTCGAAGGTGGAAGCAAAGGATGGTTGATACTCTGTAAACACTCCATAGATAACTCTTCGGTTTCAGATACAGCATCATTTATATGCACACTATTAACTGCATCAAAACGGAGTACTTGTTCTGGAAACTGCGAAATTAATTGATGATTAAACTCAGTAACTGTATCATTCTGAAATGCAAGAATGGTACGCTTACTTAAAAGTATATAAGTGTTACATGATGCTTGCAAAAGACGTATTGGAAAAAGTGCTGGCCAAAACTGTTGCATTGTGCAAAAAGATTCAATTCCCTTAGGAAGCTTGATCATTCCACTTAAGGCTGGTAAATAACACATAGAAGCAAGAACTTGTGCAAATTCCTGATTAGCACTACCACTAATAACTAGCATGTTTTCTGTAAGGTGTGATAGCTTAAACTTTGGCCAAAGTAAGGACTCTTGAATAGATGCACGAACAATTGCTGCTCTATTACCACATGATACAACACATAATATTTGTGCAAAGTAACTGCCAAAAACTATATGTAACGGGGGCACCCCTAGGAAGATGGATCCCAAGGTTGCGACCGCACCAAACAACTTCAAACTTATCGCCAAAAGTTCATACAGATGTAAGAGTAAAGCAACGGTAAAACCTAATATCGTTAAGCCTGACGCTGCACTGAATTAAGGTCTCGGGAGGATTGATGGTTGGAGTAGGGGAGTTCTGGCATGGACTTTTCAGGTAGTTTTATCTTGTGCTAGAAACTCCGCCATTAGTTTACTCCAACCATTCGAGTACACCCTTCTCCGCTAAGGGTGCTTCGACACGTCTCCTGGCACACCCTTAGGGCATGCATGTGTCGACACACTCTAGTCAACGTTCACCTTATGCGGTTTTAGTTTCTGCGGTGCATTTCCATTTTACCTGTCGGAGTGAAAACTTCTGCGCATCGGTGTCTTGCCAGTGGCTAACAGTCAAGGCACTTTAGAAACTAGACTGTCTATGACACCCTTCCCATATGCATTGATCTCTACTTGACTCAGTAGGCTACCATGAGCGGTTTATCTATTTACTATTTATGGGTCGCGGGCTTCCAGTGTCTTCCGCCGGGCCCGGTAGTGCGGGAGAAATGCAATGGGCGCTACCCATGACCATTACCTCGGATCTACCTTACCTGTGGTAGGAATCATGCTTTAAGTGTCTCTGCACTTCCCTTTCAGAGCCTATAGCGTTGGATGCACATTCGGGCTTGGTAGGTGTAAAACTCTCCCAGTCGCCCTGGCACCACCCGGGACTACCTTCAGGACCCCCACGGTTAACACCCATTAACTCCGTCAGATTTGGTCAGTTTTACTCCGAACAACTTGGAGGAGGTACACCACGTTCCACCCTATGCCCCCATGTATATCCTGGGAACAGCCGATGGTCGACCGGACGGCGGCGACGTATACGGTGTTGCAAGCATGTCTGCAAAGATTCCTCTTTGCTAGACTGCACACACTTACACAACCGTTTGCCCATGACGTCCAGGCCTCATGGCAGGGCCGGAGGAGTATGATAGAAATAATATCTTCAATTTACAGCTTCCTCAAAGCTACGTAGCTCGCCCAATAGCATTCCCCAGAACCCCAGATTCCAGTATCATGCATGGCTGCACATGACAAACATTCCGGTCATTTTTCCCGAACTCCCCGTGGGACTACGTATTGAAAGGTAGGGTAACTCTGGCCCTTGGGCAGGGTAACCCAAGCCCCAAGGCAGGGTAACATGATCCTGAGGGTAGG
>PYWC01000027.1:952062-967619 GCA_003182015.1 Tuber magnatum | reverse complement strand
GTCTACTTTACTCTTACATCTGTGTGAACTTTTGGCGATAAGTTTGAAGTTGTTTGGTGCGGTCGCAACCTTGGGATCCATCTTCCTAGGGGTGCCCCCGTTACATCAAGCATGAATGTGATGTCCTACCAGCATGAAGTAATTGTACAGCTATACCACATGAGGCAACACATAGAACAACTTTGCCCTGTTGTCGAATATACCTGCATAATGCATGATAGAGAAATGTTTTCCCAGTTCTAGCAGGAGCTTGCAGGAAGGATTGTGCAGTTTGTGGCTGGTCCAGTGCAGTGATATAGTATTAAAACAATGTCTTTGTTGAATGTTCATCTGTACAAGTAGACTATTATATAACACTGCCTGTAACTCCATATTATAATTATATTCTTCCGCTAATCGTGGATTGCTATTATGCTAATCCCACAATATTACTGGGGAGGGCCTTTCAAACTGCATTAATGCCTTCTTTGAATCCGCCTGTATTTGTAATATTGGATATAGACTATAGTCAATATGTGCGTCAGATATACTTGCTGCAAGGTGCAGGAGATTTTGTTGTTCCAGTCGGTATATAAGATCATTGCAAATATGGTTCTTGAATTTATTCCATAGTTCGAATGGATTGTAAATTGATCCCAATTATAAAGCTGTAGCAAATAAAGTCCATAAACTCTTGCCAGTAGTAGAAGTAATCGCTTCTCGAAAGCAGGTTATCTATTCTTAATCATCCTCTAATGGTCCTAGTGTGAAACATGCTGCTGGAAATGTTCTATAAGTAATACATCTAACAGTTCGCAACTGCTCAAAGCCTTTTGGACTTGGTACTATTGTGAGTAATAATCACAAGTAGTATTTTTCACCCATAAATGGATTGCAGTGATACATTCGGCCGATTGCTGTTCCTCACTTTCTTGGTGTCCAAATATGTTCTTTTTCTTCAAGTACAAAGCTGGTTGGAAAGTCGTGATAGAGATAATATCTACCATCCTCATACAAAGAGTTATATTCATAAAAGGCCATCAACGTAGTTTTCACGAGATTCATGCAAGATTGAAGTTGATCAGAGATTGCGTTATCAGAAAGGTTTAGTGATTGTTCGCCAAGGAGATGTACTGCAAGGTATTTAACTGTCGGTAACTCTTTATACATGGCATATTCAAACAATCTCCACACTGCCTCAGTTGGTCCAATATAATGCCCTTGAAAATATCTTTGAATTTCATCATGTTCTGCTGCAACCTGTAATGTTGTTTGATCAGAACCTTTATAAATATATTTATGGATATACTTCACTACATATACGGATGCAGAAACTTCTACATTAATGTGTGCTTTAAACTTCCATATTGAATATGTACGTTATAGAACAATCAAATGATTGTCAAATTGGAAAGATGCAGGAGTACCAGTAATATGTATAGGTAAATCAAAGGTTTGATCATTATTCCGTTATTAATAAAGTGGGTAACCATCATCTTACACAATCGTTTCCTCCTCAAAATCCTGAGGAAATCGCTTAGAACATTTTGCACTTAGTCCAGGACCACTACTCACCATGCAGGGCGCTTGTGGTTTCATCCATCCACATGGTCCATATATCATAGTAGTTTTAATAAGTCCTAAAAGTTCACCATTTGGATCCGTTACTGGATTAGGAAATTCTGCACAAAGGATTTTGTCAATTGCTGCGGCTGTAACAAAACAATCCCCAGAATGTACGAATAAAAGAAGATACATATGTGGTAAGCCACACTTTTGATATTCAATTGTCCAAACAGAACCTGCAAAGCGTCCAAATATATTCTCATGCTTAATTTCATAAAGTAATCGTTGTTGCTTCAGATGAAAAACCCATGCAACTAAAGGTGGCCAATCAATAGCACTTTGTCGCGGTAATAGTTCTTGCACAATCCGTTCCCACTTAGGATTTGCCGTAAATGTGATGAATAATGTTGGCCTTCCAAAATGTCGCACTATTGCCATACTATCTTGAAATAGGTATTGCATAAATCTATCGCCACCTGTATAGATTGAAGGCAAAATTATCCGCTTGCCAATCGCTGATGCATTAATCTCATCTCTACCCATTGCATCTGCAAGACCATTATATAGATCACTTTGAAGATTTGCCTGATGATGTCTCATCTATTGTAATCTATTTTGATCACATACTGCCCATGCATCAACCAAGTATTGCTGCCATAATTGCGGATCACAAAATAAAAGACCAGACACACCAATTCTCAGATGCAAGCGATATTGATAGAATGCACCTTGGGCCAATCGTGTATTTCTTCTTTGTCCTCCATTATCTTGTAATTGCTGTGCTCAATAATACACCGGTCCACCTTTTGGATATAATAACACATAGTGTAAAGATATATATGAAGCATGATTTCCAGTGATTGTAGCAAAATGTGGTTTATTGTCATTATTTCTTGCTACCAATATTATATCATGAAATCCAGTCTAAGTATAGTCATCACCAATAATCATTGCAACTTCATTACTCATAGACAAATTGCATCTTCACTTATCTGCACCTGATTCAACAATCAATTGCCGTTGCGGGTTTAATACTATTTGTGTTATTCCATTATCTGTATTAGTACTTGCAGGATCAAGTCTTTTCTTTGGTGTTTGATATATACTAATAAATGGATTGCATTCATGTAACATCAGCGTTAGTTGTTTAAGAAGATGCAAATCTAAATCTGGATGTAAGGTATATCGCATGCTGGCAGCATATTGAGGATCATAAAGGAATAATTGTGCAAACTGTGGTGTTGTATGTGGTGCAGGTTCCAATCGCCCTTGTAAATGATATAGCTCACAGTGAATCTGAAAGCATTGAACACCTGGTACCCAATTTGCTGTACGTGTATCTGCTTGGTATTTAACTGAAGTAAACGAAGGTGCAGAGTTATATTCTCAAATCTTGGTGAGAAATATTCGGCCTATAGCACCTTGGTTTTTTATTAATGATTGTAGTGGTTCTGGTGGCTATAATAGAATAGGGAGCTCAACTGCCCCTTTTTTACAACATTGTTCAAATAAAAACCACGTAGTTGTGTTTCCTGATGCGCGTTTATTGAACCAATGTTATGCATTACAAAACTCACTAATGATATTTATTTGTCCCAAATTCAATGCTTTCCACCTGCTTTGCTCTGTAATAAATGCTAGTGGTACTGCTACTTCTTGTATTTGCTCGTGTATTGGTAGTGATAGTATGTGTACATCTGTATTTACACTCTTTTTGAAATAGCCCATATAACTTTAAATCTGACTTTACTTAATATACTTCTGTAACTGATTCCCCTTCTTCAAGATTTATCTCTTGTAGTCTCTGTATTGGTCCTCTTCTTCTTTGTATTTGATGCTTAACCTTTATCTTATTAGTAATGTTATACACAATTCTTTATTTATTATAACATCAAAAAAACTGTGAAAACGTACTAAACATTCTCTGCATGTTTTCTAAATTTGTCTGCCCCTATTTCTGTCGAATTCTGTAGTGATCTTATATCGTTTACACCTGCCACATTGTTCGTTTGACATTGTACTATGTGCTTCTATTAGTTATACAACTATGCTCTTTTCTTTCATGTTCAATAGAATAATATGCACTTACCAAATATGATTAATATGATGTATTGTAGTTTGAAATGCTGTAATGAAAAATAACGTTGAAATAAAACTTTAGGTTGTAAGATTGTAGAGGTGTATGTTGTATTATCATGTTTGCCTTACTTTTTACTTGCAGAACGTCTGCAATGGTCTTTGTAGCCTTTGCACTACTTATATAAGTATAGTACCTCTTGCTGATCACTAATTCTTCTCTCCAACTCTGGCTCTTTTTCTCTATTTATGTTTTTTCTTGTTTGTTTTTCATATTTCCTTTATTTGAATTAAAGAACTCATGCTCTTACTCTATATTGTTTGGTTTTTGCATTATTTTTACAATTTTTTTTATTTTTAACTATCTTGGTTTATTGTAGTATCGAATTATTGTAATAGGGCTTGGATGGGGCTTGGATGTCTTAGTCGTACATGGCAAGAAAACAACTCCAGTGCAATATAGATTGGGATTTCACTACAGTCAATTATCGTATGGGAGAAGATTGGTCTTTTATCAGACAATTCCAAGACATGAGGATAAGTAAGAAGTACCACACTGGGGTAGTAGTAATATATCAAGCTTTTGTTACTAAAACCAAGTTCTGTGTCTTGAAAATCATGATGTACATGGAAAGAAATAGCTACCTGGTAATATCTAGATGAACCCTTGTTCTCTGTTTTCTCCTCTCGGAGTGTACTTCTGGACAAAAAAGAAGAACATAAAGAAATAGTTTAAAGTGATAAAAAGATACTAAAAAGGACAATATGTCTTACATCTGTGTGGATTCACATTTTACTAGTTTTGTAACAGCAGACCCGTGGAAAACTAGCAGTTCATAAAAGTGTTCATGGGATTATCCTATAATGATTTAGTAGATATAAGCTATAGCAACTTGAATCAATATGCATGCAGGCAACTAAGAGTTTAACTAGTAGAAACAGGCAGACAAGTAACTATTTGCCTTATAGATAACTGATAGCAAGAGTTCTGCTATAAACGGATAAGGTAGGTTGGTACCTAGTTACTTGAATATCTAGTGTATATTGATTGCTGATTTCAGTATACTTAGAAATCTAAACAGTTTTAAACATGGAGCAGTGGCTATTAATGGCCAAATTATGGCAATTGAAATAAACAAGTGATGGGCTGTGAAATCAAGTGAAATGCCAAGCACTTACTCACCAACCAATGATAGTACAACCAAAGGGGGTAAAAACTCTTTCCTTCTCTTTGCTTACTACTACAGCAACCAATGGTAAGGCCAGGAGTATAAATGAACAATAAAACAAACTGATTCTCCTATCCAGGTGTGTCTCTCACTCACTTTACAAACTTTAAAGCTAACAAAGGAAAGATAAACTCTCACGGTCTCTTCTCTCTTTGCCTTCAACCTTCCAGCCCATCTAATGGCCTGCATGTCTTGTTATATATTCTCTCTGGCCTGTTCATATATTCATACATTCTTCTATTCCAAATTGTTTTCTGAAAAGCTAAACTGTACCTGAACGCCAAAACATATGGGAATGCCGAACACAATCCAATCTGCCAGGAGTCAAAATGCTGTCCTATCAATAAGCAAAACAAGAGAACTATTATCTGCACATGCCATGTAGCATCTTACGTTTCTAATGCTTCTACTCGGTAAGCTATGCTCGACCCAAAAATGTAGCAATAAAATTTGTAAAAATAAAAATCTCTCAATTCAAAAAATATCTTATGCTTTCTTGGTTCTCTATAACTATGCCTTTGTAATAATTCTAATAATACTGGATTAATAAGTTCTCTCTTTTTCTACCTTTTCAGGATTTCCTGCTCCTCTTACACCATACTACCACTTAGTGTCAACCCAGCCGTACTTGGAATTGCTTCACATTTCCCTGGCTCAAATTTTTGCTCAAAGAGCTAGTAACCATCTTACTAGTATGGTGGTACTAGAGTGCAACTTGGCTAGGGGTAATATTTTCATGAATATAGTACTTACAAATTGCAAGGTGCTTGATATGGCAAGGAACTCAGGATTCCATACAAGTGCAATAGTACTCTGGTTATCTCTATACAACTTTGTCAGTGAGAACCCAGTATCTAGAGTAGTTCCTTTAGTGTCTGAGCTATTGCTTTACAATTTTGCAATGAAAGGAGATATCTAAATAGCCTCTTTTGTGGTCTAGGTGAGAGCCATATATTGGGCTTCAGTGGATGATAGTGCAATGGTTTGTTGTCCCTTACTTCACCATGATACCTCTAATAGCGGAGGTTTCACCCCAGGTGCCTCCTTTTCAGTTAGGACATATCTATACTATTATGTAATTTGGCAAGTCTCCAGATCACTAGCCCTGTCTGCACAACTTTAGAGGATTGGGTGTCAGTCATTAGTACCAAATAGACTTCGTCTGAATTCAGGACTAGGGGTATTACTAATATAGTGGAGTAGGTGTTTAGTGGCTACTATATAACTTGTCTTTAGTATATTGTTCAACCTACTCAGTACTTCCACTATATACATAACTTCTAGCTAAGTATACAGCAAAGCTATGTCAGAATACTAATTATATTCTGGTATTCTGTCTCATCCAGCTTGCCCTCTAGCTCTCTAGTACTTGTACTTGCAGTATCTTGCAACTTAGGTCATAGCTTTAGTAGAGTGGATATAGGGTATACACTTGTGAGATCCAATGGCTTGTGGATTTTTGGAATATAGGGAGATTAGTAGAGGATTATTGGACTTAGTTTGTGAAGAATTTTGATATCAAGAAAATAGTGAGTTTTTTTCAGATCTATGAGTGTCAACTATTCTACAAGTGGACCTTTGGTTTTATCTACTATTCATCTCAGTCCAATTCATGGATAACGATTTATCCAAATTACTATCTTGCAATAGTCATATCTATTTCTTTTCAAATACACTGCATGATTGTTCTTACTTCTCTTGAATCCACATGTGCCAACCAAGTACTTGTTCTTCTCTTGTCTTCAAATCCTCCTAAACCTGTTCCAGCTGTGCAGCTCTTTCAGTAATTTACAGACCTTCCAACCACTACTCTGTTCCTATATATCCAGACTCTCATGAGCGAACAGATACTATGCCTCTGGTGTATCACCATTGTATTCTGACATACGGAATGTTGATTCTGTGTCCTCTATGCCATGTGCATTCCGATATCCCTTGCAATACATGCTCACACTAGGACAATGTAGTAGTGCCTTACTACACTTTGTTGCATTCAGATATGATATCACATTTCACTTGAGCCCAGCTCCGTGTCCTGTACACCTGAATCTGTTATCAGGAGAGTCATTCCAAGAGCTCAACCAGACCCCTTCGAGACAAGCCACAAGCCCCTGATTTCCATTGGCCATCTGGGCTGATTCTATTTTCGGCACATCATGAATGAAAAAGTGAAAATGGACTTACATTCTACTCTGAATATGAGTAATAGCCATGTCCCACTAGTAGTACTAGTGGTAGTTGCAGTAATGGTACTTTGTTGTGATCTTACCATAACTCCAGCTACACAGACACTGCCACTTCACAACATACTCCTAAACACCCATTCACTATACAAATACCCTATTCCGCGGGATCCTACTAATACTAACTGGTATTTCTGTTCTCTTATTGAATTCTGTAAGGTATGCAAATTCATTTGGTATGGCACTGGCTGCCCATTTAGTCTCCTTGCAGTATACTGACTTTGACACCAGATCCCACAGGTGTCTTTTGGCTGCAGCTCTCCAGACTTTGTAGCATAGATCTACTCCATAAGAGCTTTCCAATGGAAGAAAGAACGTCTGCCTGCAATCAATACTGGTAAATCTATAGTCTGTTATTAAAGTTATCTTTCCTGATAATGTTCTAGCAAGGTTCAGACTGTGTATAGACTTTGATGCCTCATTTCTCGGGCAACCATCGGCTGCAGCCATCCGCATTTTGCAGTAGGGATCCACTCGATGACCACTTTCCAACTAAGTAAAGGACATCTACCCATGAGCCTTACTGGGGGAATTATTATATATTATGATAGTGGGCTTTACTGGTAAAGTTGCACTACTAGTAGAGTGGGTTTAATGAGGCTATTACTATATATATTAGTGATTTAGTAAATTATACTATCTATCACTACTTGATAAATTGAATTGTGACTGAGGTCACAAACTGGGAATTGGGGGACTCTTCAGAAACTCATGATTTCACAGGATTTACTCTTGATTCTGGTTTCACAGCAACAAGACTCAAGTGAGACATCATGTCCAGTTTGGATCCCAACAATACAGTGTTGTCCCTAGTTGGGACCAAAACATTCTCTGTCAACTGCTTCATGCCTGGTTGTGCCTGTGGAATTCTGGACCAATACAGTTTCATCCTAACAACATCAAGATTTGATGTCATGTCATGAGTCGCGATTTACGTTCTCTCTGCTGGGTATGCCAGAGGCTATAAGTACTAAGAGTGCTAGCCTATATTTTGGCTAACAAATGCAAAGCTTTATACTACCAAGAAATGGTCACTACCATACACAGACAAATTAGAAGTACTAGAATATATTGTAAATAAGAAAGGGATTCATGCCTCACTATCATTGCCAAAAAATATCCTTTATTACAGTATATGACAAACCATAAAACAGGGAGGAATGAGAGTAGTTATTTGGAATGGTGAAGTGTGTGGCCCAATTCATCTAGTACAATGCCAGGCTAACAGTGCAATTAACTAATCTAATGCAAAATATCAAGTATGTCTGGACACATACACAGCAGACAACATTGAATGATATATGGACATAGATAAATTTGCCACAGGTCATATGACCCATATCAATAAGAAGCAAAGAACTGATATGTTTGGCACCAGATTCCTCAGATATAGGGGTTAGCATATAGGTAGGACAAGGACCAATATAAGAGATAGCTTAACTGGCTACCCTATATATTTGGAAATTGATGAACACGCAAATGAACTACAGAACTATGGACTAAGAGTTACTAGTACTTGGCGAATCACTAAACCAGTCCCACAACATACTAATGGCAAATACTTTCATGATGGTTGTAGACCACCAACCTCTGACTCACCTATGAATATCCAAGAGTCCAAGCAGAAAGCAAGTGAGATAACTCAGTGGACTCGGAAACTATGATACAAAGATTGCCCACACTCTGCAAAGCACCAAGTATTTAGGTGATGTCCTTCTCGCAGTATATGAAGGAAACTCAAACCTCCACTCATTCTATGTTAAGGACTACACAAAGGAAGCTGATGATATATCAGACAATACTATATATGAATATGAGTCAAACATAATAGAACCCAAGCAAACCTATTGCCTGTTACCCTCCCTGTCTCATATATTACTTACCCCCATCAGGTACTTATACCGTCTAAGAGCCCCTGCTCAATTATTGCAGTAAATGATTAGGATGACTTATGGAACTTGCAAGGTACCCTATCAGAAGAACTCTAGTACAGCGAACAACTTTATATACATTGCAGGAGAGGTTATTGTCCACACTGCCAGATAAAAATAATGTTTACCAATAACCACCTATAATAATACAGCCTACTATAACTAAGACCCTCAAGTAACGGACAAAGACCTACAAACACAGTACCAGAGTCAAGCCCCCCACTATCCCCAGAGTTTAGAGATGGGAAATAGCCACGAACCATTAGTAAAAGACCAGGAAGCACTAGTGATTGGCCGTCAACCCTTATTTAATTCATACCATAATATCTTGTGATACCTATACCACTTAACCGAAAGCCACCTCTATTCCAGATATCCGACATTCCATCTCTTTTCAAATGACCAATACCATTGGACAGCTATGGAAGTGAGGAAATAATCTTGGTCATGCCTACAATAATGGATAAGTACTAGTGAGGATCCTACAATATTTTACAAGAAGAAGAGAAGAATAACCCACTTGAGTCAACCCAGGGAAGAGAGATGGAAGATGAAAGAGATATCAGACAGTGAGTGTAAGACATGATAGGAATATTCTGCCTACTCATAGTCTTGGCATACAACGGAAAACCAATATGAAAAAAGATAAAGGAACATCTAGATGCAGGAGGAGATTTATCATCCTACTGGATTGTGAATAAGATGTTACTCACTAACACTAAGTATGGAGAAGAATGCCTACAAGTTCAGAAAACCCCTATATTTAGAAACGTTACCTTCAGGCAGTATGTTATAGCCAAAATACCGAACAATGAACACCATAGGGCAGAATGGAATCTGAACTGCGAGACAGCATACCTATTTAGTGCTGAAATGTGGAAGGATTTCAGAGCTTATGTTGCCTAATGCCACACTTGCCAAATCAAACAAGAAGCTATGAAGTTGCCAGAAGGAAGCACCTACATAACAACCCTTTCTCAAGGAACTTTTGAGTTAATGTCTATCAATTTTGTAGGACCTTTCAACAATTTATACGAATATGATATAGTTATGCTGGCTTGGGAAGGATTCTTGGAATATATATAGTGTATATTGCTACAAAATGAAATAGTGGTAGGAGGAATATGAGAGTTACCCCACACTCAGATTTTCACACTGCATGGATACCCAATGACAATGGTAAGCAATGTAGACCCATATTTCAAGTCATATATATAGAAATAATAGTGCGGATCATGGGAAATCAAGTACACTAAGGTGGTACCCAGCCACCATGAAACAAACAGATAAGTGGAAAGGAAAATGTGGAAATTGAAAACAGCACTACAGAATCTTGTCAACATGAGATAAAATCACTAGTATGATACAATTGCAGAAACTACAGCATATCCAAATGCAGGATGACTGGAAACCCAAGGTAGCCTCTGATACAAAGCTGTTTTTGGGAAAAACTAGTGCCTACTACCTTAACAAACTTCTCAAACATGGCAGTGCAACAGGGCATGAGCTTCTCAACAAACACCAATCAATTCCAAATATGATATTCAGTGCATTCAAATTGGCATACTTCTAAAGTACGAGAATAGTAGTAAGATGGCAAAGACACCATGCCCCTACAGGGGTAGATAACCAACCACTAGTATATGGAAACATTTTTATAACCAAATCGAGTAAAAGCAAGGAATAACAACTCCGCTGCTATGAACCTTTTAAGATTATTCCATGAAACAAATACTAGAAGAATTACATAGCTGAAATAAATGGAAAAGGGGTAGTGGGACTGGGTCACAACCTTCCACACCTCCACACCTGAGAGGTATATATTACCTGGTGATATTACATTACCGGGAAGAAGCCACACAAAGCCTGTACCAGTGCTGGTTAGCCAAAAACTAGAGTGGGAAGCGGAAGCCATAGGCAACTATAAGAAAGGATACGATTATGACTAGTTACCAGTTGAATAGCCATGATATCCTGAGACCATGAATAGCCGAGAACTAGTTGAAGGATTGGAAAATATGTTCGAACTAGTAACCCAGTGGTGGAATGAAAATAAACATAAGAACAAATTACCTCCTATGATAAACCTTGTAACAGTGGCCTGGGGTCCAATACTATCTGATATCCTAAGACTCTAACACGAGATTGATGACAATATGCAAGATGGATTTTGGTTTAAACATTTTGAAAGAGATTTGGAAAATGGTGGAGATAAAGAAGAATGTTCCAAGAGGAAGCCAGGTACCAGACAGAGCAAGAGAAAGATGATTACTGGGTCTAAGCAAAAGAAGCCAACCATCCAATAGTCTTGTCATGTCAAGCTATAAGCAAGTATCTTAGAGACTGCACTATCCACTAATGGAACTTTTAATAAACAGTGAAATTATCTCTCAAAGAGTCCTTACACAGTGATTATTGTTACACATCTGCCAGTAATGCATTAAAATAACCACTGAACCAACCGGATCTATGTGGGGTGGAACTATACGAGGCATATTGGAGATCGACCGGGGTCACCACTTAAGCACAGAAAGGTTCAAAATATACTATTTGACTAAAAGAAACAGGTATAAATACCTTCCACTCCCTGCTGAACACCATCGCGAGACCGAAGAAAATACTTTCCATCAACTCTCCTCATGCCACAAAGATAGTCACTATCTATTAAAACGAACTTAACAATCAACAACTATGAGCAAGTCAACCAGAGAATGTGCTATCCACTTCTGAGATAGTTAGTGCACTGTGGAATGAGCCTACAACATGTGTATTTGGAGATTATTCATATCGACTATGATGCAGACTGCAAATGCATGCATTTTAAGACAAATGATTGCGAGGATGGGGAGTTGCAAAATTGAATAGAATTGTCAGGACACTTGAAATTCAGATATTTTGTATGTCAAGCACTACATATGAAATATCTAGAGAGATAGTTGTAAGATGTAGACTGGATCTTGCAGGACGATATAGAGATATACTGAGATCGTAATTATGATAAGTATGGGTCCAAGGGGATTGTCAGGAAAATAGCCAGTTTACAGACTGTTAGGAGTTTTTTATATTTTTGGGTGTGGTGAAATTGTTATCTTGTTTTGAGAATGTAACCAGTATGGGTATTAGGAAATATTTTATATTTGGTTTCATAGTATGTTGAATACTTGGATTGTTTCATATAGTATCGCTGGATACACAGAATTGTTTTCATTTGATTTTATAGTATTCCTAGATACAAGTATTGTTTTATGTGATATAATTTGATACACAAAATGTTTTACGTTTGATCTCACAGTATCGATTGATTCTTGTATTGTTTTATCTGGTATCACTTGATTCAGAGAATATTTTATATTTGGTTTCCCAATATTATGAATTCGTATACCAGCATAGTTTCATGTGCTATTACTTGATATACACAAGCTTTTATGAAATCGCTCATCATGGCTCTAAGCAATAAGTTGTATTTAAGAACTGCTGATTTCCACAATAGATGGAGCAGACTTTGTAGTACAGTATTTTTAAATACACTTAGTTGAGTGGTTACTCCCTTGATTTTCTATTCCACACTCCTAAAGCCTGCTTTAGCAAGCAGTGTTTGCTTCTTATTAACCCAGTAGCCATGTGCTACTATCATATCACTATATCACTAGTACTCAGGTGCAAATACCTTATCTACATAATTGTTCGTTCCTGGTGTATGAACTTTATACTCACTTAACAAAATGAAATCAACTCATAAGCTGATACAGGCAAGGTCCATTTTGAAAGATAGCTGTTGAGTACTTTGTGGTGGTTTCAATACCAGTATAAGAATGTCTAAAAGACAACACTGCAGATATTCCCTTTCTATTCCTTGCTACTGTGTATCCTTATAGTAAGTCTTTTCCGGAACAAAGAACCTCAAGTATTGTGGCAAAGACCTCCCGGCATTGTCAAATTCATGCTATTCCTCATGCTTCTTGTAGAATCTTGCAATCCAATCCATCATGTGTTCCAATAGTCCCTTGTAAACCTAGTACATTAGATCTACCTTGTGTAAATCCAGTTCAGATATGCATTATAGTTTCTCAAGAACCCTTCTACCAAAATTTGATACCCAGTGTCTCAAATGTGCTGTGGACTATATCCCAACATCATTCCTCAAGGAGGTTATCGAATTCCTACTTGAGATACTTATATGTAGCATAATTTCCCAATAGGTACATGATGTCCAGGGTGACTCCAAGCTATGCTGGACAAACCTTGCATTTAGGGCAGGTATTAGTATTTGTTATGAGTAAAACAACATTTTCCCAATGGTCCACAATTTAGTAAGTCAAGATTGTAAAATACTCCTAGATGATTCAATCTGTAACCGGTACGGGTTACTAGGGTTTTATGTTTGGTTTCACAGTATCGTTTGATACTTGTATTGTTTCGTGTGCTATCGGTTGATACACACATTGTTTTATGTTTGGTTTCACAGTATCGTTTGATACTTGTATTGTTTCGTGTGCTATCAGTTGATACACACATTGTTTTGCAATATCGCTCATACTGGAAATAAGCGATATGCTGTATTTAAAGACCGCTGATTCCCGCGATGGAAACAGCAGACTTCGACAGATAGTATTCTTAAATATACTTGGTTGAACGGTTACTTCTTTGATCTCCTATTACACCCCGTTCGAAGCCTCCTTTAGCAAGCAGCGCTCGTTTCGTGTTGACCACGAAGCCATCTGCTCCTATCGTACCGATACGTGACTAGGGCCTAGCCCGAACACGTTACATTTTTTTAACCTCAGCAAGTGGTTAAGAAACCTGCAGGGACCTGGTCTGATCAACCTACGAAAAGTCCAATAAGCAAAGCTAGCATCGGGGAGCGGCAGAACCACGAGAAGTTCGGCTCCGCCGAAACGACACGATTGAGTCATTAGAGACTCGGAGTGGGAAGCAGGTCCCACGAGAAGGCCTTACCAAGAAAAGGCAACCTAAGAAACGGATAGGGCCAAAGAGCGATTTTGCGATCGACGAAGCGGAACGACAACTTGCGCGAGACTTGGCCAAGCAGACCTTCAGTGAGTCGACTGACGAATTAGTGAAGGAAGCAACCACCCTTCCTGGGCTATTTCCCACCAGCCCCAGTAAAGGAAAGGGACCGGCGCAACCACCGAAGAAAGACAGCATACCTATCGGGAGACCTAAGAAGGAAGAGGACGAAGAAGAAGGATCAGATCACTCGGTAGCAAGGCAGCCACCGGACGATAACCCAAGCGAAGATCCAGATAGCTCCTCAGACAACAGCTCGGATAACGAAGAATCTGAACACGATATGTCTGAAGGTGAATCCGCCGGGCGAACAGGACCTAAAGTCAAACTCCCACGGCCACCGACGTTCTCAGGCGAAAAGGAAGACCTAAAACCTGAAGTATTTGACCGGTGGGTCATAACCACTTCACAATACCTTACCCTACATGGAGTGGACAAAACCATGGATGGTAGCGGAGCGTACTTTGGAAGTTTCTGCACCGGAAAGACAGAGGAGGCCTACCACCAAGCGATGAACCACTATCAGAGTGGAGGAAAAAATCCGAGGAACAACCCTGATAAAGTACGTAAGAGATAGATTCCAATCCTCACGGAATACGGAGGAACTATAGAAAAGGTTCAAGGATATACAGCAAGTACGAAATGGCAAGACAGAAAGAATAACGCTGGTCGCGACAGATCTCTTAATGTATCATGGACGATTGGCTACCGGAACAGTGTCTCAGTATATACTGAAACAAAGATTGTATGAAGCAATGCATGCCAGACTACGTCAGGAGGTAGAACCCATGGAGGAGGATGATGATTCCTTTGAAAGGATAGTAAAGCGGGCCGAACGAAAGGACGCTATCCTGCATGAAACAGGAGTTTACCGAACCCATGTGCCACAGCAAAGGCATAGCAAAGGATCATCATCGCGGGAAGCATCATCGCGGGACAATACGAAGAAGGATAAACCATACCGCAAGAACAAGAAAGATAAGAAACAGAAACAACGCAAGGAAGGCACGTGTTACGAATGCGGGAAAAAGGGGCACTACGCAATGGATTGCTATTCGAAAAAAGGAAAAGGAAAGGCCACTAAGCGAGGGACAAGCACGAATCACAGGGAAGCAACTGAATACGACGAAGTGGAAATTAACTCGCTTGAAATGGAAAGTCTACGAACACAACCGACGCTGGCAATCAAACCCCGTGACGCCCTGGAAGGAAAAATGCACATAGAAGGCCACCCAGCAAAGGTACTATTTGACACAGGAATGATCAGCTGCGACATAATTAGCGCCACCTTTATCTCCACCCATGGAATCCCAACGGAACCACTGCCCCAACCAACAACAGTCAACATGGCTATGAAAGGATCCCGCTCCTCAAGCCACAAAAAATGTGGACTGACCGTAGGAATCGGAAAAAAGAAATGGACAAATCAGCAGATGTTGGTAGGGAACTTGGCGAAATACGATGCCCTGATTGGAATGCCCTTCCTGAAAAGACATAATGCTCTG
>PYWC01000027.1:921413-945431 GCA_003182015.1 Tuber magnatum | reverse complement strand
ATAAGCGATATGCTGTATTTAAAGACCGCTGATTCCCGCGATGGAAACAGCAGACTTCGACAGATAGTATTCTTAAATATACTTGGTTGAACGGTTACTTCTTTGATCTCCTATTACACCCCGTTCGCAGCCTCCTTTAGCAAGCAGCGCTCGTTTCGTGTTGACCACGAAGCCATCTGCTCCTATCGTACCGATACGTGACTAGGGCCTAGCCCAAACACGTTACACAATCAGTAGAATCAATGGGGATGCTATTAAGTGCTGTATCTTGTATGGGCTCAAATATATAGTAGAACATACCTTGAAAGGTATTGGAAATGATTTGTCTGTAGTTCTGATTTCAAGCAGTCGACTGTGGCAACTTAGTTACAACAGGTAATGGTACAAGAAGGACGATAGCTATTAATCCAGGTTTGGTATGCCAGACAGCCAGCAGATTTTATATCATAATATTGACAGGCTAGGCATTCCTATTACTAGACAGGTGGGTAGAATAGGACTGATGAAATACACTGATAATTAGAACAATAGTAGTACCTAGTAGCAGTATCTTGTACTACAAGTTAGTATAAGTTTTCATCCAGGGGATTTGGTCAGAAATGAATATGGTAGTTGAATGTCCATCAGGGCAACCTCACAGAAGTAGGGTGGCATTGTGTTTTTTATTGCATATATCAGAACACGAGTTGGATAGTTGGCTAGTGATGGAAGGGGTTGATTGATTAAAGTCCAATGTAATAGAATCTCATGGAAAGTGATGGAAGGTTACTGCTGCACATGAGTAAGAGGTTAGGGGTGTTGGAATTTGTCAGTGAAGGATTTTCCTTAGTTATACAAATGGGTGGGCCTCTCGGTAATTTTTTTTGCTTATGCAAACTGGTGGTTTGTTGCCTACAGGTATGGTTAGGAATAACAACTTTGTTTCTTCTACTGGTCGCCAGAACCCATTAACCCTGACCCTGACCCTGGAGACCCTGTCCCAAACCCCTCTAGTCTTAATACCAATATGTCTTGTTTATACACCAGTACCCATCTCTTGTCTTGCCTGCAGTAGTGTGCCTTGAACCATTTGCCCTTGACACTGTATGGACCCTACCTGTTACACAAGATTGCATCTACAAGGATTCAACCCACATCACACCATGTCATGATCTATCGTAGTATCTACAACAGTCTTCACTAACCTGAATCAAACTACTAGCTGGTCCTACAAGCAGCCGAGTAACCTGACCTATGCCCTGAGACACAACTGTAACGACGCAACATACATGAGCTATGGCAGATGGAACCTGTACCCATACATGTAGCCAGGAGGGGAACTGGTAGGAAGTGGCAGGCACGTAAGTACTTGACCTACGGAGACCCGATGGCCAGGGCTCCAAGAATGAACAGAATTGGCTGGCCAGGGACTTAGGTACCTGAATACACCACAGAGCGGTGTCAGCGTACTTAGGGACTTCTCCAGGGGCAGGTGCTCAGCTAGGCTGGGTAACTGGAGACAGGTCAGGAATGTCTATCGCCGGAGATGGGATAGACAGGGTAACAGGGGAAAGTTATCTGGTCCGCCGGACAATGTTACCCTACCCGGGGGCTTTGGTTACCCTGCCCAAAGTCCTGGGTTACCCTATCTTTCAATACGAAGTCTCTGGAAGGGTTGGGAAAATTGAGTGGAATGTTTGTCAGACAAAACCAGGCATGATACGGGAATCTGAGGTTCCAGGGGATTCTATTGGGCGACCTACTTAGCTTCGAGGAAGCTGTAAATTGGAGACATTATTCCTATCATACCCCTCCGGCCCTGCCTTGAGGCCCGGACATCATGGGCAAAGGGTTGGGTAGTTGTGTGCAGTCCAGCAAAGAGGAAACTTTGCAGACATGCTTGCAACACCATATACGTCGCTGCCATCCGGTCGACCGTGAGCGGTTCGCAAGATATATAAGGGGGCATAGGATGGAAGTTGGAGTACCTCCTCCAAGTTCTTCGGAGTAAAACGGACCAAAGATGACAGAGTTAACGGGTGTCAACTGTGGGGGTCCCGAAGGTAGTCCCGGGTGATGCCGGGGCGGCTGGGTGAGTTTTATGCCTACCAAGCCCGAAACTGTCCCCAATGCTATAGGCTCTGAAAGGGAAGTGCAGAGACACTAAAAGCATGATTCCTACCACGGCAACGTAGATCCGAGGTAGTAGTCATGGGTAGCACCCGTTGGATCACTGCCGGACTACCGTGTCCTGCGGAAGACCGCGGAAGCCCAAGACCTCTAAATCGTAAATATATCAACCGCTCCGGGTAGCTTCCGGAGTCAAGTAGAGATCAATGGATACGGGAAGGGTGTCATAGAGAGTCTAGTTTATGAGGTGCCTTGATGGTTAGCCACAGGGAAGACACCGATGTGCGGAAGTTCCCACTCCAGTGAGCACATTGGAAATCTACCGCAGAAACGATAAGTGCACATGGTGAATGCTGACTAGAGTGGGTCGACACATGCATGCCCTAAGGGGGCGCCAGGAGACGTGTCGGACCACTCTTAGCGCGGAAGGGTGTGCTCGAATGGTTGTACTAAACTGATGGGGGAGTTTCTGGCATAAGATACAACTACCCGAAGGTCTATGCGAGAACTCTCCTACTCCAACAATCAATCCTCCTGAGACCTTAATTGAGTGAAGCGTCAGGCCTCACGATATTAAGATTTACCCTTTGCTTTACTCTTACATCTGTGCAAACCTTTGGCGATAAGTTTGAAGTTGTTCGGTGTGGTCGCAACCTTGGGATCCATCTTCCTAGGGGTGCCCCCGTTACAGTATATCGTTAAGCAAGCTCCTCGCTTCACACCTCTCCTGATTAATTGTTTGTGACCTTCGGCACTGACCTTGCGTGAATACTGGTAACCTTGTCTAGAACAAGTAGCCCTGGGTGGACAGCACAATGGCTAGTACCGAACTGCAAACCAGAATGGAATCCTGCTCGGATTCAGACCTTGACCTTGACGAGAACACAGCTAACACGTTTCGTGTGCCAGTTTTCGCGGATGTTTGCGGTATCGACTGGGATGGCCACTGGCTGCTCTTGGAGGCTGCTTCTCTTCAGTTACCTGCAAAATATCTTGACCTCCTGATTACAGACCCTCACGCTGTAGCGCTCTCATTTTTCCAAGACCCTACCCTAGTCCATAACATCCTCCCTCCCCCGCCCTATGGGGTTCCCTTTAGCGAGTTCTCCCGCCCATTCGTCGAACCTTCCATCGTCTAGGAAGTAGCCAAGTCAATTGCGGAAGCGAAGTGGGAACTGAAGAACTGGAACACCCAGCAGCAGCAGGTGTTCCGAACCCGGATCACTATAGCAGCGGTGGAATGGATGCAGGTGCAGCAGAAGGCATACCTGTGGATGACAAGGGATCAGCAGGCATTGAAGGCGCGGATAGCAGCCTTAGAAAAGGCTTTTGCAGTAGGGTATAGTATTGATGCTACGAATGATGTACTGATATTAGAGGCCGCGTCCCCACTCCCGCTCGTCCATACCAAGCCCGAGAACGTCGGCATGGGGTCGGCCATGAGAGCCAGGGATAACCAGTATAGGGCATACTTGAGTCCAATCGGTATACGGATATTGGAAAACCGGAAAGTGGAGGCCTACAGTTATACCTCCTCCTTCTCAAGAGCATCTACAGGCTTCCTGTTGGTCCCCCCCTCAATTGCCCGCAGTAGGTCGGGCAGCCCAATGCTTGGGCCAACTGATAGACATTGAGTAAGGAAAAGGATGTCCAAACGGAAGGATATCAAGGCACCAGATACACCTGACCCTACTCCTCGTCCCACCCCAGCTCCAAACATTTCCCCTGCAATACCTTCAGTTGCAACTCCCGTACCTCCAATCTCCAGCCCAAGACCCACACCTCTGCCAGTTTCGTTGCCCACTCCAGATACCTTCCCTGCCCGCGCATTCCCACCAGCAGTATTGGCTACCCCAGGGTTCCGGCCAGTGCGCGTAGTGTCACTTGGATTCGGCGAACAGATAAGATGCCTGGAGGAGCGAACAGCCATGGCTCCGTCATGAGGGATTCCAATCACTTGACCTGAGACACCTGCTTGCTCTGTCTCTTGGGCACCGGTCGTCCCCACGGCACCCTCGACACCAAGTCTTCCCGCCGGTCTCCCTACCATCATAAGTGGGGATTCGGACAGCCAAGAAAAGGTCTGTCTATCAGGCTGCAAGTCAGAAGACACCTGGAGGGGTGGATTCATTACCACTCCTCTGGGTGTAGGAAGGGACCACAGACCCCGGTGAGGCATAGAAGGAGGCAGAAAGAAGGAGATGGATGACCGACCTGTGGATACCGTGGGTCATGGAGGCACGCTGGCCCCCCGATGCACCCCTTGAGTTGTCCAAAGTTCCAGTCTTTTCTGCGGATGACACACACAGCGCCCAACCCTACCCCTGAGAGTGGACGACGCCCTGTTCCACCACCAGCCTCAGGACCATCAGGGGCTAACCCCCCAGAGGATGGTAACCAGGATTGCCAGGAGGAACGGTTTGATGGGTACGATAGACCCCGGGAATCCCAAGGCAGGAACACCAGAGGCAGTGGGGGCGGAAATGCCACACCTGGAGGTGGTACGGTGGGAGCAGTCGGAGATCCAGGGGACTCTGACCATGGCAGCTCAGATGATGATGACGAGGGAGATTCTCTCCCGGATTTGACCACCTTCCTTGGTGCTTGCAAGGATGACTTGCGCAAGGAGAACAAACGATGGTGTGATCACCAGGCCAAGAGGCTGGCGAGAACCCGGAGGGGTACTGGCTCGGCTTCTAGGCCAACTCCAAGATACCGGCAGAAGGAGCAGGAGAAGCTGAGTGGTATCCCTCCATTCAAGGGCAAAGTTACAGAACTCGCGAACTTCTTGACCTTGGTAGATGTCAAATTTGAATACTTTACGGATTGCAAGTTAACTGACATGGATAAGGTAAACATGGTGATCCCTCTTCATGAAGACTCCGCCGGGGCATGGTATCTGGGCTTCCATGGGCACATTAACAAGGAAGCCTCCAAGCGCAGTGGCGTCCCTGTCCAAGACAACAAGCAATTGCGGACATGGAAAGGGTTCAGAGAACGGCTGGAATGAAGTTTCGGCGGAGACCAGGCGGAGTGAGATCGATCCCTTCTCGAGTGGTGAGACCTTGTGATGAAGTCCCATCACATCGATGAGTACCTGGATAAGATAATTGATTATATGAATAAGCCTAGCTATACAGATCCAGTACAGGTACGAGACAAGGTTCGATCAGGCATCACACAAGAGGTTCGGAATGCATGGGCACTTAAGGAGCCCCATCCGACGGACCTGAACGAGTACCTTTATCTTCTCCAGAAGGTTGGGCACATGCCGGAGGACAACAACCGGTTCCGTAACCACGTCATCCACCCAGCCCCCGGGTCTCAACCTGCTGAGAAGAAGGAGGATAGACCCTTGACATTGGGCAGGTTCAAGAAGAAGGAAAAAGGTTTGGGCAGACCAAACCAGAGGTCTGCCAAACCTACTGATTTCAATGCGGGGAAACAGGCAAAGCTGGCGACTTCTGGGTATGTAGTAGCGAATGAGGAAATCCTGTCTACTTTGACCGAACGTCGGAGAAAGCACAACCAGTGCACCAAGTGTGCACAAAGTGGTCATTTCTGGAGGAAGTGTACCGCCGCGTCCCCAGTCGTTAGTTCCTCCAAACAGGCTCCTGGATTGAAATGGTGAGGCACGGTAAGCGAGCCCACAGGGACAGACAAGCGGCTGAAGTGCATTGAAGCACCACCTCCAGCTTCCTCGTCAAAGGTAGTTGAAGTCCTCCAGGGATGACCTCAGATCATGGAGGTTGATACTGACGGATCGGAATAGGTAAGAACCCATTCTACTTAAGGTGTAACCTTATTAACCCATAGCCATAGACCCTAGTGGGATAGATGGACATGAGCCACGGAGGTGGCTTCAGAGATGGGCAAGTACCCTTCTGCCAAATAAAGGACCCTGATACTAACTACACCTAGGTGGTGTGGGCAGGTAGATCTTGCAGGCCGTGCGTGGTGGACAGGGCTATCTCTCCTTTGTTGGGTTTCTGGTTATTTCCTTTGTTCTAGTTATATGTATGTCTTTCAAGATTTCCTTAGCTGGATGGACAAGTCATAAGACATTATTTCAATTGAGGCGGGGTGGGCTCCTGCTCGACAAGACGCTCGACATTGGAGAAGCAAGGCTGCTTCACTTAGAAGCGGTCCGACAGCGGACTTCTACCCACTGCGAGGAAGAAATTGTTATGTTTAGTACAAGCGGAATTGGTTCCGGCAGGACTGGATCAATGAAATGATGGTATTTTCAAGTTTACCAGAGGAGGGTTCAGTACCCGAAATCATGCTAGCTTGATAGCGAACACCCTGGTTATTGATAAAAAGAGGAATCCTAATCACTTAACCTTTACCGACCCGTTGT
Organism: Tuber magnatum; assembly: GCA_003182015.1. Classification (NCBI taxonomy): domain Eukaryota; kingdom Fungi; phylum Ascomycota; class Pezizomycetes; order Pezizales; family Tuberaceae; genus Tuber; species Tuber magnatum. The sequence goes on along the minus strand of PYWC01000027.1, from coordinate 938,962 downwards.
GGCCGCTCTTGTGTCGAAAGGCAAGAGACTCAAGGGAATTACTAAGCGAAGATGACTAACTCGCTAAGACAAGTGAAGAGGCAGAAGCGTGACAACTTGCCTTGTCATACTAAGTCTATCCACCTGTGGGTCAAGTTGGACTGGAAGATAGGAGCTCGACAGGTTAGCGCAGAAGCGCTCCTGCTACCCGATAGTGGAGCTACTGGACCGGTGTTAAGTAGCCGATGGGTTAAGCAGACTCAGGCACTGTTTGTGCGATGAAAGGTACACATGCTGATAAGCGACGCTAGCGGTAATCACATTCCTGGGTCAGGTCTACACTATAGCAACTCATTAGACATGAGGATAGATGACCACCACGATGAGATACGCTTGGAAGTCGCAGATATGCCCGACACCAAGGGGGATGGGTACCTACCTATGTCTTGGTTGAGAGACCATAACCCCGACATAGATTGGAAGGCCGGATCACTAACCTGGTGCTCAGATTTCTGCAAGGCTAATTGCCTGGCAGAGCAGGGGCGGTTAGTGTTCATGACCGATGAAGAGTTGCTAGCTGAAGACCCTCGTAATGTGTACCTATTGGGAATTGTGCATTTCTCCGATAAGGAAGGTGCCGACATTACTGTTAAGCTACTCCCCGAGTATAAGAACTATGGCGATATCTTCAGTCAAGAACGGATTGAGGGGTTACCGCAGTACTCGAAGTATGACTATACAATCGAGTCGCAACCTGGAACTCAAACTCCATTTGGGCCTATCCATCCGTTATCGGAAAAGGAGCTTAAGGCACTCCCGGAATATCTCCATGACATGCCGCGAACGGGAAAGCTACGGCGATCCAGTTCCTCAGCAGCATCCCCTATCCTCTTCGTTCCAAATCCAGATAGTACATTAAGACTGGTAATAGATTAGCGAGGGCTGAACAAAATCACGGTGAAGAGTAAGTATCCTCTACCATTGATGAATGAACTGCGAGATAGGTTAGGAAAAGCCGCTGTATTCACCTAGTTGGACTGGAAGAACGGCTATTACCTTCTGAGGATGGCAGAAGGTAAGGAATGGCACAGGGCCTTCCGGTGCAGATATGGACTGTATGAATGCACGGTCATGCCGTTTGGGTTGTGTAATGCACGGGCAAGTTTCCAAAGCATGATAAAGGAGGTCTTTCAGGATCTCATGGAAGAAGGAGTCACCACGTACATGGATGACATCCTGATCTGGTCCGTAACTATAGAAGAGCACGTCGCGATGGTGAGGCGTATGATGGAGAAATTGTGGAAAGCTAGAGTGTGTGTAAGCATGAAGAAGTCCGGTTTCAACCAACGGGGGGGTGAATACCTGGGATACATGATCTCCGATATGGGGATCTCTATGTTGTGGCAGAAGGTGTAGACAATCAGGGATTGGGCACGTCCGACATGCGTCGTCGACGTTCAAAGCTTTATGGGCTTTTCCAACTTCTATCGTCGGTTCATAGAATGGTTTAGCAAGATAGCGAAACCTCTGATGGACTTGACGAAGAAGGATGTCCGATGGTAATAGAGACCTGTGTGTGAGGAGTCCTTCAACCCCTTGAAGGAAGCGTTCACGTCCAAACCTATCCAGGCACATTGTGACCCTGAACAGCCAACCTGGCTGGAAACCGACGCTAGTGACTTTGCATCTGGAGCCGTTCTCTCCCAGTTCTGTGAAGATCAGAGATAGCATCCAGTGGCCTACCATAGTAGGAAGTTTCACGAAGTGGAGATTAACTATGAAGTCCATAACAAGGGAATGACGGCCATCATGGCGGCGTTCCAGGAATAGGATTATTTGCTATACTCAGTAACGGACCAGTTGGTGCTCTATACGGATCATAAGAATTTGGATTACTTCAATAGTACGAAGGTCCTTAACTGCAGGCAGCACCGCTGGGCTGAGTTCCTGCAACGGTTTAACTTTAAGCTGGTTCACCCAGGAGGCCGGTGGAATCAGAAGGCAGATGCTTTGTCCGAGCATAGGGACTACTGCCCTGAAGTGGGAAGTGATTTTCCACCAGTGTTGTTTTTGCGCCCCGGACAGTGGGTTGTGAGGCAGGAATGTGACATCTTGCGACCACACGTGTTTCAGGTGTGCCAAGGATTTTGCCTCCAGTCTTCCTTTTTGGATCAACTGTGGGGCGTGATAACCGAAGATCAGGATTACTTAAGAATCCTGAACGCGACAGCTGCCAGTGACAAAGAGGTCGACTGACATTTCATGATGCAAAAGGGCTTACCCCTGTACAAGCACAGGTAGTGTGTTGCGATCGGTCAGAATCCGAAGCAGACAATCATGAAGGCAGAAGATGACTCCCAAATCGAGGGACACTAGGGGACTTATAAGACCATTGGCAGGGTTAGGGCTAACTTCTATTGGCCTAAGATAGATGAGCACAATACCGACTACGTGCAGACATGTGATACATGCCAAAGAAATAAATCCATCAGGCATAAGAGGTTCGGGCTGCTGGAACCTGTTGATGTTCCTATGTGGCCGTGTACAGCAATTTCAATGGATTTCATTGTAGCGCTGCCAGAATCCGAAGAGTATACCAAGATCTAGGTCATAGTGGACAGATTCCCGAAAATGGCCTATTTCATACCACTGACCATAGAGGTACCTATCAAGGAGCTTGCCTTGATATTCCCAAAGGAAGTTTAGTGACTTCATGGACTCCCAGAGTCAATCATCTCTGTTGGAGATAGCCGATTCACATCGAAGTTCTGGATGAGTCTAATGCAGTTGTTGTATGTGAAACCAAATGTTTCAACTGCATTCCACCCTGAGACTGATGGGCAGATCAAGAGGGTTAATCAGACGCTGGAGCCGTACTTGCGTAGTTACTGTTCCTACCAACAAGATGATTGGGTTTCGCTGTCACCCCTTGCGGAGTATGCGTACAGCACCTCGACATCAGAATCCACCGGGTTGTCACCATGTGAGATCAACCATGGGTTTAACCCAATGACAAACTGGTCAGGTGTCGTATCTGATACTCAAGGAATTCACCCTAGCAGTGAGCTCTTGGTCAAGGAATGGGAAGGAAGCTGGGAAGAGACTCGAGAAACGATTCAACGAGCACAAGAAAGACAACAAAAATGACATGATCAGAAAAGCTTGCCATCACGAGACTATATTACCTTGGAGGATATGACCACTGGGCGGGCAAAGAAAGCAGACCACGTGATGTTAAACGGAAAGAACATCCATACCAAGTGTCCGATGGCGAAGCTGGGCCACCGGATGTTTGGCCCTTTTGTTGTCAAACATCGAGTGGGTAACCGAGGCTACAAACTTCCAGTGCCCACCAGATGGAGCATCCACCCGGTTTTTGATGTCACGTTGCTCGAACCCCATTGTGAGGATCCGGCAGGAGGTAGGGTCAAGGAAGTCCCTACCCGGGAACTTGTAGACAATGAGCTCAGTTACGTTACAGAAGGTGTTGTGTACAGTGGATGGTGTGGAGGAGCGAAGGCGAAGTTTCCGGCACGCTTCATCCAGTACCTGGTTTCATGGGAAGGCTACGGGGCTGAGGGGAATTCATGGGAGCCCGATGAGATGCTAGAAGGGACAGGATTACAGGCGATTCTGGATTTCCACCAAGGATATCCGTCCAAGCCCAGGGACCGTAGCGTCTTGGAGGAATCGATTCTTGGGAATGAGAGACGACGCGGGCCGGTCTGGGACGGACCGCAGAGAAGAGGGGAGTGATGTAACGACCCGGCATACATGAGCTATGGTGGACAGAACCTTTACCCATACACGTAGCCGGGAGGCGAACTGGTATGAATGGACAGGCAAGTAAGTACTTGACCTACGGAGACCCGATGGCCAGGGCTCCAAGAATGAACAGAATTAGCTGGTCAGGCACTTAGGTACCTGAATACACCCTGGAACGGTGTCAGCGTACTTAGGGACTTCTGAAGGGGCAGTTGCCCAGCTAGGCCGGGTAACTGGGGACAGGTCAGGAATGTTTATCACCGCCGACGGGATAGACAGGGTAACCGGGGAAAGTTATCTGGTCCACTGGACCAGGTTACCCTACCCCGGTGCTTGGGTTACCCTTCCCAAAGTCCTGAGTTATCCTACCTTTCAATATGAAGTCTCTCAAAGAGTTCGGGGAAATCGACTGAACGTTTGTCACATGAAGCCATGCATGATACGGCAATCTGGGTTCCGGGGGATGCTATTGGGTGAGCCACATAGCTTCGAGGAAGCTGTGAAGTGGAGGCATTATTCCTATCATACCCCCCCGGCCCCGCCTTGAGGCGCGGACGTCCTGGGCAACCGGTTGGGTAGTTGTGTGCAGTCCAGCAAAGAGGAAACTTTGCAGACATCCTTGCACCACCATATGAGTCACTGCCATCCGGTCGACCGTAGGCTGTTCACAGGATACACAAGGGGGCATAGGGTGGAAGGTGGAGTACCTCCTCCCTGTTGTTCGGAGTAAAACGGACCAAAGCTGGCGGAGTTAACGGGTGTTAACCATGGGGGTCCTGAAGGTAGTCCCGGGTGGTGCCGTGGCAACAGGGAGAGTTTTACACCTACCAAGCCCGAAAGTGTCCCCAACGGTATAGGCTCTGAAAGGGAAGTGCAGAGACACTAAAAGCATGATTTCTACCACATGTAACGTAGATCCGAGGTATTGGTCATGGGTAGTGCCCATTGTGTCACTCACGGACTACCTTGCCCAGGGGAAGACAGCGGAAGCCCAAGACCCGTAAATAGTAAGTAGATAAACCACTCACCATTGCTGCCGGAGTCAAGTAGAGATCAACGCATATGGGAAGGGTGTCATAGGTAGTATAGTCCATGAGGTGCCTTGACGGTTAGCCACTGGCAAGACACCGATGCGCAGAAGTTTGCACTCCCCCAGACATATTCGAAATGCACCGCAGACACGATAACCGCACCTGGTGAAGGTCGACTCGAGTGGGTTGACACATGCATGCCGGAAGGGGCTGCCAGGGGACGTGTCGGACCACCCTTAGCGGAGAAGGGTGTTCTCGAAGGGTTGGAGTAAACAGATGGGGGAGTTTCTGGCAAAAGATAAAACTACTTGAAAGTCTATGCGAGAACTCTCCTACTCCAACAATCAATCCTCTCGAGACCTTAATTGAGTGAAGCGTCCGGCTTAAGGATATTAAGTTTTACCATTTACTTTGCTCTTACATCTGTGTAAACCTTTGGCGATAAGTTTGAAGTGGTTCAGTGCGGTCCCAACCTTGGGATCCATCTTCCTAGGGGTGCCCCCATTACAACAACCATCTCACCCAAACCCAAGTCATTCTCCTCCAGACTATAAACCTAACTACACCCACTGAGTTCCCTGCAGACCGACAGCTACAATAACTACACATCATGACCAAAGCACTTCAGACCCTGCACCTTATAGCCCAATGCCTTGAGGCTCATCTTCGTACTACTGAACAAGACCCAGTCCATGCCAACACAACCATCACCATACGCAATAATTCACTGACTAATGCGCCCACAGGTCCTGCTGCACCACCTGGTAGTGGAAAGCAAGGCGGAAGATGAACCCAAAAATGTTTACTTGTTCTAGGGACAAATACAGCCTATTTACTACCCAACTTTGGATGGAACTCTGCAGGGACCAGCACTGGTTCAACAATGAACAACTGCGTTGGGTATATGCCATCAGTCTCCTAACTGGGTCCACGTTCCTATGGGGACAACCCAATATCATGGCTGAAGGTATCAATTACTCCAACACTGAGGCTGTATTGGCAGAACTAGAGCAGGTGTTTGAGGATCCAAACAGGATTGCAATGGCAGAGTGAGAAATAGGAACCTGAGTAAGAAGAACTAAGTGTTCATGAAGTACCTTGCAGGCTTCAAGTACCTGGCTGCTGACACCAATTGGTATAAGATCGCCAAGAACACTGTGCTCTACTGCAGTCTTGGCTCTGAACTTGAAATGTCCTGACTACTATAGCCAACCCTCCTGAGATGATAACAGCTTATACAAACTTGTTAAAGAGGTTGAAGAACAATATCCTGACATGCGGTACAAACAAAAAATGCTCCACCCCTTCCTCCTGGCTCACAACCCACTGCCTGAGGCAAAAATAGCACTGTAGTGGAAAATCACTCTGTATGTCATGATCTGGCTAGAGGAGCACTAGCGAGGTGACTGAAGCCAGGAACAGATTTCACAAATGACCTCAGTTAGAGGTCATGCAGTTAAGTTATTCTTTCACGCACAAAGACTTATCAGCATGTCATGGGGCTCATTTATGTTTAAATTGTTTTTACACACATGACATTGTTGGCAGGTCATAGGGCTTGCTTATATTTCCTTGAATTTTGTACATAATGTAGAGTTGATATCATAGGAGAGTCTACGCTGGCCAGTAAGGCTTACCTGTAAGGCAGACTCGTTTATGTTTCATGCATAACCTCATTAGTAGATTATGTGGTTTGTTTATACTTTTCATTTATATTACACTTGGTTTATGTTTTCACATATAATATTATTTGGAGGTCATGGGGTGTTTCATGTTTCGAGCCCAGGACTCGCTTGAGTTATGCAATGCTATGAGTATTTTCGCACTGGACCTCACTTGCAGATCAGGGCAGGGTTAGGTTTGCAGGAAGAGGCCTATATAAAGGCCGGGTTTTCACCAATGGGTTAGGTCTTCATGTGACCATCTGCTGTTATTTTCCATCTGCTACTTTACACTCTTTACAATAGAAAAACCTTTATGCTTCAAACCTCTCCACTAAGCTGATCAACCATAGAGTCAAAAACCTATCCACTACGTAGATCCAGTTTGCAAGATAAAGACCAATGCTCGCAGTACTAGTGATAAATGAATTCTCATGTGGAATACTGTGATAGAGCCAAGAGACTCGAAGAGCTCTTGGACACAGCGCAGCGCACTTTGGGAGCAGAAGAATGTCATTACTAGTCACCAGTACAATGAATGGTGGGAAACCAGCACACTGTACCTCAGCCTGGTAGTCTCTCCATCGCGATAAAGCATTGGCCTTCTCATTCAACTACCCTTCTCGGTAAACCGCCTTGAGTTTAAATGCTTCCAGGAACTCAGCCTAGTGGTGCTACCTATGGTTGAGCATGTTGGTACAATTACAGTGCTCCCGGTTCTTGTATTCTATATAGATCACTAAAGTGTCTGTTCCCGAGTATAGCAAATAATCCTATTATGTGAATGATGCTACAAGAGTAGTTATCTCTTTGTCATGGATATGATAATTAAGCTCTGCTAGCTGGAACTTCCAGCTATGACAGGCCACCGGATGCGACCTCTTATTCTCATAGAACTGTGGGAGGACAGCTCCTAATACAAAGTTACTAGCCTTGCTTTCCAGCCTTGTTGACTATTCCAGGTCAAAATAGGCTACAATGGATTTGGATGTAAACGCTTTCTTCAAATGATTGAAGCCCTACTGGCAAGCAGGCATCCATTCCTATCTGACAACCTTCTTGGTTAGGTCTGGTAGAGGTTTTACTATCTTGCTGAAACCCTCTATCGACCAACGAAAGAAGTTGGGAAAGCCCATGAAGCTTTGAGTATTGATGATACATGTTGGAACTGTCCAATTTCTAATTCATTGTACCTTCTCCAACACTATAGGGATCCACATATCATATGTTGTGTATCTGAGGAAGTCAACTTCCTGTTGGTAGAAACTGGACTTCTTTATTCTTATATAAAGTTGTGCTTTCTGCAATTTTTCCATCATGTAACTGACATGGGTCTCCATGGTCTGAGAGTAGATCAGGATGTCATTCATGTGTGCAATAACCACTTCATCCAGAGGTCATAAAAGACCTCATTTGTCATGATCTAGAAAGTTGCTGGAGCGTTACATAACCTAAATGGCATGAGCGTGTATTCATAGAGCCCATGTCTGTACTGGAAAGCAGTCTTCTATTCCTAACCTTCTGCCATTGTAACCAGTACAGGTACTAGGTTGTGTTTTATATTTTGTTTTTATAGTATCATTTTATACTTATCGTGTTTCAAAGGTCTCGCTTGATACTGCCAATGTTTGATGTTTTATTTGATAGTATGGTTGAATACTTGTTATGTTGCAAAGGTATCGCTTGATACTTTGAATGTTTTACGTGGGATTTAATAGTATCGTTTGATACTTGTTATGTTTCAAAGGTATTGCTTTACACATTGAATGTTTTATCTTGTTGCTCATGCTAGAGATGAGTACGAACTTGTATTTAAACATGGCTCATTCCATGATGGAAGTAGCAGACTTCGAGTGACAGTATCTTTAATACACTTCATTGAACGGTTACTTCTTGATCTCCTATTACACCCCTTAAGACCGTCCTTTAGTCTACACAGCTGTTGCCTCTGGCCCAGCACACAGACTACCTGTTACTATCATACGCGAAGCGTGATTAGCACCCTAGGTGTGCACATGTTACAGCCATCTAGAGAAGGTTGTAGCCAATATTGAGGTCTAACTTCGTGAAGAGGAGGGCTTTTCCTAGTCTATGGTGGAGTTCCTTCATCAAAACTGCAGGGTATTTGCTCTTTACCATAACCTTGTTTAGCCCTTAGTAGTCTATTATAAACCTTAAGATGCCATCTGGCTTTGGCACACAGAGTATAGAGTCTGGTGCAAGGGAACTGGATTATGGTAGCTTTCTAGTTCAGATTATCTCATTGAGATATTCGCCATACTCCTTGAACTCCTTCTCTGATGATAGATATATGTAACGACCCAGTATACATGACCTATAGCAGGCGAAACCTGCACCCATACCGGTAGCCAGAAGGTGAACTGGTAGGAACCAGCAGGCAAGTAAGCAGTTGATCTACGGAGACCAGATGGCTCAGGCTCCTAGATGAACTGAAATAGCTGACCAGCTACTTAGGTATCCCAAGGCACCTGGGAGTGGTGTCAGTGTACTTAGGGACCTCTGTGGGGGTAGTTACTCATCTAGGCAGGGTAACTGGAGAAAGGTTGGAAGGATCTATCTCCGGTAATGGAATAGACAGGGTAACTGGGAAAAGTCATCTTCTCCCTTGGACAAGGTTACCCTACCAACAGGACCACGTTACCCTGCCATGAGGCCCAGGTTGCCCTGTCTAAAGTGTTGAGTTCCCTTATCTTTCAGTTCGAAGTCCCTCCCGGAGTTTGGGAAAAATAACGGGAATGTTTGTGACATGAGGTCATGCATAATACAGGTATCTAGGGTTCTGGGAGATGCTATTGGGCAGGCTACGAGGCTTCAAAGACACTGTAAATTGGACACATTATTTATATCATAGCCTTTCGGCCCTGCCTTGAGGCTCAGACGTGATGCGCCCACGGTTGCGTGGTTGTGTGCAGTCTGGCAAGGAAGGATCTCTAGAGGCATGCTTGCAACACCACATACACCGCTGCTGTCCCGTCGAGTGTAAGCCATTTGCACGATATATAAGGGAACGTAGGCTGGAAGGTTGAGTACCTCTGCCACGTTGTGTGGAGCAAAATGGAGCAAAGCTGATGTGGTTAACAGGTGTTAACTGTGAGGGTCCTGAATGTAGTCCTGGGTGATGCTGAGGCGACTGGGACAGTTTTACACCTACCAAGCCAGAAAGTATAGCCAACGCCATAGGCTCTGAAAGGGAAGTGCAGAGACACTAAAGGCATGATTCCTACTACCTGTAAGGGGTTTCCAAGGTAGTGGTAATGCATGGTGTGCATTGGATCACTCGCAGACCAGCATAACCAGCAGAAGACACTGGAAGCCCGAATCTCGTAAACAGTAGATAGATAAACTGCTCATGGTAGCTCCCGGGATCAAGCAGAAACCAATGCATATGAGCAGGGTGTCATAGATAGCCCAGTTCATCGGATGTCTTCACTATTGGCTACTGGCAAGACGCCCATACAAGGAGGTTTTCACTTCGGTGGGCAAAATGGAGATGCCTTGCCCAAGCAATAAAACCATGAGGTGAACCCTAACTAGAGCGTGTGGACACAGGCATACCGGAAGGGTGTGCTAGGAGATGTGTCAGACCACCCTTAGAGGACAAGGGTCTGCTCAAACAGTTGGAATAAACCCATGGCGGAGTTTCTGGCACATGATGAAACTACCTGAAAGTCTATGTGAGAACTCTCAGACTGCAACAATCAATCCTCTTGAGACCTTAATTGAGTAAAGCGTCAGGCTGAACAATATTAAGTTTTACCATTTACTAGACTCTTACATCGGCGGGAAACTTTTGGCAATAAGTTTGAGGTTGTTCAGTGGAATCGCAACCTTGGGATCCATCTTCCTAGAGGTCCCCCCATTACAGCATATCATTAAACCACCTCCTTGCTTAACTCCTCTCCCGCTTAAATGTTTGTCACTTTTGGTGCTGACCTTGCGTGAATACTGGTAACCTTGTCTCGCACAAGTACCCCAGGGTGGAAAGTGCAATGGCTAGTACCGAACTTGCATCCCAAATAGAATCCAACACGGTTTCAGACCTTGACCTTGATGCGAACATGGCCAACAAGTTTCGTGAGTCGGGTTTTCCGCATGTTCTCAATATTCAAGGGGGCAGCCACCTCTTGCTCTTGGCGGCCGTCCTTAATCGGTTACCTGATAAACGTGTTGAACTAAGGATTACGGACCCTTGTGCTGTGGCGCTTTCATTTTTCCAAGATTCCATACTTGTCAACCAAAGGAGCCCTCCACTGCCGGCAGGTATTCCAATTAGCTATATCTCATACCAGTTTCCTGAACCACACCTTGTCCCCGAGGAAGCCAGGTCCCTTGGGGAAGCTCAGCGAGAAATGAGAAACAGGAACAACCAGGAACAGCACGTGTTCCGTAAACAGATTACTACGGCAGCGGTGGAATGGATGAAAGTGTGGTAGGAGCCATACCGACGCATGCTGTAGGACCAGAAGGTATTGAAGCATCGTATGGCAGCATTGGAAAGGGCCTTGGCAGGAGGGTATAGTATTGATAGTGAGAATAAAATGCTGATGATAGAGGCTGCACCCCTACTTCCACTTGTCCATACAAAGCCAGAGAAGTTCCAGATGGAATTGGCCATGAGATCTAGAGACGAACAATAGAGGGTGTACCTTAGCCCCGTGGGTATACAGATACTGGAAAGGCTCAAATGTGAAGGCTACGGCTGCACCTCTTCCTTCACAAGAGCATCAACGGGCTCTCTATCTGTCCCCTCCTCGATCGCTCGGGGTCATTCGGGAAGTCCGGCGATTGTACCAACTGATGGACGTCGTGTCAAGAAAAGTGCATCGAAGCCAAAGGCCATTATGGCGCCCAATACGCCTTACCCTACTCTTTGTCTGACCCCTGCCCCTATCATTGCTCCTACAATACCTTCAGTTGCAACTCCCATAGCTCCTCTTACTGCCCTCAGACCCACACCTCAGCCAGTCCCATCGCCTGTCCCTGACCCCTCTCCTAGTGCATCCTTCCAACTATGGTGAGCGGCATCGACCGAACCTTTTGAACAGGTACCAGGGCAGCAAGAGCGAGCAGCCACGGCGCCATTACGGGGAACTGCAATCTTGGGACCTGGGACACCGGCCTTCCCTGTTCCCTGGGCACTGGGAATTCCCGCTGACCCTGCCAAACCAACTCTTCCCTCTGTGGTTCCCACGATCACGAGTGGCGTGTCAGATAGCCAAGATGACTGGTATCCATCGGGCTGTAAATTGAACGAGAGCGACATGGGGTGCCTTTATTACTCGTCATATGGGTGGTGGAAGAGACCCCGCACCCCGGGGAAGGACAGAAGGAGACAGAGTAAAGTAGATGGATGACCAAGGTGTGGGTATTGTGAGTCATGGAGGCACCCTGGCCCCCAACTGCAACCCTTAAGCTGTCCAGACCATCAGGCATTCCTGCACCTAACTCAAGCGGCTCCTAACACAACTCCTGAGAGTGGGGGATGCCCTGTTCCACCAACAGTATCAGTGCCATCAGGGGCTAACCCCCCTGAGGATGGGAATCAGGATAGCCAGGACGAAGGGTTTGATGGATACGATAGACCATGAGGGAACCCAGGTGAAAACGCTCGCGGTAGTGGAGATGGAAATGTGCCACCTGGTAGTGGTACTGAGGGAGCAGGAGGAGATCAAGGGGATTCTGACCATGACAGTTCTGATGATGATAATACCGACTCTCTCCCTGATTTGACCCCCTTCCTCGGTACTCACAAGGATGATTGGAGCATTGAGAAGAAATGGTGGTAGGACTGTCGGGCTAAGAGATTACCAGGCGAATTACGCAGTAGATCGACCCCGCCGCCATCTACGAGACCGTGGCAGAAGAGGCCGGAAAGGCTAAATGGCCTTCTGGCATTTAAGAGAACGGTTACCGAACTTGCCAGCTTCCTGAGGCTGGTAGACATCAAGTTCCAGCATTTTGCTGAGTGCAGCTTGACCGATATGGACAAGGTAAACCTGGTGATACTCCTCCAGGAAGACTCCACCTGAGCATGGTATCTAGGGTTGCACTCCCATATCAATAAGGAGACAGCCAAGCGTACTAGAGTTTCTGTCAACAACAGCAACCCCTTGAGAATATGGAAAGGATCCAAGGAGCCGCTCGAATGGAGTTTCGGCAGTGACCAAGCAGAACGAGACTGATCCCTTCTCGAGTGGCAAGACCTGCGGATGAAGCCATATCACATTATTCAGTGCCAGGACCAGATAATTGACTACCCATATAAGCTTGGTTATACAGACCCAGTGCATGTATGAGATAAGGTACAGTCAAGTATTACCCAAGAGGTTTAGATTGCTTGGGCACTTAAGGAGCCCCACCTAACTGACTTGAACAACTACCTAGACCTTCTTCAAAAGGTTGGACATACCCGGGAAGACAACAACCAGTTTAGTAAGCGTGTTATCCACCCTGTTCAACGGTCTTGGCCAACAGATAAGAAGGATGAAACATTTTCGTCCTGTGCACAGTTCAAAAAGAAGGAAAAAGGTTCAGGCAGACAGAAGCAGAGGCCTGCCAAACCTACCAACTTCATTGCAGGAAAACAGGCTAAGAGGCCAACTTCTGAGCATGCAATAGCGCATAAGGAAATCCCATCCACTTTGACCCAACATCGGAGGAAGCACAACCAGTGCACCAAGTGTGGACCAACGGATCACTTCTGGAGAAAGTGTACCACGGCGTCCCCAGTCATTAGTTCATACAAGCAGCCTCATCGGTTGAACTGGTCAGCCCTGGTAAGCGAGCCCTCGGGTGTGGACAAGCAGCTAAAGCGCATTGAAGTGCCACCTCCCGCTTTCTCGTCAAAGATACTTGAAGTGCGACAGGCATCACCTCAGATTATGGCAGTTGATACTGATAGCTCAGAATAGGTAGGAACCCATTGTACTTAAGGTATAACCTTACTAACCCATATCCATAGACACCGCAGTGATGGATTGAAAGGACCCTGGAAGTCGCTTTGGGGATGGGTACATACCACTCTATTGCTGGACCGACCCTTATACAGTCAACAGCCAGGGGGTGTGGGCAGATCGATGTTGGGGGCCATGTGCGGTGGGATGGGCTTTCTTGCATTTGTTGGGTCTCTGGTTATTCCCTTTGTTCTAGTTATAGGTACTGCTTTCAGGATTTCCTTAGCCAGAGGGGCAAGTCATTGGACTTTATTTCGGTTGAGGGTGGGTGAGGTCTTACTGGAGGAGACGCTTGACATTGGGGACGCAAGGATGCATCACTTGGAGCCGGTCCAACGGTGGACCTCTATCCCCCTTGGGGAAGATTGTTATGCTTAGTATAAGTGGAACTGGTTCAGGGTGGACTTGAACAAATAAAACAGGGTTGTTTCCAAGTTTCCAGGGGGAGAGTTTAGTACCCGAAACCATGCTGGGATGATAGTAAATACCCTCGCCATTTATAAGACAAATCCTAAGTCTTTTATGTTTACCGATCCATTGTGGCCAGTCTTGCGTAGAAAGGCAAGAGACCAAAATTTCATTAAAGTAAGATGGCTAAGTCCCTTAGACAGGTGAAGAGGTAGACCCCTGACAACTTGCAGTGTTATACCAAGTCTATCCACATGCGGGTGAAGTTTGACTGGAAGATTAGAGCTAGGCAGATAAGCACAAAAGCGCTCTAGCTACTCGATAGTGGAGCTGCTAGGCCAGTGCTAAGTAGCCGATGGGTTAAACCAACTCACACACCTTGTGTACAGTGAAAGGTATATGTGCCAACAAGCAACGCAAGCGGTAATCATATTCCTGGGTCAGGTCTGCACTGTACCCAATTATTGGAGATGAGAATAGGTGACCACCATAATGCGATGTGCTTTTAAGACAAGAATCGACCTGACACGAAGGTGGGTGGGTATCTACCTAAGTTTTGCTGGAGGGACAATAACCTTGACATGGATTGGAAGACAGGATCACTAAGCTGGCCACCAATTTCTACAAGGCTAACTGCATAGCAGAGTAGGGGGGGTTGCTTTTCATGACTGATGAAGAGTTACCAGCTGGAGAACCTAGTAAAGTCTGCCTGTTGGGAACTGTACAATTCTGCGATGAGGAAGGTGCAGACCTTACAGTTAACCTACTCCATGAGTATAAGGACAAGGGGGATATCTTCAGTCAAGAACAGATTGAGGTGTTCCTGGAGCACTGGAAGTATGACCATACAATCGAATTGCAACCCAGAACTCAACCTCCCTTTGGGCCTATCTATCGGGTATTGGAAAAGGTGCTTCAGGCACTCTGGGAATATCTCAACGACATACTACGAATGCGAAAACTACAGCGATCCAGTTCCTGTGCAGCAGCCCCTATCCTTTTCGTGCCAAAATAAGATGCTACATTAAGAGGAGTGGTAGATTACCAAGGGCGGAACAAAATCATGGTTAATAGTAAGTGTCCACTACCACTGATGATGAGACTGCGAGATAGGTCAGGAAAAGCCGCTTGGTTTACCAAGTTGAACTTGAAGAATGGCTACTACCTTCTGAGGATGGCAGAGGGTGAGGAATGGGAGACGGCCTTTGGATGTAGATATGGACTGTATGAATACATGGTCACGCCATTTCGGTTATGCAACGCCGCAGTGACTTTCGTGAGTATGATAAAGGAGGTCTTCTGGGACCTCATGGATCGAGGGGTCACTGCATATGTGGATGACAACCTGATCTACTCCTATACCAGGGACGAGCATGTAGCTGTAGTGAGACACGTGATGGAGAGATTACGGAAAGCCAGACTTTGTGTAAGCAGAAAGAAGTCCACTTTCCACTAATGGGATGTTGAATTCCGGGGATACAGGATCTCTGACATGAGGATCTCTATGTTGTCAGAGAAGATGCAAACAAGCAGGGGTTGGGCACCTCCAATATGCGCTGCCGACATTCAAAGGTTTATGGGCTTCGCCAAGTTCTATTGTCGGTTCACAGAGGATTTCAGCAAGATAGCAAAACCTCTTACGGACTTGACAGAGAAGGATGTCTGACGGGAATGGACACCTTCTGGTACGCAGGCCTTCAGCCATTTGAAGCAGGCATTTACGTCCAAACCTATCCTTGCACATTTTCACCCTGAACGGCCAACCCGGCTGAAAACCAATGCCAGTGACTTTGCATTTGAAGCCGTTCTCTCCCAGTTCTTGAAAGATGTGAGATGGCATCCAGTGGCCTATCATAGCCAGGAGCTTTGCCCAGTGGAGATTAATTATCATGCCTATGACAAGAAAATGATGCGCATTATGGTGGCATTCAGGGAATGGCATTACCCACTACAATCCATAATGGACCGGTTCGTGATTTATATGAGTCATGACAATTTCTAGTTCTTCCCTAGTACCTGTGCCCTTAACCAGAGGCAGCACCGCTGGGCTGAGTTCCTGCAAGCTTTTAACTTCCGCGTGGTTTACGGAGAAGAGCGGTTGACTGAGAACACACATGCTCTAACGCAGCGTAAGGACTGCTGCCCTAAACGGGGCAGTAATTTCCCGTCACCGTTGTTTTTTTGCCACCGCAGTGGATTGGAAGCCAGGAACGGGACATCTTGCGGCCACAGGTGTAGCAAGTATGCGCCGGATTTTGGCTCCTGTTTTCCTTTTTAGATTTGGTACAGGTAGGGATAAAGCAGGATGAGGGATGGCTAAGGATCTGGAAGGCAATAACTGCCTGTGACAAAGAAGTCAACTGACATTTCATGTCGGAAAAGGGCTTACTCCTGTGCAAGAACAGAGGGTATGTTCCCACGGGTCAGAATCTGAATCAGAAATTCATGGAGACTGAACATGACTCCCAAATCGAGTGACGCTTTGGGACTTACAAGGCTATTGGTAGGCTAAGGAATAACTTCTCTGGGCCCAAAATGGACGAGCACACCTGGGACTATGTGCAAACATATGAGGTGTGCCAAAGAAATAAGTCCATCTGGCACAAGAGGTTTGGTCTGCTGGAACCTATTGATATTCCCATGCGGCTGTAACGACCCAGGATACATGAGCTATGGTAGCCGGAACCTACACCCATACAGGTAGCCAGGAGGGGAACTGGTAGAAACCAGCTGGCAAGGTAGTACGTGACAGGTGAAGACCCAATGGCCCGGGCTCCGAGGTGAACAGAATTAGCAGGCCAGATACTTAGGTACCTGGGCACACGCAGGGGCAGTCTCAGCGTACTTAGGGACATCTGAAGAGGCAGTTACTCGGTTAGGCCGGATAGCTAGAAAAAAGATCAAAAGTGTCTATCTCCCATGATGGAGTAGAGAGGGTAATAGGGAAAAGTCATCCTGTCCATCGGACAAGGTTACCCTACCCTCAGGCTCAGGTTACCCTGGCATGAGGCTCGGGTTACCCTGTGCAAAGTTCTGAGTTACCCTGCCATTGAATACAATGTCCCTCCGGGAGTTGGGCAAAAACGACTGGAATGCTTATCAGGTGACGCCATGCATAACACTGTAATCTGTGGGTCTGGGGGATACTGTTGGGCACGGTACCCAGCTCCGGGGAAGCTGTAAATTGGAGACATTATCACTATCATAACCCTGCGGCCCCGCCGTGAGGGCCGGAGGTCATAGCGAAATGGTTGTGTAGTTGTGCGCAATCTACCAAGGAGGGATCTTTGCACACATGCCAGCAACACCATATACATCACTGCTGTCCGATCGACCGCAGGCTCTTCGAAGGAGCTACAAGGGGGCAAAGGGTGGAAGGGGGAGCACCTCCTCCAAGTTGTTCAGAGGAAAACAGACAAATATTGGGAGGGTTAACAGGAGTTAACCATGTGGGTCCCAAAGGGAGTCCGGGGTGGTGCCGGGGTGACTGGGAGGGCTTTACACCTACCAAGCCTGAAAGTGTCCCCAATGCGATAGGCTCTGAAAGGGAAGTGCAGAGAGACTACAAGCATGCTTCCTACCACATGTAAGGTGGATCCGAGGTAGTGATTGTAACAGGGGCACCCCTAGGAAGATGGATCCCAAGGTTGCGACCGCACCAAACAACTTCAAACTTATCGCCAAAAGTTCACACAGATGTAAGAGTAAAGTAGACGGTAAAACTTAATATC
>PYWC01000027.1:899227-909456 GCA_003182015.1 Tuber magnatum | reverse complement strand
GGTAGGGTAACCCAGGACTCTGGGCAGGGTAACCTGAGCCCGAGGGTAGGGTAACCTTGTCCGGCGGACAAGTTAACTTTTCCCTGTTACCCTGTCTATCCCGTCGCCGGCTATAGACCTTTCTGACCTGTCCCCAGTTACCCGGCCTAGCTGAGCAACTGCCCCTTCAGAAGTCCCTCAGTCCGCTGACACCGCTCCCGGATGTATACAGGTACCCAAGTCCCTGACCAGCCAATTCTGTTCATTCTCGGAGCCCGGGCCATCGGGTCTCCACAGGTCAAGTACTTACTTGCCTGCCGGTTCCTACCAGTTCGCCTCCTGGCTCCCTGTATCGGTATAGGTTCCGTCTGCCATAGCTCACGTATGCTGGGTCGTTACATCACTCCCCTCTTCTCGACGGCTCGTCGCAGACCATTACCGTCGCCTCTTATTTCCACCAGTCGATTCCCCCAAGACCCCATGGCCACTGGGCTTGGACGGATATCTTTGCCGGAACTCCCGAATGGCCTGTATGCCTGTCCCTTCTAGCATCCCATAGGGCTCCCATGAGTTCTCCTCAGTCCCGTAGCCTTCCCATGAAACCAGGTACTGGATGAACCAAGACCGAAACTTCGCCTTCGCTCCTCCGTACCATCGGCTGTTTACAACAGCTTCGATAACGTAACTGGGCTCATTGCCTACCAGTTCCGGGGTAGGGGCTTCCTTTATCCTACCCCGCTTCCGCATCCTCACGATAGGGGTCGACCAACGTGACATTGAAAACCAGGTGGATCCTGCATCTGGTGGGTGGTTGGAGTTCGCAGGCCCGGGCACCCATCCGACGTTTCACCACGAAAGGCCTGAACATCCGGCGGTCCAGCTTCTCGATTGGACACTGCGAGCGGATGTTTTTTTCGGTCCAACATCATGCGGTCCGCCTTCTTTGCCCGCGTAGCAGCCACATCCTCCCAGACAACGTAGTCCGGTGATGGCAACCTTTTCTGGTCATGCCATTACTATGGCCTTGCCTGTGCTCATTGGATCGTTTCCCGAATATCAGCCCAGGTTCCTTCCCATTCCTTAACCATGAGCTCACTACTAGGGAGTATTCCTTGGTTATCAGACAGGATACCAGACTAGTTTGTCCTTGGGTTAGACCCATGGTTGATCTCAAATGGTGACAACCTGGGGGATTCTGATGTCGGGGTGTTGTCCGCATACCCCACAAGAGGTAACAGCAAAACCCAATCATCTTGTTGCTAGCAACAGTAACGATGCAAGTACTGCTCCAGTGTCTGATTAACCCTCTCGGTCTGCCCATCAGTCTCAGGGTGGAATGCAGTCGAAACATTTAGTTTCACTTGCACCAAGTGCATTACACTCATCCAGAACTTGGATGTGAATCCGCTATCCCGGTCGGAGATGATTGACTCGCGCAGTCCATGAAGGCGCCAAACTTCCTTCCGGAATATCAAGACAAGCTCCTTGATAGGTACCTCCGTGGTCAGGGGTATGAAATGGGCCATTTTCGAGAATCTGTCCACTATGACCCAGATCTTAGTATACCCTTCTGACTCTGGCAGCGCTACAAGAAGGTCCATTGAAATCGCTGTCCACGGCCACATAGGATCATAAATAGGTTACAGCAGCCTGAACCACTTGTGCCTGATGGACTTATTTCTTTGGTACGCATCACATGTCCGCACGTAGTCAGTGATGTTCTCATCCATCTTAGGCCAATAGAGGTTAGCTCTAACCCTGCCAATGGTCTTGTAAGTCCCGAAGTGTCCCGCGATGCGGGTATCATGTTCTGCCTTCATGGTTGTCTGCTTCAGATTCTGACCCTTGGGAACATACCACCGGTTGTTGTACAGGAGTAAGCCCTTTTCTGTCCTGAAATGTCGGTCTACCTCTGCATCACCAGCAGCTGTTGCCTTCAGGATTCTGCGGTACTTCTGGTCTTCTGTTATCGCTACCCGCAGTTGATCCAAAAAGGAAGACTTGAGCCGAAGTCCTTGGCACACCTCCAACACTTGTAGTCGCAAGATGTCCCGTTCCTGGCCCCCAACCCGCTGTCCAGGGCGAAAAAACGACTGTGTTGTAAAATCACTCCCCCCTTCAGGGCAGTAGTCCCTACGCCGCCACAAAGCATCTGCCTTCTCATTCAACCGTCCTTGTCGGTAAACCACCTTGGAGTTAAACGGTTGCAGGAACTCAACGCAGCCGTGCTGCCTTTGGTGAAGAACCTTGGTACTATTGAAGTACTCCAAATTCTTATGATCCGTATAGATCACCAACTGGTCCATTACCAAGCATAGCAAATAATCCCATTCCTTGAACGCCGCCACCATGGCCGTCATTTCCTTGCCATGGACATCATAATTAATCTCCGCTGGGTGAAACTTCCTACTATGATAGGCCACTGGATGCCNTTGGGCGTAGCCATGTGCCTAAAAACTTGTGTCCACTAAGTCTGCTCATCTCAGAGCCCGGGCCATCGGGTCTCCCTAGGTCAAGTACTCACTTGCCTGCCGGTTCCTACCAGTTCACCTCCGAGCTACCTGTATGGGTGTAGGTTCCGGCTGCCATAGCTCACGTATGCTGGGTCGTTACAGTGGTCATGGGTAGCCCCTATCGGATCCGGCCCAAAGCACTGCATCCTGCAGAAAACAGCGGAAGTCCAAGAACGGCAAATAGTGGATAGATGAACTGCTCACGGTCTCTTCCGCAACCAAGCAGATATTAGTGCATATGGGAAAGGTGTCCTAGATAGTCCAGTGCATCGGGCGTCTGGACTGTTAGCCACTGGCAAGACACCAATGCAAAGAGCTTTTCACTCTGGTAGGCAAAATGGCAATGCGCCGCGGAAACGATAACTACATAAGGTGAACACCGACCAGACTGTGTCTACACATGCATGCCCGAAGGGGGTGCCAGGGGACGTGTCACACCAACCTTAGTGGAGAAGGGTGTCCGCAAAGAGTGGGGGTAAACTGATGGGAGTGTTTCTGGCATAAGAAAAAAACTACCTGAAGGTCTACGCGAGAAGTCCGCTACTCCAACAATCAATCGTCTTGAGATTTTAATCGAGTGAAGCATTAGTCTTTGCGATATTAAGTTTTACCACTTGCTTTACCCTTACATAGTGTCACCATGTGGCGATAGGTTTGAGGTTGTTCTGTGCGGTCGCACCGTTGGGATCCATCTTCCTAGTGGAGTGTAACCGGGGCACCCCTAGGAAGATGGATCCCAAGGTTGCAACGACACTAAACAACTTCAAACTTATCGCCAAAAGTTCACTCAGATGTACGAGTAAAGCCAGTGGTAAAAGTTAATATCGTTAAGCCTGACGCTTCACTCAATTAAGATCTCCAGAGGATTGATTGTTGGAGTAGGAGAGTTCTCGCATAGACTTTCAGGTGGTTTTATCTTATGCCAGAAACTCCTCCATCGGTTTACTCCAACCATTCGAGTACACTCTTCTCCGCTAAAGGTTGTCCAACACGTCTCCTGGCACACCCTTCGGGTATGCATGTGTCGACACAGTCTAGTCGGCATTCCCCTTAAGCGGTTATCCTTTCTGCGGTGCATTTCCATTTTGCCAGCCGGAGTGCAAATTTCTGGGCGTCGGTGTCTTGCCAGTGGCTAACAGTCAAGGCGCCCTATCAACTGGACCCTCTATGACACCCTTCCGATATGCATTGATCTCTACTTGACTCCGGAGGCTACCATGTGCGGTTTATCTATTTGCTACTTACGGGTCTCGGGCTTCCGGTGTCTTCCCCAGTGCATGGTAGTCCGAGAGTGAGCCAATGGGCGCTACCCATGACCACTACTGTGAATCTACCTTACCGGTAGTAGGAATCATGCTTTTAGTGTCTCTGCACTGCCCATTCAGAGCCCATAGCATTGGGAGCACGTTCAGGCTTGGTATGTGTAAAACTCTCCCAGTTGCCCCGGCACCACCGGGGACTACCTTCGTGACCCCCACGGTTGACACCCGTTAACTCCATCAGCTTTGGTCCGTTTTACTCCAAATAACTGGGAGGAGGTGCTCCACCTTCCACCCTATGCCCCCTTATATATCCTGTGAACAGCCTATGGTCGACCGGAGAGCAGCGACTTATACAGTGCTGCAAGCATGTCTGCAAAGATTCCTCTTTGTTAAACCACACACAACTACACAACCGTTTGCCCATGACGTCCGGGCCTCAAGGCGAGGCCGGAGGGGTATGATAGGAATAATGTCTTCAATTTACAGCTTCATCGAAGCTACGTAGCTCGCCCAATAGCATCCCCCNAGCGTCGGCTTCCACCCGGGTTGGCCGTTCAGGGTCAAAATGAGCTAGGACAGGTTTGGACGTGAATGCTTCCTTCAAATGGTTGAAGGCCTGCTCACAAGCAGGTGTACATTCCCATCGGACATCCTTCTTTGTCAAGTCTGTCAGAGGTTTCGCTATCTTGCTGAATCCTTCTATGAACTGACGATAGAAGTTGGCAAAGCCCATAGAGCTTTGAACGTCGACGACGCATGTTGGAGGTGCCCAATCCCTGATTGTCCACACCTTCCCCGACAACATAGAGATCCCCCTATCGGAGATCTTGTATCCGCGGAATTCAACCTCCTGTTGGTGGAAACTGGACTTCTTCATGCTTGCACATAATCTAGCTTTCCACAATTTCTCCATGACACGCCTCACCATTGCAATGTGCTCTTCCATAGTGTCGGAGTAGATCAGGATGTTATCCATGCACGTCAGGACTCCTTCATCCATGAGATCCCGAAAGACCTCCTTTATCATGCTTTGGAAAGTTGCCAGCGCATTACACTACTCAAATGGCAGGACGGTGTATTCATACAGTCCATATCTGCACCGGAAGGCCCTCTTCCAATCCTCACCTTCTGCCATCCTCAGAAGGTAGTAGCCGTTCTTTAAGTCCCACTTGGTGAACACAATGGCTTTTCCTAACCTGTCTCGCAGTTCGTTCATTAACGGTAGAGGATACTTGCTCTTCATCGTGATTTTGTTCCGCACTCTGTAATCTATTACCAGTCTTAATGTACCATCTGGTTTGGGCATGAAGGGGATAGGGGCTGCTGCTGAGGAACTGGATCACCGCAGCTTTCCTGTTCCAGCATGGCCTTGAAATATTCCCGGAGTGCCTTAAGCTCCTTGTCCGATAACGGATAGATAGGCCCAAATGGAGTTTGAGTTCCAGGTTGCAACTTGATCATATGGTCATACTTCGTGTGCTCCAGTAGTGCCTCAATCCATTGTGGAGTGAAGATATCTCCATAGTCCTTATACTCAGGGAGTAGCTTAACCATAATGTTGGCAGCTTCTTTATCGGAGAATTGCACAATTCCCAATAGGTACACATTACTAGGGTCTTCGGCTAGTAACTCTTCATCGGTCATGAACACTAACCACCCCTGCTCTGCCAGGCAGTTAGCCTTGCAGAAATCTCAGTGCCAGGTTAGTGATCCGGTCTTCCAATCTATGTCAGGGTTATGGTCCTTCAACCACGACATAGGTAGGTACTCCTCCACCTTGGTGTTGGGCATATCTGGAACTTCAAAGCGCATCGCATTGTGGTAGTCTCCTATCCTTATCTCTAATGACTTGGTATAGTGTAGACCTGACGAAGGAATATGATTACCGCTAGTGTCGCTTATCGGCACCTGTACCTTTCGTCGGACACATGGTGCCTGAGTCTTTTTAACCTATCGGCTACTAAGCACCGGCCCAGTAGCTCTACTATCGAGCAGCAGGAGCACTTCCGCACTAATCTGTCTAGCTCCTATCTTCTAGTCTAACTTAACCTGCAGGGCGATAGACTAAGTATGATGAGGCAAGTTGTCACGCTTCTGCCTCTTCGCTTGTCTTGGTGACTTAGACATCTTGGCTTAGTAATTCCCTTTAGGCTCTAGCCTTTCGACACAAGAGCGGCCACAATGGGTCAGTAAACGTTAAGGGGCTGGGATTCGTCTTTTTATCAATAGCTAGGATGTTTCCTATCATACCAGCATGATTTCGGGTACTGAACCCTCCTCAGGTAATCTTGGAAATAGCATAATTTATTCGATCAATTCCTGCCTGAACCAATTTCGCTTATACTAAACGTAACAATTTTTTCCGGAGATGGGTAGAAATCCACTGTTGGACCGGTTCCAAGTAGAGCAGCCTTGCTTCCCCAATGTAGAGCGTCTCCGCGAGCCGGACTTCGCCCAGCCTTAACCGAAATAATGTCCCATGACTTGCCCATCGAGCTAAGGAAATCCTGAAAGACATACTTATAACTAGAACAAAGGAAATAACCAGAAACCCAACAAAGGAGAGATAGCCCAGTCCACCGCGCACGGCCAGCAACATCTACCTGCCCACAACACCTGGGTGTAGTCAGTATCAGGGTCAGCTAGGTGGTAGAAGGGTACTTACCGATCTCCGAAGCCACTTACGTGGCTCATATCCATCTATCCCGCAGTGGTCTATGGCTATAGGTTAATAAAGTTACACCTTAAACTGAAATGGTTCTTACCTATTCCGCTCCGTCCGTATCAACCTCCATGATCTGAGGTGATGCCTGGCGGACTTCAAGTATCTTTGATGATGAAGCCGGAGGTGCTGCTTCAATGCGCTTCAGCAGCTTGTCTGTCCCTGTGGGTGCGCTTACCAGGGCTAACCATTTCAACCCATGAGCCGGTTCGGATGAACTAACGACTGGGGACGTGGCGGCACACTTCCTCCAGAAGTGACCACTTTGTCCACACTTGGTGCACTAGTTGTGCTTTCTCCGACATTTGGTCAAAGTCGACGGGATTTCCCTATGCGCTATTGCATACTCTAAAGTCAGCGGCTTTCCCTATTTCCCCGCATTGAAATTAGTAGCTTTGGCAGACCTCCAGTTTGGTCTACCCGAAACCTTTTCCTTCTTCTTGAACCTACCCAATGTCAAGGGTCTCTCCTCCTTCTTCTCAGCGGGTTGAGACCGGGGGGCTGGGTGGATGACGCGGTTACTGAACCGGTTGTTGTCCTTCAGAGTGTGCCCAACATTCCAGAGAAGATCAAGGTACTCATTTAGGTTGGTGGGATGTCGCTCCTTAAGTGCCCACGCATTCTGAACCTCTTGTGTGATGCCTGATCGAATCTTGTCTCGTACCTGTACTGGATCTGTATAGCTGAGCTTATACATATAATCAATTATCTTGTTCACGTACTTATCGATGTGATGGGGCTTCATCACAAGGTCTCACCACTCGCGAAGGGATCGATATTGCTCGGCCTGGTCTCCGCCGAAACTCCGTTTCAGCCTTTCTCGGAACCCTTTACATGTCCGTAAGGGGTTGCCATCTTTGACAGGGACGCCAGTGCGCTTGGCGGCTTCCTTGTTAATGTGCACTTGCAAGCATAGATATCATGCCTGGGCGGAGTCTTCAAGAAGACGGTTTACCAAGTTTACCTTATCCATGTCGGTTAACTTGCAATCTGTAAAGTATTCAAATTTGACCTCCGCCAAGGTCAAGAAGCTCGCGAGTTCTGTAACTTTGCCCTTCCACGGAGGGATACCACACACCTTCTCCGGCTTCTTCTACCGGTCTTTTGGTGTTGGCCTAGAAGCCGAACCAGTACCCCTCAGGGCTCTCGCTACCCTCTTGGCCCGGCGATCCCACCGTCATTTCTTCTCATTGCCCTAGTCATCCTTGCGAGCACCAAGGAAGGGGGTCAAATCTGGGACAGAATCACCATAGTCATCATCATGTGAGCTGTCATGGTCAAAGTCCCCTGGATCTCCGCCTGCTCCCACCGTATCACCCCCAGGTGGGGCATTTCCGTCCCCTCTACCTCCACTGTTCCCGCCTTGGGATTCCCGGGGTCGATCCTACACATCAAGCCATTCCCCCTGGCCATCCTGGTTACCATCCTCTGGGGGATTAGCCCCTGATGGTCCTGATGCCACTGGTAGAACAGGGGGTCACCCACTCTCAGGAGTGGAGTTGGGCGCCGTCTCTGTTATCTGTAGAAAAGACTGCAACTCTGGACAACTCAAGGGTTGCATCGGGGGGCCAGCGTGCATCCCATGACCCACAGTACCCACATGTCGGTTGTCCGGCTCCTTCTTTCTGCCTCCCTCTATGCCTCACCGGGGTCCGTGGGCCCTTCCTACACCCATCGGAGTGGTAATGAACCCAGCCCATTCTGGTCTCTTCCTAGTTACAGCCAGATAGACAGAACTCGTCTGGGCTGGCCGAATCGCCACTTATGATGGTGGGGAGACTGGCGGGAAGACTTGGCTTCGAGGGTGTGGTGGGGACAAACGGAGCGAGCAGGCGTCCAAGGTTCAGGGATCGGAGTCCCTCATGATGGAGCCATGGGTGTTCGCTCCTCCTGGCGTCTCACCTGTTCACAAAATGCAGGTGACGCTGGGCGCAGTGGCCGAAACCCTGGGGTAGCCGATACTGCTGGTGGGAATGCTGTGGGAGGGAAGGTATCTGCAGCAGGCAATGAAACTGGCACAGGTGTGGGTCTTGGAGCGGCGATGGGAGGTACGGGACTTGCAAATGAAGGTGTCGCAGGGGAAATGTTTGGAGCCGGGATCGGATGAGGAGTAGGGTCAGGCGTATCTGGTGCCGTGATACCCTGCGGTTTGGACATCCTCTTCCTTACTCGACGTCCATCATTTGGCCTGACCGTTGGGCTGCCCGACCTACTGCGGGCAATTGAGGGGGGACCAACAGGGAGCCTGTAGATGCTCTGGAGAAAAAGGAGGTATAACTGCAGCCCTCACCTTTCAGGCTTTCTGAAATCCGTATACCAATTGGGCTCAAGTATGCTCTCCACTGGTCGTCTCTGGCTCTTATGGCCAACTCCATGCCAAAATTCCCGGACTTGGTATGGACGAGCGGGAGTGGGGGCGCGACCTCTAACATTAGTACATCATTCTCCGCATCAATACTATACCCTCCCTCAAAGGCCGTTTCCAAGGCTGCCATCCAAGTCTTCAATGCCTGCTGATCCCGTATCATCCGCAGGTGCGCCTCCGGCTGCACCTTTATCTATTCCACTGCTGCCGCAGTGATCTGTGTTCGGAACACCTGCTGCTGCTGGTTGTTCCAGTTCCTTAGTTCCCACTTCGCTTCCTCAATCGACGTGGCTACTTCCCGGACGATATAAGGTTCGACGAATTCATGGGACAACTGGGTAAACGGAACTCCTTGCGGCGGGGGAGGGAGCATGTTGTGGACTAGGGTAGGGTCTTGGAAAAATGAGAACGCCGTGGCGCAAGGTTCTGTAATCAGGAGGTCAAGACATTCAGCAGGTAACTGAATAGGGGCGGCCTCCAAGAACAGCTGGTGGCCGTCCCAGTCGGTACCGCGAACATCCGCAAAAGCCGGCGCACAAAACGTGTTGGCTTTTTCTCGTCAAGGTCAAGGTCTGATTCCGGGTTGGATTCCATTCAGGTTGCAAGTTCGGTACTAGCCATTGCGCTTTCCACCCGGGGCAACTTGTTCTAGACAAGGTTACCAGTATTCACGCGACGTCAGTGCCGAAGGTCACAAACAATTAATCAGGAGAGGTGTTAAGCGAGGAGCTCACCTAACGATATACTGTAACGGGGGCACTCCTCGGAAGATGGATCCCAAGGTTGCGACAGCACCAAACAACTTCAACCTTATCCTGAAAAGTTCACACAGATGTAAGAGTAAAGTAAACAGTAAAACTGAATATCGTTAAGCCTGACGCTTCACTCATTTATGGTCTCGAGAGGATTGATTTTGGAAGTAGGAGAGTCCTCGCATAGACTTTCTGGTAGTTTTATCTTATACCAGAAACCCCCTCCCTTGGTTTACTCCAACCATTCGAGTACACTCTTCTCCGCTAAGGGTGGTCCGACAGGTCTCCAGGCACACCCTTCGGGCATGCATGGGTTGACACACTCTAGTCGGCGTTCACCTTATACGGTTATCCTTTCTGCGATGCATTTCTATTTTGCCCACCGGCGTGAAAGCTTCCGTGCATCGGTGTCGTGCTAGTGGCTAACAGTCCAGGCACCTCATGAACTGGACTATCTATGACACCCATCCCATGTGCATTGATCTCTACTTGACTCTCAAGGCTGCTGTGAGCAGTTTATCCATTTACCATTTATGGGTCTCGGGCTTGCGGTGTCTTCTGCAGGGCACGGTAGTGCGGGAGTGATCCAATGGGCGCTACCCATGACCACTACCGCGGATCTACCTTACCTGTAGT
>PYWC01000027.1:862529-893249 GCA_003182015.1 Tuber magnatum | reverse complement strand
TGGCGGCACACTTCCTCCAGAAGTGACCACTTTGTCCACACTTGGTGCACTAGTTGTGCTTTCTCCGACATTTGGTCAAAGTCGACGGGATTTCCCTATGCGCTATTGCATACTCTAAAGTCAGCGGCTTTCCCTATTTCCCCGCATTGAAATTAGTAGCTTTGGCAGACCTCCAGTTTGGTCTACCCGAAACCTTTTCCTTCTTCTTGAACCTACCCAATGTCAAGAATCTATCCTCCTCTTTATTAGCGGGTTGAGACCGGGGGGCTGGGTGGATGACGCGGTTACTGAACCGGTTGTTCTCCTCCAGCGTGTGCCCCACCTTCCGGAGAAGATCAAGGTACTCATTTAGGTTGGTGGGATGTCGCTCCTTAAGTGCCCACGCATTCTGAACCTCTTGTGTGATGCCTGATCGAATCTTGTCTCGTACCTGTACTGGATCTGTATAGCTGAGCTTATACATATAATCAATTATCTTGTTCACGTACTTATCGATGTGATGGGGCTTCATCACAAGGTCTCACCACTCGCGAAGGGATCGATATTGCTCGGCCTGGTCTCCGCCGAAACTCCGTTTCAGCCTTTCTCGGAACCCTTTACATGTCCGTAAGGGGTTGCCATCTTTGACAGGGACGCCAGTGCGCTTGGCGGCTTCCTTGTTAATGTGCACTTGCAAGCATAGATATCATGCCTGGGCGGAGTCTTCAAGAAGACGGTTTACCAAGTTTACCTTATCCATGTCGGTTAACTTGCAATCTGTAAAGTATTCAAATTTGACCTCCGCCAAGGTCAAGAAGCTCGCGAGTTCTGTAACTTTGCCCTTCCACGGAGGGATACCACACACCTTCTCCGGCTTCTTCTACCGGTCTTTTGGTGTTGGCCTAGAAGCCGAACCAGTACCCCTCAGGGCTCTGGCCCACCTCTTGGCCCGGCGATCCCACCGTCGTTTCTTCTCATTGCTCTAGTCATCCTTGCGAGCACCAAGGAAGGGGGTCAAATCTGGGACAGAATCACCATAGTCATCATCATGTGAGCTGTCATGGTCAAAGTCCCCTGGATCTCCGCCTGCTCCCACCGTATCACCCCCAGGTGGGGCATTTCCGTCCCCTCTACCTCCACTGTTCCCGCCTTGGGATTCCCGGGGTCGATCCTACACATCAAGCCATTCCCCCTGGCCATCCTGGTTACCATCCTCTGGGGGATTAGCCCCTGATGGTCCTGATGCCACTGGTAGAACAGGGGGTCACCCACTCTCAGGAGTGGAGTTGGGCGCCGTCTCTGTTATCTGTAGAAAAGACTGCAACTCTGGACAACTCAAGGGTTGCATCGGGGGGCCAGCGTGCATCCCATGACCCACAGTACCCACATGTCGGTTGTCCGGCTCCTTCTTTCTGCCTCCCTCTATGCCTCACCGGGGTCCGTGGGCCCTTCCTACACCCATCGGAGTGGTAATGAACCCAGCCCATTCTGGTCTCTTCCTAGTTACAGCCAGATAGACAGAACTCGTCTGGGCTGGCCGAATCGCCACTTATGATGGTGGGGAGACTGGCGGGAAGACTTGGCTTCGAGGGTGTGGTGGGGACAAACGGAGCGAGCAGGCGTCCAAGGTTCAGGGATCGGAGTCCCTCATGATGGAGCCATGGGTGTTCGCTCCTCCTGGCGTCTCACCTGTTCACAAAATGCAGGTGACGCTGGGCGCAGTGGCCGAAACCCTGGGGTAGCCGATACTGCTGGTGGGAATGCTGTGGGAGGGAAGGTATCTGCAGCAGGCAATGAAACTGGCACAGGTGTGGGTCTTGGAGCGGCGATGGGAGGTACGGGACTTGCAAATGAAGGTGTCGCAGGGGAAATGTTTGGAGCCGGGATCGGATGAGGAGTAGGGTCAGGCGTATCTGGTGCCGTGATACCCTGCGGTTTGGACATCCTCTTCCTTACTCGACGTCCATCATTTGGCCTGACCGTTGGGCTGCCCGACCTACTGCGGGCAATTGAGGGGGGACCAACAGGGAGCCTGTAGATGCTCTGGAGAAAAAGGAGGTATAACTGCAGCCCTCACCTTTCAGGCTTTCTGAAATCCGTATACCAATTGGGCTCAAGTATGCTCTCCACTGGTCGTCTCTGGCTCTTATGGCCAACTCCATGCCAAAATTCCCGGACTTGGTATGGACGAGCGGGAGTGGGGGCGCGACCTCTAACATTAGTACATCATTCTCCGCATCAATACTATACCCTCCCTCAAAGGCCGTTTCCAAGGCTGCCATCCAAGTCTTCAATGCCTGCTGATCCCGTATCATCCGCAGGTGCGCCTCCGGCTGCACCTTTATCTATTCCACTGCTGCCGCAGTGATCTGTGTTCGGAACACCTGCTGCTGCTGGTTGTTCCAGTTCCTTAGTTCCCACTTCGCTTCCTCAATCGACGTGGCTACTTCCCGGACGATATAAGGTTCGACGAATTCATGGGACAACTGGGTAAACGGAACTCCTTGCGGCGGGGGAGGGAGCATGTTGTGGACTAGGGTAGGGTCTTGGAAAAATGAGAACGCCGTGGCGCAAGGTTCTGTAATCAGGAGGTCAAGACATTCAGCAGGTAACTGAATAGGGGCGGCCTCCAAGAACAGCTGGTGGCCGTCCCAGTCGGTACCGCGAACATCCGCAAAAGCCGGCGCACAAAACGTGTTGGCTTTTTCTCGTCAAGGTCAAGGTCTGATTCCGGGTTGGATTCCATTCAGGTTGCAAGTTCGGTACTAGCCATTGCGCTTTCCACCCGGGGCAACTTGTTCTAGACAAGGTTACCAGTATTCACGCGACGTCAGTGCCGAAGGTCACAAACAATTAATCAGGAGAGGTGTTAAGCGAGGAGCTCACCTAACGATATACTGTAACGGGGGCACTCCTCGGAAGATGGATCCCAAGGTTGCGACAGCACCAAACAACTTCAACCTTATCCTGAAAAGTTCACACAGATGTAAGAGTAAAGTAAACAGTAAAACTGAATATCGTTAAGCCTGACGCTTCACTCATTTATGGTCTCGAGAGGATTGATTTTGGAAGTAGGAGAGTCCTCGCATAGACTTTCTGGTAGTTTTATCTTATACCAGAAACCCCCTCCCTTGGTTTACTCCAACCATTCGAGTACACTCTTCTCCGCTAAGGGTGGTCCGACAGGTCTCCAGGCACACCCTTCGGGCATGCATGGGTTGACACACTCTAGTCGGCGTTCACCTTATACGGTTATCCTTTCTGCGATGCATTTCTATTTTGCCCACCGGCGTGAAAGCTTCCGTGCATCGGTGTCGTGCTAGTGGCTAACAGTCCAGGCACCTCATGAACTGGACTATCTATGACACCCATCCCATGTGCATTGATCTCTACTTGACTCTCAAGGCTGCTGTGAGCAGTTTATCCATTTACCATTTATGGGTCTCGGGCTTGCGGTGTCTTCTGCAGGGCACGGTAGTGCGGGAGTGATCCAATGGGCGCTACCCATGACCACTACCGCGGATCTACCTTACCTGTAGTCGGAATCATGCTTTTAGTGTCTCTGCATTTCCCTTTCAGAGCCTATAGCGTTGGGAGCACGTTCGGGCTTTGTAGGTGTAAAACTCTCCCAGTTGCCCCGGCACCACCCCGGACTACCTTCAGGACCCCCACGGTTAACACCTGTTAACTCTGTTAGCCTGGGTCCGTTTTACTCCGAACAGGTTGGGGAGGTACTCCACATTCCACCCTATGCCCCCTTGCACATCATGCGAACAGCCTACAGGCGACCGGACGGCAGCGACCTATATGGTGTTGCAAGCATCTTTACAAAGGTTCCTCTTTGCTAGACAGCACGGAACTACACAACCCTTTGCCCATGCCGTCCGGGCCTCAAGGCGGGGCCGGAGGGGTATGATATGATTAATGTCTTCAATTTACAGCTTCATCGAAGCTACGTAGCTCGCCCAATAGCATCCTCCGGAATCCCAGATTCCACTATCATGCATGGCTTCGCGTGACCAACACTGCAGTCAATTTTCCCGCACGCCCCGCGGGACTTTGTATTACAAGGTCGGGTAACTCAGGACTCTGGACAGGGTAACCCAAGCCCCAAGGCAGGGTAACCTGAGCCCGAGGGTAGGGTAACCTTGTCCGGCGGACAAGTTAACTTTTCCCTGTTACCCTGTCTATCCCGTCGCCGGCGATAGACCTTTCTGACCTGTCTCCTGTTACCCGGCCTAGCTGAGTAACTGCCCCTTCAGATGTCCCTAAGTACGCTGACACCGCTCCCGGGTGTATCCAGGTACGTAAGTCCCTGACCAGCCAATTCCGTTCATTCTCAGAGCCCGGGCCATCGGCTCTCCGTAGGTCAAGTACTTACTTGCCTGCCGGTTCCTACCAGTTCGCCACCTGGCTCCCTGTATGGGTATAGGTTCCGTCTGCCATAGCTTATATATGCTGGGTCATTACAGGGAGCCCCCCCACAGCTCCTTTGGACCCCAATTTCCATGGACTTTATAGTAGCGCTGACAGAGTCAGAAGTGTATACCAAGATCTGGGTTATTGTAGACAGGTTCTTGGAAATAGCACACTTTATACCCCTGACCACTGAGGCACAGAGCAAGGAGCTTGTCTTGATATTCCAGAAGGAAGTTTGGTGCCCTCATGGACCCACAGAGTCCGTCATCTCCAACCAGGACAGCCAATTCACATCAAAGTTCGGGACATGTCTAAGGGGCTGGTTGCAAGTGAAATTAAATATTTCGACTGTATTCTACCCTGAGTCTGATGGGCAAACTGAGAGGGTTAAGCAGGCACTAGATCAGCACTTGGGTTGCTACCGCTGCGACCAACAGGATAATTGGGTTTTGCTGCTATAGGTTATGGTGTATGCATACAACAACTCGATATCGGAATCCACCCAGTTGTCTCACTTGGAGATCAATTATGCGTTTAACACATGGACAAATTGGGCTGGTATAGTGCCTGATAATCAAGGGGTACACCCTAGCACTGAGCCCTTGGTTTCAGAAATGGGGACAAAACTGGCAATGGATTGGTGAAACGATTCAACAGGCACCGGAAAAGCAACGGCAATGGTGCGACCAAAAAAGACTGCCGCCAGCAGACTACATCACACTGGAGGATGTGGTTGCTAGGCGGGGAAAGAAAGCAGACCATGTGATGTTGAACCGAAAGAACATTCGCACAAATTGTCCGATGGAGAACCTGGACTACCGGATGTTTGGCACGTTTGTGGTCAAACATCGGGTGGCTACCCCAGGATACCAACTCCCGCTGCCCACCAGGTGGAGCATCTGCCTGGTTTTCAATATCATGTTGCTGGAACCCTATTGCGAGGATCCGGGATCCGGTAGGGTCCAGGAAGTCTCTGCCCCTGAAGTTGGGGATAAGGAGCCTAGTTAGATTATTGAACCTGTTGTGGATTGTCGATAGTATGGTGGGGCAAAGAGCAAGTTCCCATCACCCTTCATCCAGTACCTAGTTTGTGAAGAAGGCTATTGGGACGAGGAGATTACAGCGAAGCCCTATGGGTGGCTAGAACGGACAGGCTTACAGGCCACTCTAGATTTGTACCAAAGGTATGCGTCTAAGCCCAGGGACTATAGGGTCTTGGGGGAATTGAGTCAGGGAAATAAGAGACGACGCTAGCAGTTCAGGAAGGACCGCAGAGAAGAGGGGATTGATGTAAGAACTCCACATACATCAGCTATCGCAGTCGGAACCTGCACCCATACAGGTAGCCAGGAGGCGAACTGGTAGGAACCGGTAGGCACGTAACCACTGGACCTGAAGAGACCGGATCGCCCAGGCTCCGCGATGAACTGAATTAGCTGGACAGGTGCTTAGGTACCAGGAGATACCTGGGAGTGGTGTCAGTGGACTTAGAGACCTCTGGGGGGTTGTTACTGCGCTAGGCTAGATAACTGGAGAAAGGTCGGAAATGTCTATCTCCGGCAACGGGATAGACAGGGTAACAGGGAAAAGTTACCTTGTCCGTCAGACATGGTTACGCTACACTCAGGAGCAGGTTACCCTGCTATGAGGCTCAGGTTACGCGGTCTAAAGTCCTGAGGCTTCTGGCCTTTCAGTACGAAGTCCTTCGCGGAGTTGCGGAAATATGACGGAATTGTTTGTCACATGAAGCCACGCATAATACGGGAATCCTTGTTCTGGGAGATGCAATTGGGCGCGCTATGAAGCTGCAAAAAAGCTGTAAATTGGAGATCTTATTCCTACCATACCCCGCTGGCCCCGCCTTGAGGCTGGGACGTCATGGGTAAACCGTTGCGTAGTTGTCAACAGTCTAGCAAAGACGGATTCTTGGAGACCTGCTTGCGAGACCAGATATGTCGCTACTGTCCCATCCACTGTAAGCTGTTCGCATGATATATAAGGGGGCATAGGGGGGAAGGTGGAGTACCTCCTCCAAGATGTGCGGAGTAGAAAGCACCAAAACTGTCGAAGTTGATAGAAGTTAACCATGGGGGTCCCGCAGGTAGTCCTGGGTGGTACCGGGGCAAGCAGGAGGGTTTTGCATCTACAAAGCCCGAAAGTGTCCCCAAGGCCATAGGCTCCTGTAACGGGGGCACCCCTAGGAAGATGGATCCCAAGGTTGCGACCGCACCAAACAACTTCAAACTTATCGCCAAAAGTTCACACAGATGTAAGAGTAAAGTAGACGGTAAAACTTAATATCGTTAAGCCTGACGCTTCACTCAATTAAGGTCTCGAGAGGATTGATTGTTGGAGTAGGAGAGTTCTCGCATAGA
The DNA here is from genome assembly GCA_003182015.1 of Tuber magnatum. Taxonomy (NCBI): domain Eukaryota; kingdom Fungi; phylum Ascomycota; class Pezizomycetes; order Pezizales; family Tuberaceae; genus Tuber; species Tuber magnatum. The sequence goes on along the minus strand of PYWC01000027.1, from coordinate 886,476 downwards.
CTTTCAGGTAGTTTTATCTTATGCCAGAAACTCCCCCATCAGTTTACTCCAACTATTCGAGCACACCCTTCTCCGCTAAGGGCGGTCCGACACGTCTCCTGACACCCCCTTCGGGCATGTATGTGTCGACCCGCTCTAGTCGGCGTTCACCATATGTGCATATCGTTTCTGCGGCGCATTTCCATTCTGCCCGCCGGAGTGAAAACCTCTGCGCATCGGGGACTTGCCAGTGGCTAACTGTCAAGACCCCTTGCTGAACTAGACTATCTATGACACCCTTCCCATGCGCGTTGATTTCTTCTTGACGCCGGAAGCTACCGTGAGCGGTTTATCTATCTACTATTTACGAGTCTCGGGCTTCCGGTGTCTTCCGCAGGGTACGGTGGTCCAGGAGTGATCCAATGGGCGCTACCCACGACCACTACCTCGGATACACCTTACCTGCGGTAGGAATCATGCTTTTAGTGTCTCTGCACTTCCCTCTCAGAGCCTATGGCGTTGGGGACATCCTTGGGCGTGGTAGGTGCAAAACGTTCCCAGTCGTCCCGGCACCACCCGGGACTACCTTCGGGACCCCCACGGTTAACTCCCGTTAACTCCGTCAGTTTTGGTCCGTTTTACTCCGAACAACTTGGAGGAGGTACTCCACCTTCCACCCTATGCCCCCTTATATATCCTGCGAACAGCTTACGGTCGACCGGACGGCAGCAACGTATACGGTGTTGCAAGCGGGTCTCCAAAGATCCTCCTTTGCTAGACTGCACACAACTACGCAACCGTTTGCCCATGACGTCCGGGCCTCAAGGCGGGGCCGGAGGGGCATGATAGGAATAATGTCTTCAATTTACAGCTTCTCCGTAGCTGCGTAGCTCGCCCAATAGCATCTCCCGGAACCCCAGATTCCAGTATTATGCATGGCTTCGTGTGACAAACATTCCAGTCATTTTTCCCAAACTCCCCGAGGGACTTCGTATTGGCAGGTAGGGTAACTCAGGTCCTTGAACAGGGTAATCCAAGCCTCAAGGCAGGGTAACCCTGTTCTGAGGGTAGGGTAATCTTGTCCGGTGGACAAGTGGATTTTCTCCTGTTACCCTATCTATCCCACTTCCGGGGATAGACACACTCGGCCTTTCTCTAGTTACCCAGCCTAGCTGTGTATTGGCCCTTCATAGGTCCCTAAGTACGCTGACACCAACCTTGGGCGTAGCCATGTACCTAAATACTTGTGTCCACTAAGTCTGCTCATCTCGGAGCCCGGGCCATCGGGTCTCCGTAGGTCAAGTACTCACTTGCCTGCCGGTTCCTACCAGTTCGCCTCCGAGCTACCTGTATGGGTGTAGGTTCCGGCTGCCATAGCTCACGTATGCTGGGTCGTTACATCACTCCCCTCTTCTCTACGGTCCGTCCCGGACCGTTTAGCGTCGTCTTTTGTTTCCACAACTCGATTCCCCCAAGACCCGATGGTCCCTGGGCTTGGCCGGATATCTTTGGTGGAAATCTAGCATGGCCTGTAAGCCTGTCCCTTCTAGCATCTCATAGGGGTGCCCCCGTTACAGCTCCAGAAGAGGCCTGCAGAGATACTAAAAGCATAATTTCTACCCCAGGTAAGATGGATCCTGGATAAGAATTATGGGTACCACCTATTGGATCACTCCCGGATGACCGCATCTTGCGGCAGCCACCAGAAGCCTGTGAATCGTAAATAGTAGATAGGTAAACAGCTCATGGTAGCTCCTGAGATGAAGTAGATATCAATACGTATGGGAAGGATGTCATATATAGTCCAGTTCATAGGGTCTCTTGACCGTTAGCGACCAGGCAAGACACCGATGCGAAGAGGTTTTTACTTCAGGGGGCAAAACAGAGATGCACCGCACAAACGATAACCACACAAGCTGAACGCCGACTGGAGTGTGTCGATACATGTATTCCCGCAGGGTGTATCAGCAGATGTGTCAGACCATCCTTAGTGGAGAAGGGTGTGCTCGAATACTTGGAGTAAACTGGTGGCGGAGTTTCTGGCATGAGATAAAACTACCTGAAAGTCTATGCGAGAACTCTCCTACTCCATCAAGCAATCCTCCCGAAACCTTAATTGAGTGAACCGTGACGCTTAACAATATTAACTTTTACCGCTTATATTACTCTTACATCTTTGTGAACCTTTGACGATAACTTTGAAGTTGTTCCGTGCAGTCACAACCTTGGGATCCATCTTCCTAGAGGTGCCCCCACTACAATAGATCAGCCCCAGCAGACGCTGATTTCCGGGCTTCAACTCAATTCCATGGTCACATTTCGAGTCCTCCAGTAGAGCCTCAGTCCAGTCTAGACTCCACATGTTCTAGTAATTTTTATACCTCTGGAGTAGCTAGACCGTAATGTCTACACTCTTTTTATCTAGAAATTATACAATTCTCCACAGGTATATAGTACTAGGGTCTTCGCCTATTAACTCTTTGTCAGTCAAGAACACTAACTGCCCCAGCTCTACTAGACAATTAGCCTTGCAGAAATCTGAATGCCAGGTTGGTGATCCTGTTTTCCCTTGTAGGTCACGATTGTGGTCCTTCAGCCATGACATAGGTAGATACCCATCAAGCTTCTTGTCAGGAACGTCCACGACCTCAATGCGCATTCCATTCACTCTGTCATCTATCCTCATATCCAATCACTTAGTAAAGTGCAAGCCTGACCCAGGAATACTGTGACTACCTGTATTACTCGTGGGCCCATGTTCCTTTAGCCCTATATGTAATGACCCAGCATACGTGAGCTATGGCAGCCGGAACCTACACCCATACAGGTAGCTCGGAGGCGAACTGGTAGGAACCGGCAGGCAAGTGAGTACTTGACCTACGGAGACCCGATGGCCCGGGCTCCGAGATGAGCAGACTTAGTGGACACAAGTATTTAGGTACATGGCTACGCCCAAGATTGGTGTCAGCGTACTTAGGGACCTATGAAGGGCCAATACACAGCTAGGCTGGGTAACTAGAGAAAGGCCGAGTGTGTCTATCCCCGGAAGTGGGATAGATAGGGTAACAGGAGAAAATCCACTTGTCCACCGGACAAGATTACCCTACCCTCAGAACAGGGTTACCCTGCCTTGAGGCTTGGATTACCCTGTTCAAGGACCTGAGTTACCCTACCTGCCAATACGAAGTCCCTCGGGGAGTTTGGGAAAAATGACTGGAATGTTTGTCACACGAAGCCATGCATAATACTGGAATCTGGGGTTCCGGGAGATGCTATTGGGCGAGCTACGCAGCTACGAAGAAGCTGTAAATTGAAGACATTATTCCTATCATGCCCCTCCGGCCCCGCCTTGAGGCCCGGACGTCATGGGCAAACGGTTGTGTAGTTGTGTGCAGTCTAGCAAAGGAGGATCTTTGGAGACCCGCTTGCAACACCGTATACGTTGCTGCCGTCCGGTCGACCGTAAGCTGTTCGCAGGATATATAAGGGGGCATAGGGTGGAAGGTGGAGTACCTCCTCCAAGTTGTTCGGAGTAAAACGGACCAAAACTGACGGAGTTAACGGGAGTTAACCGTGGGGGTCCCGAAGGTAGTCCCGGGTGGTGCCGGGACGACTGGGAACGTTTTGCACCTACCACGCCCAAGGATGTCCCCAACGCCATAGGCTCTGAGAGGGAAGTGCAGAGACACTAAAAGCATGATTCCTACCGCAGGTAAGGTGTATCCGAGGTAGTGGTCGTGGGTAGCGCCCATTGGATCACTCCTGGACCACCGTACCCTGCGGAAGACACCGGAAGCCCGAGACTCGTAAATAGTAGATAGATAAACCGCTCACGGTAGCTTCCGGCGTCAAGAAGAAATCAACGCGCATGGGAAGGGTGTCATAGATAGTCCAGTTCAGCAAGGGGTCTTGACAGTTAGCCACTGGCAAGTCCCCGATGCGCAGAGGTTTTCACTCCGGCGGGCAGAATGGAATTGCGCCGCAGAAACGATATGCACATATGGTGAACGCCGACTAGAGCGGGTCGACACATACATGCCCGAAGGGGGTGTCAGGAGACGTGTCGGACCGCCCTTAGCGGAGAAGGGTGTGCTCGCACAGTTGGAGTAAACTGATGGGGGAGTTTCTGGCATAAGATAAAACTACCTGAAAGTCTATGCGAGAACTCTCCTACTCCAACAATCAATCCTCTCGAGACCTTAATTGAGTGAAGCGTCAGGCTTAACGATATTAAGTTTTACCGTCTACTTTACTCTTACATCTGTCTGAACTTTTGGCGATAAGTTTGAAGTTGTTTGGTGCGGTCGCAACCTTGGGATCCATCTTCCTAGAGGTGCCCCCGTTACGCTATACAAGGTGCCTGGGTCTGTTCAACCCATGGCCTACTTAGCACTGGCCTAGTAGCTCCACTATCAAGTGGGCAGAGCACTGCTATGCTCCCCTGTCTAGCTCCCATCTTCCAATCTAGCTTTACCGGTAAGTGAATATTCTTGACGTGATGAGACACGTTGTCACGTTTCTAACTCTTGACTAGTCTCAGGGACTTGGTCATCCTGCCTTAATAATTTGGTCCCTTGTCATATGACACAAGAGCAGCATGAGCCTATTCGCAAACCTTTTAGCGATCATCGTTTACTTCATCACAATTGCTAAGGTATTTACCATCAGGTCAGTGTAGTTTCAAGTACTAAAGCCTTCTTAGGTAAACTTGTAAATAATAGTTTTGATTTGATCAAGTGCGGCCTAAACCAATTTCACCCCTACCAAATATAATAAATTTCTCCAGGTGCATAGAGGTCCACATTGGAAGATTTCCAAGTGCAGCATCATAGTGCTTCGTCAATGTCGACCAACCCCTCCAGGCAGACCTCACCCAACCTCAACCGAAACAATATCCTAAAACGTGCCCCTCCACATAAGGAAATCCAGAAAAAATACTAGTGCCTAGAACAAAGAGACTAATGAGAAACCCAATCCAGCAAAGATAAACAAGTCCACTGCGCACCACCTATAATATCTATCTGCCAACACCTCCTGGATGTAGTTATTACCATGTTTGTCCATGAAGTGGAGGTATACTTACCTATCATGGAACCCCGTCCTAGGTTCTTTCTACCCATCCCTCCTTGGTATACGGATACTTGTCAGCCAGGTTCTGCCTTAAGCACAGTACGTCTCTATCTATTCCAAGCTATCAGTATCAACCTCTATGATCTGTGGTAATCCCTGTCCCACTTCAAGAATCTTTTACAAGCAAGCCAGGGTTGTTGATTTGAGATACTTCAGCTACTTGTCCATAGCTGATGGCCCACTTACCAGGGCTGACTGTTTCACCCCATGTACCTGATTGGATGAACTAATAACTGGGGATGCTGCTATACATCTTTCGCCAAAAGGGACCAGTTTGTCCAAACTTGGTCTATGTGTTGTTCTTTCTGCAATTTTTGTTCTAAGTCGATAGAATTTCCTATATGCCATTGCATACCCAGAGGTCACCCACCTTGTCCATTTCCCCGCAGTGAAATCAGTAGGTTTGTTGGACCTCTGGTTTTGTCTGTATAAACCGCTCTCCTTCCATTTAAAGTTTCCAGAAGTCGTTAACCTGTTATCCTTCTTCTCCATAGGCTGAGACCATAGAACAGGGTGGACTACATGATTATTAAACCACCTGTTGTCTTTCAACATATGTCAGACCTTCCCAAGTAGACCCAACTGCTCATACAGGTCAGTTGGATAGGGCTCCTTGAGTGCACATACATCCCGCATCTCTAGCATAATGCCCGACCAGACTTTATCACCTATCTCACCTAGATCTGTCTAGCTTAGTTAATAGAGGTAGTCAATTATATTGTCCAGGTACTGGTCAACATGATATGGGTTCATCACAAGGTCTCGCCACTGAAGAAGGGATCAGTACTATTGTCCTTGGTCAGAACCGCAACTTTGTTGGAGCCATTCTCAGAATCTTTTCTACCTCTACGAGCAAATGCTGTTATTTACAGGAACACCAGCATGCTTGGCTGCTTCCTGCTTAATATACCTATGCCACCATAGGTACTATACTCGAGCAGAGTCCTCTAGCAAGCAGATCATCAAGTTTACATTATTCACACCTATTAACTTACTATCTATAAAGTATTCATACTAGACCTGTATCAAAGTCAAGAAGTTAGCCAGTTCTGTAATCTTACGTGTGGATCAAGAGATAATACAGAGCCTTTCTGGCTTCTTCTGCATGTACCTTGGCGTAGGCCTGAAAGCCACAGCAGTACACTGCCAGGCATTCGCAAGCCTCTTGGCCCAGCAGTCGAAACATAGCTACTTTTCATCACTCTAATCATCCTGATGAACCTCTAAGTACATGGTTAGGTCAGGCCAGGAGTCACCACCATCGCTCCTACCATTTCCATCATGATCAGAGTCACCAAGATTGCCTCCAGCCTCAGTCTTGCTACCTCCAGGTGGTTGATTTTCTCCTCCACCACCTATAGCATTTCTGCCTTGCACTCTAGCTATATGATCATACCCATATAACCATTGCTCCAGTTCTCTTTGGCTACCTCTCACAGGAGGGTCACCTCCTCGCGGTATAGATAACAGGGGCTAGGCAGGTGGCCAACCACTTTCCCAGGGTGTCGGAGTTGGTGCTGCCAGATCTATCTCCCGAGAACCGACACCATTGGGCACAAGTATGAAGCCTTTTTGGAGGTCCCACACATTTTCATGGCCTACAATACTCGCATGTCAGCCTACCATCTCTTCCTCAACCAGGCCGATGTACCACAAGTGCCCTGGCCCCCTTGGTGCATATCCATGTATGGTGGTGTCTCTATGGCCTTTGCACATTTTTGGACTTGCAGCATGAGAGACAGTAATCCGTTTGTCCATCCAAGTCACTACTTGATATCATCGTATGCCCTGCAGGTACATTGGGCTTCGTTGAGGCAGTATCAACGACCGCAGGCTACAGAGGCTGGCAGAATTGGGTTTTTGCAACTGCGAGAGAGGTACCAAGCAAAGAGGTTTCAAGATCCAAATTCTCCAATACCAGGGTCTGCCAATTCACTATGTTGTGAAATAACAGCGAAGCCAATCCCAAAAGAGGTGGGGAGAAGCCAGGTAGAAACACCCCTACCCTGGGCTTGGGCGTATCAGCAGGTACTTAGGTAGACTTAGGGACTGAGGCAGGAGCGGGCACAGGCAGAGTGAGAGCTATTGGCCTCAGTGCGTTGATTAGCGGTGTAGGTGTTTGACATACTGCCTGACCCAGAGGGGCCAGTACAGGACAGGGTATCAGATCTGGGGTGTCAGGCGCCATGATCCCTTTGGACTTGGCGGCCTGTTTCTTTACCTATCTCCAATCCATGGGTCCAATTTAGAGACTACCTGACCAGCTCTGTATAATTGAGGCACGGACTGAGAGTGAACCTGTAGATGCTCTCATAAAGAAGAAGATCTAGGAGTAGCCTTTCTTGTATACGCTCTACGATATTTGTTTACTAACAGGGCCACAGTTTGCTCACCATTCCTCTTCGCCTGCTCTAGCAGCCAATTCCAAGGTAAAATCATCTGGTTTAATATGGATGGGAGGAAGCAGGCGGGCAGCCTCCATCATCGGCACATCATTTGTAGCACCAATCTCATATCCTCCTACAAATACCTTTTCCAGGGCCTTTATCTGTTCTCTGAATACTTGGTGATATAGTAACATTGTGTGGTATGCCTACTCTTGTACCTTCATCTATTCCACTGCAGTAGTCAATATCTGATGCGTGAAAACCTTCTGTTGCTTGTCATTCCAACATCTCATTTCCTTCCCTGCCTTGGCAACTGAACAGGCAACCTCCTGAACAATGTATGGTTTGACAAACTCCTATGCGAATTTGCTCAATGGTATCCCTCCAGTGGGTGGTGGAAATGTATTATGTGCCAGGTCAAAATTGTAGAAGAATTGTAGCAGCACAGCCTGCAGGTCTGCAAGCAAGAGGACAACACATTTATCGGCAAGTATAATAGGTACTGCCTCAATCAAGCATCCTTGTCCTTCCCATCCAATGCCATGGACATCCATGAAGACCAAGGCTCAAATCATAGCAGCTTCAACTAGGTCAGAGTAGAGTCCTAAACTTATGTCAGAATCGGAGTCTGGATCCACAGGGGTTGAAAGTTTGAGACTAGCCATTGCGCTTTCCACTTGGGGTTACTTGTTCTCAACAAGGTTAGCAGTATTCACACAAGGTCAGTTCTGAAGGTCAATAAACAATTCATCAGGAGGGGAGTTTAGTGTGAAGGTCAGTCAATAATATACTGTAAGGGCTGCACTACTAGGACAGTGGATCCCAAGGTTGCAACCTCACTGAACAACTTTAAACTTATTACCAAAGGCTTACACATATGTTAGAGTAAAGTAAATGGTAAAACTTAATATCCTTAAGCTTGACGCTTTAGCTAATTTGGGTCTCAAGAGGATTGATTGTTGGAGCAGAAGAGTTTTCACATAAGTATTCAAGTGGTTTTTTCTTGTAGCATAAACCACCCTATTAGTTTGCCCCAACTATTTGATTACATCCTTCTCCGCTAAGAGTGGTCTGATACATCTTCTTGCATTCCTTTTGGGCATGCATGTGCTGACACACTATAGTCAGCATTTACTGTATGAGGTTATGGTTTCCTGGGTGCATCTCTATTTTGCCCACTGGAGTGAAGTCTTCTTCATGTTGGTGCCTTTCCAGTGGCTAGCAGTCAAGACACCTGATGAAGCAGACTATATATGATGCTCTTCCTAGATGCATGGATCCTTATTTCGTTCCCAAAGCTACCATGAGTGGTTTATCTATCTACTATTTATAACTAGCAGACTTCTCTTCTCTTCCACAGAATATGATAGCTGTATAGTACTCCAATGGGCACTACCGCTGATTACTATCTCAGATTCACCTTGCCGGTAGTCGGAATCATACTTTTGTACCTCTATATTTAGCTTGCAGAGCCTAAAGCTTTGTGGACACGGTTGGGTTTATTTAGTGTAAATCTCTCCTGGTTGCCCCAGCACTACCCGGGACTACCTTTGGGACCTCCATGGCTAACTACTCTTAACTCTATTGGTTTGAGTCCATTTTACTCCAAACAACCTAGAAGAGATACTCTACCTTCTACCCTATTACACCCTGATATATCCCACAAACGGCCTAGTGTGGACTGGATGGCCAGGATGCATACGGTGTTGCATGCAGGTATACACAGATTCACTTCTGCTAGACTGCACACAACTACACAACTGTTTTACCGTGACGTCTGGGCTTCAAGACATGGCCAGAAAGCCATGATTGGAATAATATCTCAAATTGACAGGTTCTTTGGAGCGGCGTAGCTCACCCGATAGCATCTTCCGAAAACCCCACCTCGAGTATTATATATGGCTTTGCGTGACAAAGATTCTGGTCATTACCCCCTAACTCAGTGACCAACTTCATATTGCCATATAGGCTAACTCAGGTTCCTAGACAGGGTAACCCAAGTCCCAAGGGAAGGTAACTGTGACCCTTGAGTAGCGTAACCTACTCTGGAGGTTCGGGTAACTTTACCCTATTACCCTGTCTATTCCTACCATAGGGATAGACTTTTCTGCTCTTCACCCAGTTACCCGGCCGAGCGGGGTAACTTGTTCTCAGCGAATCCTTGAGAATGCTAACACCTCCCCAGGTTGTATCCTCAAGTGCCTAAATACCTGCTGTGCTTTACTGTTCACAATAGAACCCGGACTATTGGGCTTGCATAGGTCAAACTCTTTCTTGCCCTCTTGTTTCTCTAGGTCTGCCTCAGCACAACCTACATTAATGCAGGTTCAGTCTGCTATAGTTCATGTATACTGGGTCATTACATAGTAGTAGTAAGTGCCAACCCTTGTGCTCAATCTCCTTAAGCGCGGAACAGTCCGCATACTGTTCAGAGTTTCTGGGCCCTGGTAGATTATATGGTCATCGATAGTAGTCAGGTATATCAGCCCGAGTCAGGATATGGAGTATTGAGTGGAGATGATTCTGGATATGGGGTACATCTTCGGTAATGAGAGTTTGGATGGCTGGAGGGTTTATGGTCTGTGGAAGTGGTCATCTATTCTTTAGTGTCTTGGTAATAGCTTGCAGGTTCACTACTGAAAACCGCAACAAAGTTTCTTTCTTCCCCACCACTATTACCTGTTCCGTTGTCCACTCATTCTATGCTACAATATATACAGCCATGGCTTACTGTCCCTTTTCTTTACAACTAGAATTGTTGATCTATCCTCTGCGAAGGAATCTTGAATCTATCTTTCTTGTCGATTCTGTGTATTGTTGGTCTTAAGTTCCTTCAACCCCCTTTTCACCAAGGAGGTAAATCCTTTTTCCCTAAAATAGTTTGCCCTGCTTGAATTCTATTTCCAAGTATATGCCTTCTGATATGGCAGTACTTCTGTTGTGTTACCTTCTTGGAATAGCTCCAGTACTGGTGGAACTCTTTGGGGATCAACTGACTTATTGGTTTATCTTTCTTTCTCTGTTTGTGTTAGATTGCCAGCTTGGTACCAATGCTAATTATGGCCAAGATGGCTAGGTCTTAGTCCTACGCTACCTTGCAGATTCCCATACTTTCTCCATATCGATAAAATGTCGCAAATGGAGCCACTATAATTTTGTATATCTCAATTTACTGTATGGCCTTGTGCTCCTCACTCATCATTCAATCTGTACTTCTAAATGCTTTTATTCCCCCTGTAGTCTCAGTGATAGCCTCCACTACTTAGAGCTCCTTATTATTGACCCCTTCAATGATTGGCTGTGCAGTTCAGTATTTGTTGTCAACTAAGTTCACCAGGACTACTATCACTTCACTGGTGTAGTCAGTGTCTATTACTTCATCCTTGGTTATAAGTAGATACTTGACTGCTAAACTGCTGTGTGGGGCAATCCACCAACAGGTGCCTTGTGCTAGTACAATGGCTATTCCCATGTCTATCATCATCTGCCCTCTGGCAGCTATCACCTATTATTCATGGACCTGCAGGTTGTGCCATACCACCTTTGCTGAACTCTGGGTAGGTACCTTTACCTCTCTTGTCAGCTTCTTGACTCAGATCTGTCAATCCTTCCCGTCACTTTGAGCATTCTGTTCATTCAGGGCCTGGATTTATGAGAATTGTATGACTGAGCTCTCCTACTGAGCTTCTACTTGGAAGATAATGTATACCACCAGTGAACTGTATAGGTATTTGGTTGCATACTGTTCATTTTCAAATATGATCTCGTTGTTTTTCCCCTTGCTTGTGAGGCCATATTGCCTTACCCATAATATCCCCAAGACTTCCTCCTTGCTTTGCAATTCGGCTGTCTCAAGGGTCACCACTTTCCAATAGCTACCAATATCCATAGGGACTTTTGGTGTATGGGTGATTAGCCCCGCAGTGCACTTCACTCTGCCTACTAGACATATATCAGTCAGGCTTTTGGCCTGGTTGGTGGTGTGACCATGTTTGTCATATATGCCTTTATCAATAAAGTTCCCTGCTACTCCAGAGTCGATTATCATATATATTATAACTGTTCCTTTATTGCTGTGCAGTACTGTCTGAACTGTAAGGTGATCCCCTTCGTGTTTTATAGGTTTCGTTGCTAACATCATGTAATAATTTGCCCTGGTATTAGGTTTTGATTGTGCACTATCTCTGCACGTGTTTAATGCTAGAGACCTTCTTCTCATTCCTAGTCTTCAATCTGCATGTTGAGGCTTATTTCACATAACTAGTTCAGAACTGGTATCTGTTTTGCTGCCCTTGATTGGCCCTGTCTACCCTGCTGGGTTCCATTTCACCTATTTCTAAATAGTCTGTTGTTGCGTAGCACATGTCTACGCCTTTCTATCTCAAACACAGTCTATATGACATTCTCCTCTGGTACTCCTGTCATGACAGACATATGTTTGACCTTCTCATGGTCACGTTCAGGTCTGTTGCATCAACTCTCTGAGTGGTCGTTAGTGGTACTGGCCAAAAGGTGCTTTCATTGTTTTGCAGTGTATACTTGCATTTAGTTGTCACTTTCCCTTCTTGGAGATATTTTACTATCTCTAATCATTGCTATCTTTCAATTGCCCATATTACAAAATCTGCCATATTTGTAAACTTCATTTCCACCTTGCCCCATACATCTTGCAAATCAGGGTTCCATGCTTTTAGCAAGAAATACCACATGTTGGCATTGTTGAATTGGACTTCCACCATTAGGTACTGGAACTTGTGCTAAAAGCCAGTCTATTTGTGCTGGCCTGCTTCATCCTTTCTTGTTTGAATCATGCTCTACAATATACATTAATATTCTCAAACCATTTTCAGAGTACTTCTTTGAAGCTGTGCAACCTCTCCTATTCTCTTTCTTTACTCTCCTCCCCATCGAGGATTATCCTCTTGCCCGCTATATCGTGTAGTGGCAATTCCATATAGGCTGCCTTGCTGGCTTGGTAATTTTCCCATAGTCTTTCACTCGCAAGGCCATTTCAGCCTGCGAAAGACATTCTCATAGTTTCACTTTTTTCCTCTGTAAAGACATGGGGTTCTTTTGCCTTCAGTGCGCTGCCTCTATTGGTTTCGCTCAGTTTGGGTTTTTCCAGCAATGCTGTTAGTTCATCTTCCATTATTCCTACCATCTCCAGCCTGGCGGCCACGGCCGCCATTCCTACCACTCCTGACATCCTTGTTTCCTGTTCTGCATTTGATAATGAGAGAACTTCCTGTTCATGTTCCTTCAGTATAACTGGGCTTGTGGGTCTGCTTTCTTCGCGTGTGAACCCTATTTGACTGAGTATTCCTTGGTAAGGACCCAGTATACCTGAGGTATGGCTGCCGGAACCTACACCGATACAGGTAGCTACTAGGTAAACTGGTAGGAACTGGCAGTCAAGTAAGTACTTGACTTGAGGAGACAGGATGGCGTGGGCTCGGAGATGAACAGGGATGTCTGGCTTGGTACTTAGCTGCTTACCTGCAACCGGGAGTAGTGTCAGCATATATAGGGACCTCTGAAGGAGCAGGTACTCTGCTAAGCCCGGTAACTGGAGAAAGGTCAGAAGTGTCTATCTCTGGCGACGGAATAGACAGGGTAACAGGGAAAAGTCATCTTGTTCATGGGACAAGGTTACCCTACCCGCAGGATCAGGTTACCCAGCCATTGGGCTCAGGTTATCCTGTCTAAAGTTCTGAGTTAGGGTATCTTTTAATGTGAAGACACTGGGAGAGTTCAGGAAAAATGACTGGAATGTTTGCCACACGAAGCTATGTGCAATACAGGGATCTCGGGTTGTGGGAGATGCTATTGGGCGAGCTATGCAGCTCTGGGGAGGTTGCAAATTGGAGACACTATTCCTATCATACCCCTGCAGCCCCGCCTTAAGGCCTGGACATCATGGGCAAACTGTTGTGTGGTTGTGTGCAGTCTAGCAAAGAGAAATCTTTGGAGACCTGCTTGGAACACCATACACGGCACTGCCATCCGGTCGACCAGAAGCTGTTCACAGGATATACAAGTGGACATAGGGTGGAAGGTGGGGTACCTCCTCCAACATGTTCGCAGTAGAAAGCACCAAAATTGACGAAGTTGATGGGAGTTAACCGCGGGGGTCTGGATTGTAGTTCTGCGTGGCACCAGGGCGACTGGGAGAGTTTTATACCTACAAAGCCGGGAAGTGTCCCCAAGGCTATAGGCTCTGTAAGAGACGTGCAGAGATACGAAAAGCATGATTTCTACCACTGGTAAGCTGGATCTTAGGTAATAATCATGGGTAGCACCCATTGGACCACTCCTGGACTACTATATCATCCAGAAGCTCTCAGAAGCCTTAGAATCGTAAATAGTAGATAGATACACTGCACATGGTAGCTTCTGGGGTCAAGTGGAGATCAATGCATATCGGAAGAGGTGTCATAGATAGTCCAGTTGATCCGGCATCATGACTGTTAGCCACTGGCAAGACGCAAATGTGAAGAGCTTTTCACTCTGGCTGGGAAGATAGGAATCTGCTGCAGAAAACGGTAACCACATAAGGTAAACACCGACTAGAGTGTGTTGACACATGCATGCCCAATGGGTGTGCTAGGAGATGTGTCAGACCACCCTTAGTGCAGAAGTGTCTGCTCGAACAGTTGGAGCAAACTGATCAGACAGTTTCTAGCATAAGATAAAACTCCTTGAATGTCCATGCGAGAACCCTCCTTCTCCAACAATCGGTCTTCTTGAGACCTTAATTGAGTGAAGCGTCCAGCTTAATGATATTATGTTTTACTGCTTACTTTACTCTTACATTTGTTTAAACTTTTGCCTACAAGTTTGAAGTTGTTCAGTGTAGTCACAACCTTGGGTTCCACCTTCCTAGGAGTACCCTCGTTATATTCATCTCCTCTTCAAATCTCCAGATGCCTGTCAATTTTATTTTTGCCATGACTATCCTTCTTGTTCTTGTTGTACTGTTGCTATAACTACCACTCATCTTGTTATACCATCAGCCATGTTTAGATAGATACGATCGAATATAATGTTTCTTACCCACTAATATACCCTTAATACCAGTGACAAAACCAGAGTCTTGATCAATTCAGACTCTACTTCTTCTACTAAGTTGGACTGCTAAGTACTCACAGCTCCTATCTAATAACTTGCTCCATACAGTATAGGCACAATGCTGTAGGATAGGCAAAAGATGCAAGGGTAAGGTTATAGGTAAAAAGATACTAACATGGTAATGCTTTTTGTGATAACTGACCACAACAGGGTAACTGACCACCCTACATAATACCTAACAGAAGACAATATAAGAACCAGCCAACTAAGAACCTCAAAACAAAAATATTTAAAAAAGGCAGACTGGTCAAGAGATAATGGATAAGCCAATTTCTGGTAATAGAAAGATAAAAAAGGAAATTAAGGACAACTGAGGTACTACAAGTATGAGAAAAGTAACTAAATGAGTGATATTAGATAAGACTAGCCAGATAGGAATCAAAAATAGGGTGAACTAACAAGAAACAAAGACAGAGGATACTTTAACTTCTGTGGTAGGTTCTATTACCACTTGCAAGTTGAAGAGGAAGGTTATGCGATTGGCCAATAAGGGTAGTTCAGGAGGTCAGGGAGGCTGTATGAACTGAAGACCCACCAGCATTGTCTGAACGAGTGGGCAGAGAGGGTAGACAAGAGAGTTGTTGTTATATATTTTCCTGGTCTGTATACTGAGTGGGCCATCTACTATGGCTAGGTATCCTGCATGCATCCTTTATCTCTCATTGTCTTTGTGCTTTTTCATTCTTCTCTAAGCATTCTTTACAAGCCCAGTGTAGATGACTTCTAGAAATAAGCTTCATCTTACTCATATGCCAGCAATCTGACTTATTCTTCTTTGGTGCTACTACTACCTGCCTCATAGCTTCCTGGGCAATAGCAGTAGCTGCCATTGCACTACCAGGTATGAAGCCAAGTGCAAGTCCAATTGTTTTGCATCCTCAGTATTATCTGTATACTCCAGAATGGTTTTCAACTACGATACCTCTTTCAGATTTGTAGGAGCTATGATAAGAGTAATTGAGAATAGTGTAGTACTGGAGGAAGAAGGTTTTATAGAAGGTATAAGATTGGATTAAATAAGATTGGTGAAGAAGGAGGGGGGTGTGACTTTTTGTAAAAGTTTAAAAACCCAGGTGCAATGATAGGGATGAATACTAGTAGCAGCAAATGCTGACTTAATATTAATCTCTGTAAGATCTGCCTGTTATGCCTATTGACAGAGTGGCAAAAAATGACCCTTATTAATTATTTGATAGAAATGGGCTCAGGACCAGGCATCAACCTCATGACTGTAGTACGTTGCTAGAGGACTGAAGAGAACAATATCCAAGTGTTGTAAGATATCAGTAGAGTGGCTAGGAAAGCAGAGGAGATAAATATTATGAGACTGAGCATATGCAATGAATTCCACACTTAAATGGGAGGAGTGACCACTGAGAATCAAGGATCTAGAGTTTTCACTGCGAGTTCCTGGCTCAAAAACCTCATTTAACCAACAAGTTTCAAGGTCATCATTGGTTCAACCAGTTTCAGAAATACCAAAACTAGCTATATCTTGCTCTTTATAGTCATGATTACCTATTAGGTCTGCCTCCCCTGCATATATGTACTGATGAGGTAGTACCTTTCCAGCTGCCAAAACTACCGCAGTGAGAGTTATCTATTCCCGATTTCCCGGATATCGCACCTGTGGATTTTGCTTCTACTAGTGACAAACCATCTTTCTCTAGTTTGCCATTCCAATAGCAAACCCCTTTTTCATTGTCATTCTAAATGTTTTCTGTGCTAATATGGCACCATGACTTTACTCCCCCTAACTGGTCGAAAAAGCTCTTTGTACTTGCTGGATGAGTAGCAGACTCTTGCTGGAAGTCTATGCAACTTGCAAGTCAGCTTGCAATTTCTGTATGTCTGTCAAGAAACCTGGATATCTAGTGCTTTCCTGTAGTTATGTTTTTCCCTTCCTGTCAGCCTCTCAATATTGCAACTGCCATTTCATTTAAATGTAAAAGCCTTGGTAGAATTCATATATTATCTAAATGCTTTACCCATTCTACTGTTTCATTTCCCTCCTCCTCAGGAAGTGATTGTTGGTTTCTGTAAACCTGATTTCGTGGTTGAGATTTATCGAAATGCTCGTCATACAAGATGGTTTCTAAGATACCAAATTTCAGTCCATCAGTCAGAATACTAAGAGCAGGCTCACTTTTCAGAGCAGTGAATACATGCTGAATTCGGTCCCCCTAGTCTGAATCGGTTCTGGCTCCTGCTCTTGATATTGTGTTGCGTGGTAGAAATTCTCCTGGAGAACAAGTAAGATAGGTAGTTGTGCATGAGGTGGTCAGTTACCCTATCCTGGTTGGTTACCACGCAAAAAATATTGTAGCAAAAAGCTTATTCTCCTAGATCCTGATGACCCCTTTTATACTCATTCTTCATGCCTACTCTAATCCTGTCAGTCATAACTATAAGTCACCTGCAATGGTTATGTATGCCAATTGTATCACATGTGTAAAACCTATAACTTGTGTAATGAGTCATGTGTGAAAGTCACAAGATCATGTGACTTAAAACTGTGGGTCCCTTAAGAGTATCAACCAATTATAATATACTAACAACTTACAACTATAAGTCATGCAAGATTCCATGGCCCCAATATAAGACCAGTGCAAATGTCTAACTAATCTACCTTCCTAGTAAGCCTAACTAAAACCTCCCTCCACACTGTTCTGAGTCTTCTATAACATAACCAATCTTCCACCCTTGTCAATATTTTGGACACTTTTATACATATACATATACCTGCCATCCAAATGCTTTTCTGAAAAGCCAAAATACATGCCCCAAGGTTAAACTGGTCTGAACATGCCCAGAGCCTAAAAGTATTCCCAGAAACTATTTGAACAATAAACTATCATATATGTAAAGCAAGTATCATGTTATAATTTCCAACAGCCACATCTAATCTGTTTTCTAGAAGGTCTTGATAGCGCTTCTAATAAAATCTACCTGGCTGCAAACAATACCTCCTTAACATGAGGCACCCCAAGGCTGTTGTACTCTAATATTCTGACTGCACTGAAGAACTTCAAACTTATCACTCAAAGTTCACGCCCAAATATAAAAGCCAAATAAACAGTAACACTTAATATTATTAAGCGAAATACTTCACTCAATTAAGGCCCCAAGATAGTGTAGATTTTGTTAGAGTAGGCAAGCTTTCCCATAGATTTAAGTAGTCACAATTTATGCCAGAAACTACAGTACCAGTTTACTCCAACCCCTCAAGCATGCTATTATCTACTAAGAGTTGTTCGTCCCTTCTTCCATATCCATGTAGGTACATTTATGTCAATACACTGCAGTCATTGACTTCCTTATACAGTCCAGTTCGCGTATTGTGTCCCCCGTATAGCCACTGGAGTCAAAACCTCCCACCATTAGTACCTTGTTAGTGGCTAACTGTCAAAACATCTGTCAGATCCTACTATTTTACAAACACCTTCCCAGATGCATTTCTTCTATACAAGTCCCTATTCACCCCTCTAATTTGTCTATTCTGTCAATTGCTATCTAGACAAGAGACTCTGCAGACTCCTGCTATCCAGTACCCTGTATAGTGGTCTAATGGGCCCTACCTAAGACCACTATAACCAAGCCCACCTTAGTCAAGATAATAATCATACTTTTAATATCATTAAGCTTTTCTCAAAAACTCTACCACATAGGGGCATGTTTAGGTATAACAAGTGTAAAACTCCCTTGCTCATCTCTGATACCATCTAGAACTGCCCCAGTGACCCCCACAGTTAGCTTCTGCTGTCTCTACCAATTCTGGTCCATTTTACTTCAAACGACTTGCCAAAAGCAGTTCAATCTCACATCTATGCTGTCTTATATATCCTGTGAACAGCTTATAGTTGGATGAATAGACAGAGCACATACGCTGCTATAACCAGACCTACCCAGGTTCCTTTTTGGTGGTCGGCATACAATGACTCAACCATTTTCCCATAATATTCAGGACCGAAGGCAGGACTGCAGTGGTCTAATAGAAACAGTGCCTCCAAGTTAGAACTTTTTTAGAGCTAGCTAGCTCAACCAGTAGTGTCTCAGAGAATTCCAGATTGCAGAAACATATATAGTTTCACATAACAAAGTTTCCAGTTATTTTTTCCAAAGTGTCTGAGAGACTTTGTAGTGTGAAGTATGGTAACTCTGGGCTCTTGACAGGGTAACCCAGGTTTCATAGCCAGGTAACTAGACTCTAAAGATATAGTAATGCTACCTGTATATCAGGGTAGCTTTACTCAGTTGCCTGACCCACTTCTTCAGTGCAGTTAAACAATTGTATCCTTACAGCAGTTATTCAGCCTAGTATGGTACCTTGCCTACATCAGGTTCCTGAATATGCTAATATTGGCTATACCCATCTCCTAGTTATCCAAGTACCTAAGTGTCTAAGATCTTACCTGTTTGCAGTGGAACCTAGACTATTAGATACCCATAAGGCAAGTAGTTACTTGCCTGCCCATTCCTACTAGTTGACTGCTTGATCACCTATCTGGGTGTACGGTTAGGTTGCGATAAATCATGTGTCCTGGGTCATTAGACTTTCAGCATGCTGTTCGAGAAAACTCCAAGATTGCAGACAGACTATGCGTCTCAATAACTGCCATTGCCACCTAACTCACTGTAATGACCCAACATACATGAGCTATGGCAGCTGAAACCTACACCCATGCAGGCAGCCGGGAGGCGAACAGGTAGGAACCAGCAGGCAAGTAAGAACTAGACCTACGGAGACCCAATGGGGCAGGCTCCGAGAGGAACAGTGATTACTGGCAAGGTACTAAGGTGCTGGGCTATATCTGGGGGCAGTGTCAGTGTGTTTAGGGACCTCTGAAGAGGCGGTTACTCCACTAAGCTGGGTAACTGAAGAAAGGTCAGAACTGTCTATATCCGGCGATAGAAAAGACAGGGTAACAGGGTAACGTCACCTTATCTAGCAGGCCAGGTTGCCCTACCCTCAAGATCAGATTACCCGGACATATGGCATGGGTCACCCTGCCTAAAGTCCTGAGTTACCCACCTTTTCAATACGAAGTCCCTCGGGAGTTCTGGAAAAATGACCGCATTGTTTGTCACGCAAACCCACACATAATACTAGAATCTGGGGTTATAGGAGATGCTATTGGGCAAGCTATACAGCTCCGAAGATGCTGTAAATTAGAGACATTATTCCTATCATGACCCTCCAGCCCTGCCTTGAGGCCCGGATGTCAGGGGCAAACAGTTGTGTAGTTGTGTGCAGTCTAGTAAAGAGGAATCTTTGAAGACCTGCTTGTAAGACCGTATACATCACTGTTGTCTGGTCGACGATACGCTGTAAGCAGGGTATATAGAGGGCATAGAGTAGAAGGTGGAGTACCTCCTCCAAGTTGTTCAGAGTAAAGCGAACCAAAACTAGGAGAGTTAATAGGAGTTAACCGTGAGGGTCCCGAAGGAAATTCTGGGTGGTACCAGGGCCACTACGAGAGTTTTATACCTGCCAAGCCCAAATGTGTCCCCAGTGCTATAGGCTCTGTAAGGGAAGTCCAGAGACACTAAAAGCATGATTCCTACCACAGGTAAGGTGGATCCAAGGTAGTGGTCATGTGTAGCGCCCATTGGATCACTCCCAGACTACTGTATCTTGGAGAAGATACTGGAAGCCCGAGAATCGTAAATAGTAGATAGATAAACTGCTCACAGTAGCTTCCAGGGTTAAGCCGAGATCAATGCACATGGGAAGGGTGTCATAGATAGTCTAGTTCATCAAGGATCTTGACTGTTAGCCACTGGCAAGGCTCCCATGCGAAGAGGGTTTCCCTCCAGTGGGCAAAATAGAAATCCGCCACAGCAATGGTAACCCTATAAGCTGAATGCTGATTAGACTGTGTCGATACGTGCATACCCAAAGGGTGTACCAGGAGATGTGTCAGACCACCCTTAGTGAAGAAGGCTGTGCTGGAATGGTTGGAGTAAACTCATCAGAGAGTTCCTGGCATAAGACAAAACTACTTGAATGTTTATACGAGAACTCTCCTACTCATACAATCAATCCTCTCGAGACCTTAATTGAGTGAAGCATCAGGCTTAATGATATTAAGTTTTACTGTTTACTTTACTCTTACATCTGTGTAAACCATTGTCAATAAGTTTGAAGTTGTTCAGCGTGGTCATAACCTTGGGATCCCCCTTCCTACAGGTGCCCCTATTATACTCCCCAGATCTCAATTTCATTGAGAATATGCAGTCACTTTACAAAAGATCCTTAGTAAACAATTCTCCTGACTTGCAAGGAGGATTGACAGTGCCCCTGAATTATTTCAGGCCACGAAGTAGCAGTAACAATTTATTCCACCAGAGAAGGGGGATAGATAGAGTGCCTAGATGCTTGAGAGAAGGTTGACTGTGTTGGATATGGATAGAGGTCAAGAAGCAAAGTGAATTTCTTTTTTTATTACCTACTAGCTACACTATTATGTTTTTTTTAATTGGGTTCTCTAAATTCTTTTTGAATTTCTTATATAGTAATTAGACAAAAGTCTTGATAATAGAGCCATATGAGACAAAGTCTGTCTGGTGAACAGTATTCCACAGTCGTATAATAGTAAAAAAAAAAGCTTGATATTAAAGACTATGGTACATGTAAATATTATCCGACTCAGGCTGGGTATTTTGTATACCCCCTCTCAGCTTCGATCACTACAGCCACACAGGAAGGCATGGACTTTCCGAGCTTTTCTAAGACACCCTCTAGTGTTGTCCCCTATACCAATAGTAACACCTCTGCCAATGGATGTTCCACTCTCTCAGAACCACTGCAGGTATTCAGGATATCAGAATACTGTTTATACAACCTGTGTGTAAACTTAACCCATGCATGTTCAATCAGGTTGAGATTAGGTCAAAGTGGGGGGTGATCTTCCAAATCAATCCCATTCTCATTAAGTCACATGATGGTGACATGAGTGGTATATACCTTTGTATTATCCTGCTGAAAGAGAGGATCTCCAACCTTATAAGCAATCTCCTGCATAGGTGGTTCTAAATAGGTATCCAATAGGCTGATGTAGACATGTCTACCCATAGTTGCATCCCTAATTGGAACTAAAGCATCCCAGTACCTTTCCTAAAAGCAACTTCAAACCATTAGGCCTACCTCATTGGTCTTCTCGCTAGGCTGAATGCAGTATGATAGCCGCTTGTCCTCTAGTAATTGAAACATTCAAATGTACGGAGGATCTATAGATTTTTGCACCCTACACCCATCACTATTGAGCATACCCTAAAAGTCCTCCACAGTCTATTTCTTCAGGGCTATGGCCCATTCCAGCTGAGACTTGGCATTTCATCATTCCAATTTAGATTGTATTCATGCAAGTCACTTTTTAACATTGGTTTCTTGAACGATACGATCAATGCTGTGAATTAAAATATGAGAGGCAAATCTGTTCCAGAGCTCTAAACAGGTCATTACATGACATCTTTTGCAAGCGCGAACAATTGTGCACTGTTCTTGTTAACTAAGCGGCTGGTGATATCCTGATCAGAGTTTGTTATCCATTGATCTAAGGGCTTATGTATGTATAGAAAAGTTCAGAACTGTTGACCAAGAGCGGCTAACAAGATTGGCAACAGTCGAGATTGTTTGAAAGTTATAAAAAAAGGTAATAATCATGCGTTTTTCAGTATCTTCCAGGTCCCAGGGGACTGTTTTAGACTTATGTACTTATCTAGTAGGTATTGTATAATTGTTTTGGGTGGTGTAACATAATAGATCTCTGGGAAGGTGTGTACATGATTTTAAAAGAGAGTCATATTTTCCTTGCTTAGCTGTAACGTGTTCGGGCCAGGCCCTAGTCATGTAGCGGTACGATAGGATCAGATAGCTTTGTGATCAACACGAAACGAGCGCTGCTTGCTAAAGGAGGCTTCGAACGGGATGTAATAGGAGATCAAAAAAGTAACCGTTCAACCAAGTATATTTGAAGAATACTGTCGGTCGAAGTCTGCTGTTTCCATCGTGGGAATGAGCGGTCTTTTAAATACAGCATATCGCTTATATGCAGTATGAGCGATATTGCAAAACAGGGTGTGTATGAACCGATTGCACACAAAACAATTCAGGTATGAAATGATACGGTGAAACCCAACATAAAACAAGGTGTGTATCAACTGATAGCACACGAAACAATACAAGTATCAAACGATACTGTGAAACCAAACATAAAACGATGTGTGTATCAACCGATAGCACACGAAACAATACAAGTATCAAACAATACTGTGAAACCAAACATAAAACAATGTGTTTATCAACCGATAGCACACGAAACAATACAAGTATCAAACAATACTGTGAAACCAAACATAAAACAACCTAGTACCCGTACCAGTTACCTTAGCTATTGCTGACCACACAACTACCAAAACCTTTGTCTAGTCACTGTATGTAGGTGTTGTCATAGTACTATTGCCTTGCAGCAGAATGTAACCGGGGCACCCCTAGGAAGATGGATCCCAAGATTGCGACCGCACCAAACAACTTCCAATTTGTCGCCAAAAGTTCACACAAATGTAAGAGTAAAGGGGACGGTAAAACTTAATATCGTTAAGCCTGACGCTTCACTCAATTAAGGTCTCGAGAGGATTAATTGTTGGAGTAGGAGAGTTCTCGCATAGACTTTCAGGTAGTTTTATCTTATGCCAGAAACTCCCCCGTCAGTTTACTCCAACTGTTCGAGCACACCCTTCTCCGCTAAGGGCGGTCCGACACGTGTCCTGACACCCCCTTCAGGCTTGTATGTGTCGACACACTCTAGTCGGTGTTCACCTTATGCGGTTATCGTTTCTGCGGTGCATTTCCATTTTGTCTGCCGGAGTGAAAACCGTTACGCATCGGCATCTTGCCAGTGGCTAACAGTCAAGACGCCGCATGAACTAGACTATCTATGACACCCTTCCCATATGCATGGATCTCTACTTGACCTCAGAAGCTACCGCGAGCGGTTTATCTATCTACTATTTACGCATCTTGGGCTGCCGGTGTCTTCCGCAGGGTACGGTGGTCCCGGAGTGATCCAATAGGCGCTACCCATGACCACTACCTCGGATACACCTTACCTGCAGTTGGAATCATGCTTTTAGTGTCTCTGCACTTCCCTTTCAGAGCCTATGGCGTTGGGGACATCTTTGGGCGTGGTAGGTGTAAAACGTTCCCAGTCGTCCCACCACCACCCAGGACTACCTTCGGGACCCCCACGGTTAACTCACGTTAACTCCGTCAGTTTTGGTCTGTTTTACTCCGAACAACTTGGAGGAGGTACTCCACCTTC